>PVHT021183661.1:4614908-4840163 GCA_004024745.2 Catagonus wagneri
GGGAGAGGGAGAGGGAGAGGAAGAAGAAGAAGAAGAAGAAGAAGAAGAAGAAGAAGAAGAAGAAGAAGAAGAAGAAGAAGAAGAAGAAGAAGGACCCAACTAGTATCCATGAGGATGCAGTTTCAGTCCCTGGCTTTACTCAGTGGGTTAAGTATCTGGCGTTGCCATGAGCTGTGGTGTAGGTCACAGATGCGACTTAGATTCTGCATTACTGTGGCTGTGGCATAGGCCGGGAGCTGCAGCTCCGACACATCCACTAGCATGGGGAACTTTCATATGCCGCAGGTGTGGGCCTTAAAAAAAAAAGAGACCCCAGACAACTCTCTCACCTCTTCCCCCATGTGAGGACAGAGTGAGAAGATGGCCGTGGACAAACCAGAAAGCTCTCACCAGACGCCGAATCTGCAGCACCTTCATCTTGGATTCCCAGTATCCAGAACTGTGAGAAATAAAACTCTGCTGTTAATAAGCCACCCAGTGCACAGTACTGTTATAGCAATCTCAACAGACTAAGCCATTCACCTTTTCAGGAGAAGTTCTCTTCAAATAGCTCCAAGTCTCTAAAAAAAGAAGGCTCTCTACTATTTCAGCAAAACCTCTGACTGCCTCCTCTAGCACATTGAATTCACATGGCTCCAACTAGTTGAATTTTATGTTTACCAAGGATCGGTTATTTGTACCTATTTAATTCCAATACTACTGCAATGATGTAATTAAATTTTAAAAAATATATACAGTGATGGGAAATGAGTGAAAAAGAAAGCATTCTCATGTAAACAAAATTGAATCCTTTGGAAAAAATTGAGCAAATTAAAAAAAAACTGATTTTAAAGATGAGGAAAAGAACTCTTAGAATCTAGAAAGATGCTGCATTGTTTTTCAAATTTTAAACTCCATTTTGAAGAAACAAAAACAGGCCACAGCAATCAGACCAAAAAAAAGGAAAGAAAAAAAGAAAAGATATCCAAATTGGAGAGAAGAGGTAAAACTGTCACTTTATGCAGATGACATGATACTATATACACAAAACCCTAAGAACGCCACACAAAAACTACTTGATCTGATCAATGAATTCAGCAAAGCAGCAGGATATAAGATTAACATTCAGAAGTTGGTTGCATTTCTGTATACTAACAAGGAAATATACAAAAGCAATATTTAAAAAATACCTTTTAGGAGTTCCTGTCATGGAGCAGCGGAAACGAATCCAACTAGGAACCATGAGGTTGTGGGTTCGATCCCTGGCATCGCTCAGTGGGTTAACGACCCGGCCTTGCCATGAGCTGTGGTGTTGCCTGCAGACGCGGCTCAGATCTGGCATTGCTGTGGCTCTGGCGTAGGCCGGCAGCTGTAGCTCTGATTCAACCCCTAGCCTGGGAACTTCCATATGCCACAGGCATGGTCCTAAAAAGACAAAAATAATAATAATAAAAAAAATTTTAAATACCTTTTAAAATCATACCAAAAAAATTAAATACCTAGGAATAAACCTGACCAAGGAGGTGAAAGACTTATATTCTGAGAACTATAGAACATTAATAAAGGAAATCAAAGAGGATTCAAAGAAATGGAAAGATATCCCATGCTCCTGGATTGGAAGAATTAGCGTTGTTAAAATGGTCATACTACCCAAAGCAGTCTACAGATTTAATGCAATCCCTATCAAATTACCCGTGACATTTTTCACAGAACAAGAATAATTAATCCAGGAGTTTGCGTTGTGGCTCAGCAGTTAACGAATCCGACTAGAAACCATGAGGTTGCGGGTTTGATCCCTGGCATTGCTCAGTGGGTTAAGGATCCAGCGTTGCCATGAGCTGTGGGTTGCAGACATGGTTCAGATCCCGCGTTGCTGTGGCTGTGGCAAAGGCCGGCAGCTACAGCTCCTATTAGACCCCTAGCCTGGGAACCTCCATATGCCGCGAGTGCAGCCCTACATAAGGCAAAAAGACAAAAAAAAAAAGGAATAATTAATCCAAAAATTTTTAATGGAACCATAAAAAACCCAGCATCGCCAAAGCAATCCTGAGGGGGGGGCGGAAAAAGCAAAAGGCATAACTCTCCCAGACTTCAGACAATATTACAAAGCAACAGGAATCAAGACAGTGTGGTGCTGGTATTAAAAACAGACATACAGACCAATGGAACAGAATAGAGAGCCCAGAAATAAACCCAGACACCTAAGGTCAATTAATCTTCGACAAAGAAGGCAAGAATATAAAATGGGAAAAAGTCTCTTCAGCGAGCGGTATATATACACATTGAGTCACTTTGCTGGACAGCAGAAATTGGCATAACATTATAAATCAACTATATGTTAATTTAAAATAATAGTAGTTCCCGTTGTGGCTCAGCAGCTTAAGAACCCATCTAGTATCCATGAGGACACAGGTTCGATCCCTGACCTCGCTCAGTGGGATAAAGGATCTGGCATTGCCACAAGCTGCAACACAGGTCAGGAATTTGTAGTCAATTATATAAGGGCTTTATTCTCCATTTGTAGTCAATCTGTAGAAATTTGTAGTCAATTATATAAGGGCTTTATTCTCCATTGGTTCAAAGGCTGACCACCAAGGTATTGAATAAAACTCCAGAGGCATAATTTGTGGGCACGGATCCCGCTCTGCTGTGGCTGTGGCATAGGCTGGTGGCTGCAGCTCCAATTCAACCTCTAGCCTAGGAACTTCCATATGCCTCAGGTGTGGCCCTAAAAAAATGACAAAAAATAAAATAGGAAATTATAGAAAATACAGAGAAATTCTGATTCGCACAGATCCAAATTCAAAGCAAAGACCTAGGTCTTACATCAAAAGCTTGTGTGTATTTTAAATTAAAGTGTTTAAGGCATATACATATCATTCTATGACTGCATCCCTGAACCAGGTTTCCTCAATAATCCGAGCAGCTATTGGGCCCAAGGACTCAGAGAAGATAGCCTCCACCAAATTTATTTTAAAACTCTGGGAACAGATGCCCCTTCCCACCAAGCTTTAATCCTCAAAGATGATACAAGTAAACTGAGTCTTCCAGGTACAGAACGGAGTTTTAACTCATCTGCCATCTACCAAGGGATCCTTTCGTCCTTATGGCCAGATTTGTTCTTTGCTTGATTGACAGTCCTGAAAGCATAGCTGCTCTTCTGTTTTTTGCACAGCCAAGGTCTCACTTGAGCAAGGGTTTTGCGCCACCTTAAAGTGGTCTCAGGGCAAAGATGGTGTTTTTCTTCTAGCTCTTAACCTTTCTCCTGAGACCTGTGAGGCAGGGGAGGGAGGTGTGTGTGTCAAGTACTAAGCCCCACTGCTACCCTGTCCCCCAGCTCTCCCCGCAGGAGGAGTCTCATCATCACGTTCCTTTCAGAAAGGACATCTTTCTTTTGGTTTGGCTTCTAAATTGAATTTACGAGCTCAGCGCAAACATTCCAAGCTCAGTTCTGGTTTTTGCTTCATCCAAACCAGGCATGGAACGATTTGAAAGGGTTCTTTTCCTGCCGTGATATTCTTTTTGCCCTGGCCTGTAAATGAGTGAGTTAATCAATTTAGGAAAGCATGTCAATTGCCCTGGTGGGTGTTTTGCAGTAATCTTCATTCACTCAGAAGTGGGATTAAATAAAAGGCCTCCAAAATATAATTCATTTCTGTTTATCTCATGACACAGTGCAAAAATTTCTCAGAAAGGAAGGACAGAAAATAGAAATTTGTAGTCAATTATATAAGGGCTTTATTCTCCATTGGTTCAAAGGCTGACCACCAAGATATTGAATAAAACTCCAGAGGCATAATTTGTGAACTTAACACCCAGTTGGATAATTTCTAATGGCCCCTTCCTCTATATAAAATTACTTCCTGCAATAATCATTATTTTCTTGATTTGGTTGTTTAGTTTTAATTTTTAAAATACATTCTAATTTAAGGATATCATTCAAATTCCATTCAGTATTTCATGTATGAAATAAAATTTGCATTTACCAAACAAAATATGATACCTCACAGTTCACCACTCTATTTTACTGTTTAAATTGTAAATACAAAAACTCTGTGATGTGTGAAATGAATTTCTGTAAAGAATGCCTTAACCTTACATTTTAATAGGAGTGAATAGAAATCTGTTTGCTGTGCTTGAAACTGGGAAACAAGCTTCCCCACCAAAAATGGGCCTTTTCCTATACAGGATGGCCTTTCCTCAGCCATCATTATAGTTGCAAATACAGTCTGTCCCACCACAGAAAAGCACACAGCTACCTCACTTAACGTTAACTGTACTAATTGTTTAGAACCTGGTACAACAAATCTGTGTGTGGGGAAGGAGTATTTTATCTTTGACAGTGTTCAAAATTGCCGGCATAAGGTGAAAATAAAAAGCAGATCAAATTCTAGTCAAATTTTTATTTATTTTTTCCTTTTATGCCTGCACCTGCAACATATGGAAGTGCTCAGACCAGGGGTCGAATCAGAGCTGCAGCTGCCAGCCGACACCACAGCAACACTGGATCCGAGCAACATCTTGTAACCAACACCACAGCTCACAGCAATGCCAGATCCTTAACCCATTGAGCAAGGCCAGGGATTGAATCCACATCCTCATGGCTACTAATCAGATTCTTAACTTGCTGAGCCACAATGGGAACTCCCATCTCTTTTAAATTCTCTATAAACCTTGTGTGCCCCCCCCCATATCTACACCCAAGAAACTGTGCTCCCAGGACTCTAACCTGAGTATGTCACTGCCACCAGGCAAGGGCACAATTGTAATCTGAAGGCTAATGAGGAAGCTGCCCAGGCAGAAGGACTGTGCTTCTGGTTGACTCCAGACATAGAAATCAATGGAAGCTCAACTCCAGGATCTCAGTGAGAACTGATCTCAGTGAGAAGTGCGGGGTGAATTTAAAAAGTGATGCACAAACAAGTCCAGTACTACTGGGTGGGGGAGTGTTTTAAAATGCGATTCCAATTCTCACATCTTGATTAACTGAAGAATGCCTTTTCCAGTTTTACACTTTTCATTCTGGACTGCTGAATGAACGAAAGGGCCAATGATGAGAGTGAGTCCATGAGAGGGGAGCTACTATTTACGCATTGATTTGAACGCATATCTCTCAATCTTCCCAAAAATATGGCGGTGAGATTTTTCCTTCTTTCTTTTAACCCAGAGGGTTCCTCCATAAACAAATGAGCAGGTCAGCCAGTTGAACAGGTAACCAAAAGCTCAGCACCACCCAGTTCCAAGTCCAGACCTGGAACTGCGTAGGTGAGATTCAGAGACTGTGTGTGTGGGATCCAGAGATTCAGAAAGAAGTCTGAAGCCTAGGCTGGCCAACTTTGCAGTAAATGCCAGAGAACGTCAAACAGCTCTCTGCCTGGTCCCGTGAGCCTCATTGCTGACATGAGGAAGGAGGTCAAGAAAGTAAACAAATAGAATACAGCTAAATCTTCCACTTTGGAAGTCTCAGCAGAGCCAACATAAAGACCATCTCATCCATGAAGACAGTGCTTCAGATCATGTCGTACGTTCTTTCACTGCACCATAAATTCTAACCCTGGAGCGTTTGTCATCAGTGAGGGCAAGCACCTGAACTTAGGGTCAGACAAAAGTACTCATTCCAAAAGGGGTTCGTTCCTCTGCTAATGTCAGAATACAGGGGGCTTCTCCTTTTTAGACTAATCTTCCCACCAACATAGAAAAAAAGGCTTCTCATTTCTTAACCTTCCTTTCTGTTGACTTCACTATAAGACTCTTTATAAAAGGAAGGAAACAGAGAAGAAATTTGTTTCAGAAGAAAAATTGTTCCATAACAAGAAGAAACACACATACACACACACACACACACAAACAGTAAACTCCAAGGTTTTTTGGTAATGCATTTTTTTTCATCATTAATTGGTATACTACCGAAGCCAAAAGAAAGACAATAAAAGCAATATACTTGAAGCATGTTTTTAAGATAAAATCTCTAGCTCCAAAGAAATGAATTTTAGCTAAATCTGATGCTTTGTTCAAACTGCAAACATTCAATATGCGACATAAAAAAACTAAACACGTGAGATGTCTATATAGTCAGATAAAAGGGACCAATATCACCTCAATGATTTCTTCATAAGTTTATTACAGCTTTATTATTTAAGTAAGGTGTTATATCCAAGAGGAAAGAAAAAAAAGAGCTAGAAACTTCTCTTTTTTTATTTTTTTATTTTTTGCTTTTTAGGGCTGTACCTGTGGCATGTGGAGGTTCCCAGGCTAGGGGTCAAATTGGAGCTATGGCTGCTGACCTATGCCACAGCCACGGCAATTCGGGATCCAAGCCTCATCTGTGACATACACCACAACTCACGGCAACACTGGATCCTTAACCCACTGAGCGAGGCCAGGGATCAAACCCGCAACCTCATGGCTCCTAGTCAGATTTATTTCCGCTGCGCCACAACTGGAACTCCCTTCTCTCTTTTTTTTTAATATGGAAGAGACATACTTGGCTTCAACACTTCCTACTCACATAAATGACTCAAAATATTTACATGCCATTTTCTCATCCACATAATCTCCAGCGATGTATTTAAGAAACAAATTTAACAGTATCCTGTCCTCAAAATGACTGCGATATTTCTACTCGTGGAGCCGATGTGGTGTAAGAAGAGATTCATAAATCTGCCAATGGGGATAAAGCGGCTAGAGTAATATTTCACTTACAACATCTAAATATCACAGATCAAACACGTGTAAATGGAGCAAATCCTGTAAATCTATATCTGCATGTGTGAACATAAATGAAAGTGTGCGCATATGCACACTGGCTTCACCAATTACCTCAAACCTTAAAGATAAGATTCTGTCCCCAAATCAGAGTCTTGTTAACCTGAAAAAAACTGAATGAACATTCACGAATTGAGGAATTAGACATGGTCCCTTATCTCACCTCCCACATCTCTATAACTTTTTTTTTTAATAATGGCACAGCACTTTTTGTTTTCTTTAGTCAGAAAAATATGGGGTTAATAGATGGAAATTATTGCCTTTGGAATGGATAAGCAATGAGATCCTGCTGTATAGTGCTGGGAACTATATCTAGTTCCATCACTTACGATGGAGCATGATGATGGGAGAAAAGAGAATGTTTATAAGTATGTGTGACTGGGTCACCTTGCTGTAGAGTAGAAAACTGACAGAATTCTGTAAACCAACTATAAAGGAAAAAAAAAATCATTTAAAAAGAAAAAATGAAGTAAAAGCCATGTGTTTCCGGGAGGGAGACAAGGTATCTGGGGGCTCTACTCTGGGTGTCAGGCTATAGGGCAGACCCCACCCCTGGCCGGTCAGGACCCCCAGAGGGCCAGGGTCCTCGTGAACAAGCACGGACGAAGGCTTGGGCCTGGAAACAGGGGTGTGTGGGTGGGGGGAATACGGGTATGTGGGCCAGGCACCTCCGTAGCCTCCATGAATCGGGATGGTACTGGGGTGGCTGCACAGCCAGGTGAGATGTGGCACACAGAGCACCGGGGGGAGCCTGGCCAGGGCACCCCAGGTGGCTGACGCTGCTCTCCCATCCCGTGCCCAGGACTCCAGGAGCACCAGTGTGGGTCTGTCCTGAGCCGGAGATCTGGGGTGTAACTTCTTCAACTATTTCACTAACAGGTCTCCAAAATTTTCTATTTGCTCTCGTGTAAGCCAGTGGTCACGGGGTCTGAGACAGACACAGTTCCGGAGGTAAAAAGCTAAAGAACTGATTCTTACCATAGAAAGGAAATATTGACCGGTTTGAATTTCCTCCTCCTCCTGCAGAATGAAATTCTTGCTCTAATAGGCTATTTCCAAACACATATGAAATGGACCACAAGGAAGAGGAAATTAAGCATCACAGGATTTGCTTTAGGCTCAAACGAGACCTACAAAGGTTTCTAGTACCCAGTGATCACCTTGTAGAATCTACTCGCTCTCATTGAGACACATTTTCTTCTAACTAGTAGCAATGAAATTAACAGAACTAAAATGATCATCCTTCTGTTTTCATTTGCCCTCCTTTTTACCATTCATCCTCTCTCTCTATCTCTCTCTAGCTGGGAGAGTTATAGAAGATGGGGTTGCTTTGGTTACCACGAAATCAATCTCACCTCATATCCTTTCACAAGTCTAAAATTAATTCTGAGTGATTCTGATTAGAGCAACTGTACCCTAGCCCTGATCAAGCCTAATTACAACTGGAGGCAGGGTCCCTGCCATTGTTGTATGTAAGTAATGGAGCCTGAATTCCAGCCAGCAGTGCCTTGTTAACAGGACCGATGAGAGGCCTGCACATTGTCCCAGTGACCTCTTCTACATCGGAGAGAGCGAACTGCACTGATAAACACCCTGAGATGGTTATTATCCATTATTCGGTTTTACAATCAGCGAACACCTGGCACAGCGGTAGCCGGTCACTCTTTACCCCCCATCCGTATCTATGTGGGCCCCAAACTCTGACACAATACAGCACGCCAATCTCCCTTTATCGAAGGAAAGAAGCTACAAAGAAAGGGCTGGGGGACCCTGAGAGAGGTGCTGTTGCTGTTTTTTACATCTCCTTGCTCTTTGCAAGGAACGGAGATTGGCAGCAGTCCTGCGAATGTTAGAGACAGCTTTGAGAGAGGTTTTAAATACTGTCCTTTTATGTTAAGAAGGACTTAAAGACCAAGGAGCGCTTCACCGGCTCCTGAAGCCTGACATGCTTCCAGATTAACAAGACGATGAAGAATTCAAGGAACAAAGAAATGCAGCATTACCATCCTTGAACTTATAGGAAAGGAAGATCCATTATACTTGCTTAATCCTGGCTACTTTCGACTAATCTAGTTCTCCTCTGAGTTTATAAATCTTTATTTTCAGCCTTCAACTCACTTTAAGGAAGAGGGCAGCCCTGGCCTTGGTGGCAATATATTTTTTATATCCTTACATGATCATAGTTAATTTATGATCATCCTATTGCATGAAAAATCTCCAGTAAAGACTTTTTTGTGGCCACACCTGCACCATGTGGAAGTTCCCGGGCCAGGGATTGAACCTGTGCCACAGCAGTAACCCAAGCTGCTGCAGTGAAAATGCCAGATCTTTAACCCACTGCACCACAAGGAAACCCTATGACTTTTTTCATCAACAGTTAATAGCCAAGTTTGGGGGAGTTCCCATCGTGGCTCAGCAGTTAAAAAACCCGACTAGTATCCATGAGGATGCAGGCTCAATCCCTGTCCTCATTCTGTGGGTTAAGATCCAGCGTTGGAGTTCCCTTCGTGGCTCAGTGGTTAACGAATCCAACTAAGAACCATAAGGTTGCGGGTTCGATCCCTGGCCTTGCTCAGTGGGTTAAGGATCCGTCATTGCCGTGAGCTGTGGTGTAGGTCGCAGACGCGGCTCAAATCCAGCATTGCTGTGGCTGTGGCAAAGGCCGGCGGCTACAGCTCCTGTTAGACCCCTACCCTGGGAACCTCCATATGCTGCGGGTGTGGCTCTACATAAAGGCAGAAAGACAAAAAAAAAAAAAAAATCCAGCGTTGCCATGAGCTGTGGTGTAGGTCACAGACACGGATCGGATCCCGCGTTGCTGTGGCTGTGGTGTAGGCTGGCAGCTGCAGCTCCGATTTGATCCCTAGCCTGGGAACTTCCATATGCCGCAAGTATGGCCATAAAAAGACCAAAAAAAAAAAAGGCAAGTTTTGGGTCTACAGGACAGAGTATGTCTGTTTTCTGGACAGCACCAGATACATTTTCTATATCCCAACAACTTCAGAGATTGGGGAAGAAGCTGGAGAGAAGGGTAATGGTGTGTGTGGCCTCAGAGCCTTAATGTACGGTTTTGCCAACTTGAAGCCTCTAAATTCAGCTTAAACTGGGGATCTCAGCAGTCTCTGAAATGCACTGGCTTGTGCCACCCAAACTCATCAAAGAACAAACTGGGATCAGAAAAGCAATTTAGATTAGCACCTAAAGATAATATATTGGGTCCATAAGTTCTCAACTAGAAACACGCCCACAGGCTTAAAAGCAATGGTACCAGCCTCTGTACGCAGTGGCTGGTTGGAAAATGACAGCACAGCTGTACACAGCTCCCCCTCCAGCAAGCGCTCCAACCTTCACGTTTTTCTCAACATCTCTTTCTAGCACCAAAACACAAACAAACAAACCCAAAACAACAACAAAGACCACAAAACAAAAACGGATAGTTTATTTTCCAGGAAGTGGCCAAATACTTCCATTTTACAATTACAAGGATTAAAAAAAGACACATTTTTACCAAAACTAAAGTTGGCACTTGGACATTTCCTCAGGTTTATACAAATGTGAGTGACTTGCTCTGGCACGGTCAGTGGCTGTAGATTCCATGCCATTAAGCTGTGGTCCTGTTATTATTTTTCAGAAGTCCTAAAGGGTAAGAGGAAGCACATAGTGCCATGTACTGGGCGAATCTCCAAAGGTCAGATCATGCTGACATCATGGCACCAAGCCCTTCTCAACATTAACTGTTTGTCCCACCATCAGAAAGGGACCCCTGAGAAGCATGGAAATATGAGTCAAGAAGAATGTAACCTTCCTAAATGGATCCATTTTGCTCTGGCAAATGATTAACGTGCTGTTTTCAAATGCACTCCGATAGAATGGCCACATTGTCAACATCACTATGGCTGGTTTGGTTTGATTTTTTTATTTGTTTGGTTTGCAGTCCTATCACGGTTCTCAACAGAAACGCCTGGCCAAAAAAGATGCCTTATAAACTAAAATCAGGTTGCCCAAAATCAATGCAGTAAGAATGAAATCTCACACATGTTTATTCTCAAGGTGGAACTTGGTCCCGGGCCCCTCAGAAAGGGATCCTCTGTAGCAGACGAGATAAGAGAAGGCAGTGTTGGTCATAAGACTTACTCTACTTTGTAAGAGAGAGAAAGCTTTATATGTAAAGCTTTCGATCTCAGCTCATTTATGATGCTGAGACATTGTAAATAACCTAAATTGAGACAAATAAGGAAGTGGTAATAGTAATTATGATATATTCTTACAAGAGATTATAGTTATTAAAAATGGGTTTGGAAGATATTAATAATGTGGGAAGATGCTAAAGCAATGAAGGACAAAAATGCAAAATTATGCATACCATACATGAAAAAAAATATGTATATATAAAAACAACTGCAAGGAAATACATCAAACTGTTAACAGTGGCTATGACTAGGTAGTAGGATTATGAGAAATATTTATCTTCTATAAATACTTATTTTCTGTTTATCTTCTATAGGTTGCTCTATATTTTCTAAACTGAAACAATGAGCAAGTATCACTTTCATAATCCAAAACTAAATAAACTTAATTGACAGAACACTATAAACCTGCTATAATGGAAAAAATAAAAATCATTTAAAAAAATAAATAAATGAACTTAAAAGAATAAAGAAGTCATATATCTCTTCTTTGCTTCTAGGCATTAATACACCCCAGTCATTCCACACATAGCTGCCTAGTCTGCTGCTCCTTGTAGGCCCAATTAAGGAAATCTTCTAGAATTAGACAGCTGTCATTGATGTCCAGCTTTTGTTGCGCCTACTGAAATTTAAATCTGCTTTCTCTTACTCTTCCGTCAGGGACTCGGGGACCAGCTGTTTGCTTACTTTCTGAAAAAGTTGTTCATAATGCCTCCCAAGCTGGCTAGTGCCTATGTCTGTCCCAAAGATCCGTCCACTGTGAAGGAAACTTGTAAGCTTGCAGTGATCAGAGGGCTAGTGACTGTGATTGTGATGAGTTCTGGTTTCTGGGAGAGGGCTACAGAAAGCCTTTTCCAGATGCAATACTACTCAACAGATTCTTTTGGAAGCAATTAAATGATCAATGAAGAACCTCTGAAAACTGTTGCCTAAAATTCTTATACAAGCACAGATTGCATGGCCATCCAATAAGCTTTACAAAGCAATTATAAAAGAATGTTTCTTTATTTGTTTGGGGGGGGTATCTGCTTCTCAACCTCCCAACACACAATGCCATTGCAAGGATAAGATAAGCACCATAGACACTCATGTTCAGAAAGAAGAGAGACAAGAGGCCCATAGCACAGGCACTGGTTCATAGAAATGTGACAAGACTACGAACTCAGGGACAAATCTGTGTCCTCTTGCCATTTCCCATCACGTCCTGGCTGTACACATTCATGGCCAACCCAGGGCAGAGCTGTATAACGGTGCTCCAAGAGTGAACCATGAATGGAGGACAGGGAGCTGCTGGACCTCTCTGACTTGCAGCAGTCTGGTCCTCCAAGGAGTAGAGGCCTCCTCAAAGGACAGTCCCAGGAGGGTGGGGTCTGATGGGGTGGGAACACTGAGGGACATGAGAGTCACCCAAAGTCCTTGTTTCACTGCAACAGAATGAGAGGGACTGAGAAGATGCCCTACCACCTGGCAGACTGTTCACACCTCTGCCATGATCACGGGCTGCTGTAGCTGCTAAAGAAGGAGCAGGGTGGGAGTTCCCATCATGGCTCAGTGGTTAACGAATCCGACTAGGAACCATGAGGTTGCAGGTTCGATCCCTGGCACCGCTCAGTGGGTTAAGGATCCGGCGTTGCTGTGAGCTGTGGTGTAGGCTGCAGACGCGGCTCGGATCCCACGTTGCTGTGGCTCCGGCTACAGCTCCGACTGGACCCCTAGCCTGGGAACCTCCATATGCCGCAAGTGTGGCCCTAGAAAAAAGCAAAAGAAGACAAAAAATAATAATAATAAAGAAGAAGCAGGGCAAACATCCAGTAGGTCAAGGAAGGCTGAGCTGGGGCTGCTGGCACACCAGCTTCAGATGGGGCCCCAATCCTTGTCTTCACATCTACCCTGTACTTCTTCCCATTTGTGGCTCCCATGTCCAAGCTGTATCCAAGGCAGAGCTTCATCAAGGTGTTGGGCGGTGCTGTGCTCCCCCTAGAGGATCCAGGAAGAATTCATTCATTCCTTGCCTCTTCCAGCTTCCAGCGGCTGCTGGCTTTCCTTGGCTTGTGTCTGTATCACTTCAATTGGCCAGCATCTTCAAATCTCTCTGCCCTATGGTCACATAGCCTTCTGTGTGTCAAATCTTCCACCTATAAAGATCTATGTCACTACATTTAGAGCCCACTCCGATAATCCAGGATAGTCTCCCCATTTCAATATCCTTAATTAGAACCTAATGTCTTGCCAGAGGGTCAAAGGAGTCACTGTTCAGCCTATGACAGCATGTGAATTATATCTCAATAAAGCTATTTTTTAAAAATACAAAGGATATAATTTATGAATAAATAAATTTTAGTGTACAGAAAAAGAGCCAAGTCCATGTATAGATGCAGGGAGGCTTAAAAGACATATTAATCAGAAAAAAAAAAAGACATATTAATCAACTGCAAATTTTGTTTTGATCTTGACTCAAACATATCAACAGTAAAAATATATTTTTTGAGATAAATGAAAATTAAACATGGGCTGGGTATTAGATAATATTGGGAAATTATTTTAACTTATTAGAATTTATAATGATATCATGGTTATTCTTTTGTCCTATCAATTAGAGATTTATACTTAAGTATTTTCAGGTGAAATAAAATGATGACAGGGATGTGCTTTTAAAGATTCTGGCAAAAAAAAAGGGAAAATGGAATATATGAAATCTGAAAGGCAAAAATGCATATGTGATGGATGGGAGAATAAATATTCTCTTTATTTGCATATGTTCAGATTTTTTCCATAATAAAATAAAAAGTTATAGTCATGGAAACAAGCTCAATTTCTCACTTAAAAATTTGAACACATTTTATTTGGAAGTTTTAAACAAATACAATATCTTTCATGAGACCACATACATATTTTTCATAATTCTATGACATAAAAAACTAATTTTTATAATAAGCCTCATAGAAATGATCTCGAATTCCCTCTGGCTTTACCCCAAATGCTCTTCAAATAATGCCATTTTTTGTGTGTGTGCCATGACGTAAAAAGATTGGGAAGCCCTGCCCAGAGAAACTGATTTTTTGCAAAGGGCAGATAAATACAGGCTTTCAAAGTCCTCCATTTCCAAAAGCGCTCAGGGCTCCCTCTTCAGCATCTTTTTAAAGCGCTTTCAGAAAATGAAATGGAGATTGAAACAGCCCCTGCAGCTGCAGCACCGGTTTCAAATGCCCACTATTTTGAAAGAAGATCCCTTTGTGTTATTTTTTGTTTCCCAAAGGAAAAGCTAAATCCACCCCAGTGTTTTCATAAACTGAAAATGAATGTCTTGAGAGCCACCATCAAGAGGGACGGAAGAGGACGTTTGGCAGAGCCGGCCCCTGAGGCGCTTTGGTGCCCCCCAGACCTCAGTCAATTAGCAGCCTGCCTAGACGTGGCCACTGGAGAAGACTTCAGAGGCGAAGCTCTGGTCCTGATGGGACCCCCAGCCTGGGAAGGATGGTGCACAGTATCCAGGATGGGAAGCATGCTATCTATGGCCCCTTTGCAGCTATACAGCCAGGTCAGACAGGGTGCACCTTCTCCAGGAAGCCCACAGGGGCACCCCAGAGCTCAGCTGAACAGTGCTCGTCCTCTGCCTGGTTGAGTATATGCTTATCTCTGAATCTGGCTGTTTGGCTACTTATTTAAATCTGTAATACACAAAGTAAAGCATTTCAAAGAGAACAAAAAGACATACAATAGAAACAGTCCATCTCCCAAGCTTCTTTCTCCCATAGAGGCAAGTAGTGCTACCAGTTCATTTTGCATCCTTCCAGAGATTGCTACACCTACACACAGATGTATACATACATATTCGAGTAATCATACACATGCCCCATTCCCCCCAGATGCTTACCATACACCCTGTTCTTAACATCTCATGGTTCTTTTTCACCCTTAACTGTGTATTTTGGAGACTGTCATGTCAGTATACAGGAATATGCCTCGCCTTGTCTATTGTTTATTCAGCACTTTTTAAGGCTGTCTATTTCCTGGTATGGATGTGCCACAATTTATCTAAGTCATTCCATATCGGTGTGTATTTGGGTTGTTTCTTGGGTCCTGCTATTCCTATCAAAGTCGCAATAAATTTTGCACTCTCTCCAAGTTTTTATGCAAGAATCCAAGTCACCTTTTAAAAAGACACATAAAAAAAGTGCTGACATGAAAGAAAGCAAAAACAAAAATCTTCCTTCCAAAATTCAGTATTACAATTAGAATCCGACACTGTTTTGCAGAAGTAGCTGCTCCCCTAACAGAATGAAAATAACATGGTAAGGATGCTGGCTGTCAGGCTGGCTCCCTTCTCATCATTCCTACATCCATCGCGACAGGCTTGTACACAAAACACCGAGGCTCCAAGGTATAAGGATTTCCATCAAGGATATCTTTTCTCTTCACCTCTGACCCTGAGCCAGTCCACAGAACACCCAACTGCATTGTCTTTGTAGCATTTCCTCCCTCAAAAAACACCAGGGCTCAGCCTGCATCCAGGCCAGCATTTCATCTGGAAAAGAGTTCTGAAATACTTCATACCTGCCTAGCAGAGGATGCAAACCAAGAAACTGCAAGCAAAGACCTTTTGACTGTAGAAACCAAACTTGCAGAGGACAAAGAACAGGAAAGAGTCTGCTCAGGGAAGGAAGTAAGAGTTTTGAGACAATACAAATCAAAAAAGAGATCAAAAGTTCCTCTCCACGAAACAACCAAAAGAAACCTCATCTAAAGATCAAACTCCTCCAAAAGCAAGTAGAAACATTTCACAGTCAAAAATTGTTTAATTCACTGGGGCAGGTTTGAGAGAAGGTGGGCTTAAACTGGTAAAAAGTCAGGATGATGGACTATTAAAGAAACATAAAATGCAATCCTTACGGAGTTCCCATTGTGGCTCAGAGGGTTAAGAACCTGATATATTGTCCATGAGGATGGGGGTTCGATCCCTAGCCTCCCTCAGTAGCTTAAGGATCCAGCGCTGAAGCAAGGTGTGGTAAAGGTCAAAGATGCGGTTTGGATCTGGCATTGCTGTGGCTGTGCCGTAGGCTGGCAGCTGCAGCTCCAATTCAACCCCTAGCCTGGGAACTTCCATATGCCACAGGTAAGTGTACCACCACAAAGCTGGCCTTAAGAAAATATACTTTATATGAAAACTGATGTGTCTAAAATCTTTATGAACAGTTTATCCTATCAAGTAGATGAAACATTTCCATATGAAATCCTATTTGTTAATTTGGGTCACCAGACATTTTTCCTAACCATTTTATAATAATCAACTGGTTTCAAATCTGAAAGTGTAGGTGGCTTTATTTTAACGCTTTGATATGGTGAGGACCTTCAAATTCCCTGAAGGGGGTTTTGCTACTTCGGGGGATATTTTCTGTATGGAAGGTAGGTACATAGTGTGATCATGTAACTTACCAAGAGCCAAGGCACAGGGGCTGGCCCAGCTGTTTTTCTAAAGGCTGCAAGGACAAGGGCTTTCTTATTAGACACTGCTCTCCACCCAGATGAGCCTCCCCAGACTGCTCACAGTTTAATTCATAAGAGCTTATTCACTGGGGCTCGCTCCAAGGAGTTCAGGTACATGGAATGAGGTCTTGTCCTCAGCACATGGCCTCACTGTCCTCCCGCAAAGGGTTCACACGACCTTACAGTGGGGACAGGGGAGGCAGCAGAGGGAAGGAACAGCAGGACCTCAGAGGCCCCGGGGTCCAAACTTCTCAGAAGCCTCCTGAAATGGCAGAGCAAGTCCAGCCCTGCGGGGATGTGACTCACAGTGACAGTGAAGGCAGGAAACATGCAGGTCACTAATCCACCCCCAGTTCCACCCTCGGAAGCCCTGTAAGGGTTGAAGAATTGGGTAGAGGCAGAACTTGGGCTAAAACTCAGATTATCTGCTTCTCAGGCTATTAAGGTGCTTATGAATCACCATGGGGGTTTGTTAAATGCTAATTCTGATTCAGCAGGCTTGGAGTAGCAGGCCTGTTACATTGCTAAAAAGCTTCCCAGTGACGCCAGTGTTGCCTCCCATAACACTGCTCAGCAGTAGCTGCTCACAACATTCCTAGGTTATAGAAGACAGTCCCTCTTGCACTGCCTAGGAACCGATTCAACAGAGACCTTTTTTTAATCTCTTCTTTAGCAAACCTACCTCAGATTAAAGTCTCAGATTCAGCCTCCTCCTCCCCCACTCCAATTACTGCCTGGCCTTAGTGCAAAAGGAAAAGAAAACCTTAAGACCAATGATCCTGTACTCTCTATGAGGTCAGTTTCAGATAAAGCAGTGGTGCCCAAGCCAATAGCATCAGTGTCTCGTGGAATCTTATTTTACTTACTTACTTACTTACTTACTTATTTAAGGGCTACACCTGCGGCATATGGAAGTTCCCAGGCTAGGGTTCAAATCAGAGCTGCAGCTGCAACCTACACTATAACTTGTGGCAATGCAGGATCCTTAACCCACTGAGCAAGACTAGGGATCAAACCCAAATCCTCATGGATACTAGTCATGTTCTTAACCCACTGAGGCATGACGACGGGAACACCTATGTGGAATCTTGTTAGAAATGCAAATTCAAAAACTCCAAGAATGAGGAGTTCCCAAGTTGCTCAGCAGTTAGTGAACCCAGCTAGCATCCACGAGGACACAGGTTCAATTCCTGGCCTTCCTCAGTGGGTTAAGGATCCGGTGTTGCCGTGAGCTGTGGTGTAGGTCACAAACACAGCTTGGATCCCTCATTGCTGTGGCGTAGGCCAGTGGCTTTAGCTCTGATTGAACCCCTGGCCTGGGAACCTCCATACGCTGAGGATGCAGTCCTAAAAAGACAAAAGACCAAAAAAAAAAAAAGTTACGGCAATCTGAGGGGTTATTTTAATTGAAATACACACACACACACACACAAACTACAGGTGTACAATATAGTGATTCACAATTTTTGAAGGTTATATTCCATTTAGAGTTATTAGAAAATGTTGGCTATATTCCTTGTCCTGTACAATATATCCTTGTAGCAACAGTTTGTACCTCTTAAGCCCCTACCTCTATATTTTCCCTCCCCCACTTCCCTCTCCGCACTGGTAACCACTAGTTTGTTCTCTATATCTGTGAGTCTGTTCCTTTTTTGTTATATTCACTAATTTGTTGTATTTCTTAGATTCCAAACATGTGATATCATACAGTATTTGTCTTTCTCTGTTTGACTTGTTTCACTTAGTATAATAGTCTCCAAGTTCATCCATGTTGCTGCAAATGGAAAATTTTCATTCTTTTTTATAGCTGAGTAGTATTCCATTGTGTGTGTGTGTGTGTGTGTGTGTGCGTGCGCGTGTGCGCACATGCACACACACCCCCACATCTTCTTTCTTTTTTTTTTAATATGGTAGTCATTGTGCTTCCTGGATTTGAGTGAGTAGTTTCTTTCCCATATCAGGGAAGTTTTTGGCTATCTTTTCAAATATTTTTTCTGTCCCTTTCTCTTTCTCTTCTGCTAGCACCCCTATAATACGCATGTTAGTACATTTAACATTGTCCCAGAGTTCTCTGAGACTGTCTTCATTTCTTTTCAATCCTTTTCCTCTTTTCTGCTCCACGTCAGTGGTTTCTACCACTCTGTCCTCTACCTCATTTACTCGTTCCTCTGCCTCCTGTATTCTGTTGGTTGCTTCTAATGAATTTTTTATTTCAGTTATTGTATTTTGCATCTCTGCTTGCTTAAGTTTTAAATCTTTTATTTCTATGCTCAAGGTTTGCTGTAAATTATCGATCTTAGCTTCCAGTTGATTTCCAATGTCTTGCATCATCTTTAGCATCATTAGTCTAAAGTCTTTCTCCTAGAGCCTGATAATCTCCTGATCACTTAGCTGTTTTTCTGCAGTTTTTTTCTTGTTCCCTTATCTGAGTTATAATTCTCTGCCTTTTCATTTTTATAGGTTTTTGGTGTGGTCTCCTTTTTTGCAGACAATAGAGTTGTAGCCTCTCTTACTTCTAATGTCTGCCCCCCTTGTGACTGAAGTTGGTACAGGGGCTTGCTGTAGGCTTCTTTATGGGAGGGACTGGTACCTGCCCACTGGTAGGTGGGTCTGGTACCTGTCCACTGGTAGGTGGGATTGATTCCTATCCCTCTAGTGGGTGGGCTTTGTCTCTGGGTGAGATTAAAGGAGGCTGTGTGCCTCAGGGGTCTTTAGGCAGCCTGTTTACTGATGGATGGGGCTGTGATCCCACCTAGATTATTGTTTGGCCTGGGGCTTCTCAGTGCTGATGGGTGGGATCAGATTTTCCCAAAATGGCCACCTCTAGAGGAACATACGCTGATAAACATTCCCAAGAACTTTGCCTCCAATGTCCTTCCCCCATAACAAGCCACAGTCACCCCGTTTTCCCAGGAGATCCTCCAAGAACAGCAGTCAGGTTTCACCCAGATTCCTATGGAGCCTCTGTTTCCCCTGGGACCCTGTACACATGAAAGCATGTGTGTACCTTTCAAGAATGGGGTCTCCGTTTACCCCAGTCCCATGGACCTCCTGCACACAAGCCACAATGGCCTTCAATGCCAGATGCTCCAGGGGCTCTTTCTCCCAGTGCCAGATCCCCAAGCATGGGGACCTGACATGGGGCTCAGAACTCACTCCTGTAGGTGAGTTTTTGTGATACAGTTACTGTCCAGTCCGTGGGCTTCCCACCCATGAGGTACGGAGTTGCTTATATCGCGTAATTACCACTCTTAGTCTTGATGTGGTCTCCTCTTTGTCTTCTGGAGTAGGATATCTTTTTAAAAGTTTCCAGTCCATTTGGTTGAAGGTTGTTTAGCATTTGGTTGTAATTTCGTTGTTTTTATGAGAGAAGGTGAGCTCCAGTCCTTCTATTCTGCCATCTTCAAAATCTGCCTCATTTTACAGTGTGCGGGGATGATGCTCCCAGTGGATTCAGGGCCAGCTCCATCCTGATAGCTTATTTTTTATTTTCTCTTCTTTATCCCTTTATCCCTGATGGACACTAGGTTGTTTTCATATCTTGGCTATTGTAAATAATGCTGCTATGAACATTAAGGTGCATGTATCTTTTTGAATTAGCATTTTTTATTTTTTCAGATGTATACTCAGGAGTGGAAAGTAATCTGAGTTTTAACAAACCAAGCACTCCAGGCAATTCTGATGCAGGCTTAAGTGTGAGAATCACTGAGATAAGGTTACTCATGGCCAAGAGCAACCTATCGCTACTTGTAGGTTTGTATCCAAAATAAAAGAAAATGCCCACAAGTCCAGGACATGACTTGCTTGAAGCACCAGATGACATATCATCATATTCTAAACCAATTAATTTAGAGTACGTTAACACAAGATTGTGGGACCTGCACAGGGCATCTCAAAGATTCCCAAAGGGGAGTTCTTGTCGTGGTTCAGCGATCACGAACCTGACTAGTATCTAAGAGGATGCAGGTTAGATCCCTGGCTTTGCTCAGTGGGTTAAGGATCCGGTGTTGTTATGAACTGTGGTGTAGGTCGCAGACTTGGCTCAGATCTGACATTGCTGTGGCTGTGGCGTAGGCCGGCATCTACAGTTCCAATTCGACCCCTAGCCTGGGTACTTCCATATGCCATGAGTGTGGCCCTAAGGTGAAAAAAAAAAACTAGATTCCCAAAGAATCACACAGTTCCCTAAAAAAAGAGAGTTCCTGTGATGGCTCTATGGAACGAACCCAACTAGTATCTTTGAGGACAAAGGTTCCATCCCTGTCCCCGCTCAGTGGGTTAAGGATATGGTGTTGCCATGAGCTGTGGCGTGGGTTGCAGATGCAGCTCAGGTCTGGTGTTGCTGTGGCTGTGGTGTAGACCAGCAGCTGCACCTCTGATTCAAGCCGCTCTGATTCAGCCCCCAGCCTGGGAACTTCCATATGCCGTGGGTGCAGCCCTAAAAAGAAGAAGACTCACAAAGTCGCTCAAGTGCACTTCCTCAAGCAGGACACCCTCAATCTCCCTGCCCCTTGGGAAGGCTCCCCATTGTGCCCTGGAATCACCTGCACCTGAAGGTCACTTTCTGCCTCACACCCTGAAGGGAATGATTTATTTACCTGGCTTCTTCAACCAGGTAAGAAGGTATCTTGTCATGCTTATCGTGTGTGTGTGTGTGTGTGTGTGTGTGTGTGTGTGTGTGTGTGTGTGAACTCAGCTATACAGTTGAAAGAGACCATCTCCCCTCACGTCCTCAAAAGGTTGGGGCTCCAACATGTGAGGCTGAGGCAACAGATCTATGCCCCGATGCAGTAGTAGTACCGAAAAAAATACAGTTCACGGCTTCTACCCTTCTGTGTACTTCCCTCATTTTCTTTGAGAGAAACAATACGTTAAGTCTCATTCAAGTGTCTGCACAATTTTTAAGCTTTATAAAGACAGCTCTAATAGGATAACATTTACTTCTTTGTCTTCCACATGAAGTCGTGATTCATCTGTATGCAGTTCCGCCTTGTTTGCAACAACGTTGCCATGGTGACATTCTTCCTTTCAAGTACCAAGTAAATTGTGGAAGACCACATATAAATAGCAGTATGCCTATAGGTAAATACTTCATTACTATCTACACAAACATTTCGTTCATTTTGCCCACTTTGTCCCCCTCTCCATAAACCCAGCTCCATTAAGATCCAGTTTTTGAATCCTTTCCTCCCAAGGACATGTGAAGAACTTCTTCCACCGGAAGGGATCCAAATCAAAGCAGATTTGGGTTTGACTATTTGCGTAGCAAAGGGCTACACACATGGCACGCAGAAGTTCCAGGGATCCAACCTGCACCCAGCAGTGACCTGAGCCACTGACAATCTCCAATCCTTAACCCACTGAGCCAAGAGGGAACACCCTAGGTTTGACTATTTTAATATAATTTTTCTTTTTCCACGGTTCTGTAGGGCTCTGATGTAATAGAAGTTTTAAAAATCAAATGAGAAGTTAATAACTAAAGTCTTCTCCATCCCAAACAGCAGAAACTCCTGCCTTCCACCTCCATACAAATAGCCCAACTCTTAGACACCACAGCTGTATTTTGAGTTGATTTCATAGCAGCTTATACCTGACAAAGTTAAGTCATATATAGGAATCCACAAAACGGAGGCCACCCAGTGGCCCAGCCCATGTCAAAAATCTATACCTAAGACAGACTCACCTACTAAGAAACACTGTCAAAGAGACCTAACACGCACGAATCACAATCCTCCCACTCAGCTAGCTCACCATGTCCTGAAAACTAGGAACTGCTCACCTTATAAGGAAATCTCCAAGCTAATCTTGCCCTGTTTCCCGTTGTCTCTTTTAATACCATAAAACTCATTTTTGCCCAAACCCCCTCAGGACTTGTGCTCCACTGCTGGTGAAGCATGGTAGCTGAGCTGTTTGGCTACGGGAGGTGAGGGGGCAACCTGAGGGTCCAACTGCTTCTCAGTATAAACTTTCAGCAGCACACCTTGTTCTCGGCCCACCCTCACTTAGAAGAACGTGCACCGTCCTTACAGAGCTCTTAGGGACTTGGGTGGTGCACACTGACTTTTTCTGGTTGACGGTCCCCCTCCAACCCCATTCTTCCATCTGTCTTCCTTCTTCCAGAACTATGTTGACTTCTCCAGTCTGCTGTAGTCTCCTCTTCGGTTTTCAGTCCCCTCTTCGCTCCCCTCTTCGCTCCCCCCTTCGCTCTGCCATTATTTTAGTAGAGTTTGCGGAGTTTCTGAGCATGCTCCATTTTCATGTGTAACTAGAAGTTCTCAAGTGCCTCTCCTGCCACATTTATGAAGATAATCCAGTGGTGTTGTTTAACCCATTTAGATAGTGAATTATATTGATAGCTTTTTTTTTTTTAATATTCAACTATTCTTAGAATCCTAGAATAACCTCTATTGGGTTACTATGTATTATTTTTTATTAGGCGTATAGATTCAGCATATACTGTATTCAGGCTTTTTGCATCCATGCGTGAAATTCATTTCTTTTCTTTTTTGAGTGTTATCTAGATTGATTTTGGTGTGGGGGGTCCGGTACCTTAGTAAAAAATTTGAACAGTTTTCTGTCTATAATCTATGCTGTGAAATAATTTAAACTGTGTAGAAATTATCTGTTCACTGACAGCTTAAAAACATTTACCCCAAAACCTCCAGACATCCCCCCAGGCCTTTTTTTGGTTCCTTTTTTTTTGTCTTTTTGCCTTATCTAGGGCTGCACCCTCAGCATATGGAGGTTGCCAGGCTAGGGGTCTAATCGGAGCTGTAGCCACCGGCCTACACCACAGCCACAGCAATGCCAGATCCAAACCGCGTCTGCAACCTACACCACAGGTCACGGCAACACCAGATCCTTAACCCACTGAATAAGGTCAGAGATCGAACCCCCAACCTCATGGTTCCTAGTGGGATTCGTTAACCACTGAGCCACGACGGGAACTCCCTCCCCCCGCCCCCGCCCAGGCCTTTTTTAAAGGTAAATATTTGACTAAATTTTTTTCAATTGTATTATGTAACGTTTTCTTGTTTTTCCTAGTGATGACACTTCAAAGAAATGGCTTTCAGTTCCCTGAAAAAGCCACTCCTGAGCTGGAAGACATATGTGTACATCTCAAAGGGATAGAAGGATTCTTTTTAGTAGATGCTCCAAGAAAGGATAGCCAGGGGCCTATTATCAGCTACTGGCCAGAACGCACTAAATTCTTTTAACAGCCTGGAGCTTTCTCAGGGAGGCATTCTAAGGGGGTGACGGCCGTCCTAAGGATGCCAGCTTGTGCTGTTAGAAGAGGAACGAGATCACTTGTGTTGAGGGCCTGTCGCTTCCTAAGCCAAGGCTGAGGCTGGTTGAGAAGATGCCCGGAGGAGTCTGGCTAGTGTTTGGTCTGGGGGGAGAATCTGTCAGCTCACCACACTAAGCTGTCGTTCTGCCTTTTCATGTCTTTATCCATGGTTAAATTTCCTTTCCCTCTTCGAATAAGGCTTATTTTCTACCTCATGCCCGTTTCCCAGCTTCTTTCCTCTCACCAAGACTTATGCTTTTGCTCAGAAACAAAGAGACTGAAATAAAGAGTTAGCCCAGCAGAAACTGACAGAATATTTTAAGTCAACTGTAATTAAATTTTTAAAATAAAAATGAAATAAATTAAAGAGTTAGCCCATCAAAACTAAAGTTAAAGAAACGCAGCGGTAAGTACAGATGAGAGTTTACATTCTATGCTATGCTCCCCCCACCCCACGCTGTTTTTTCTTTAAAATTTTTTAGAAATATGATTTTCAAAATAAAAGTTACTTTGATGGCACAGAGTGTTATAGGAGCTAAAACTCATGTCTTAAAAAAAGAAGAATTTATGTAGGAAAAGAGTAGAAATGGAGTTCCCTGGTGGTCTAGCAGTTAAGGATCTGGCATTGTCACTGCTGTGGCGTGGATTTGATACCTGGCCCAGGAACTTCCTCATGCTGCAGGGGCATGGCCAAAAAGAAAAAGAAAAGAGTAGAAGGAAGCAAATCAAAGTTTTTAAGACCTAACCAAATTAATCACCTTCTGAAGTCTTCAGCAGACCATGCTCAGTCCTTGAGAAAGGTCCCTGCTAGAGCCATTGATTAAAGGCCGTAATTGTTCTTGTCTTGAGTTAAAAGACTAGCAAAGCAATGCTTAAATAACTTATTTATTGAGCACAACAAACAGGACCAAGGTTAACTTTACCAACCTCAGAATTAAAATTTCAATCCATAAAGTATCATAAAATGAAACCTATATGTAACATTCTTCTCTGTTTCAGTGAAGGTCACAGGAGATACAAGATCAAGTTCAGTAAGACAGTGACTTACAGATGGTAAGTACTCCTATGTTTGTTGACAATATGTTTCATAATAAATGTTTATATTCCCTGATAAAAATATTAGTCTGGGTATCTTATAGTTTAAAAAGCACTCACTTTTGCTGTCTCCTTAGGTCTACAGAGTAACTTTTAACATCGTGTTGTCAGCACCATCCTTTACAGCAGAAGCAGCAGATCCCCAAGCGCTGTGGGCTGGGAAGCAGCCAAACCAGCACTCAGACTCCCCCCGACTCCTTCCAGCTTCTGGTCTCTTTCCAAGAGACCTCCTCATACTATTCAGTGTTAATGTCTCATAACTTTGTAGTCTCTTTAATTTCTGTATCAAGGAAGAAAGAATTCAAGAATGATCCTTAACAGCCACTAGGGCTTTAAAAGTGTACAAAGGTCCCTTCTCACTGGAAAGGAAGTTTCATTAGATGCCAAGAGAAGAACCCCCTAAGGGAGGCTTCTGGCCGTGTGTGTGTGTGTGTGTGTGTGTGTGTGTGTGTGTGTGTGTATGTAAGCAAGAACGTTAAAAGAAGCCCAGCGGCTGCCCCATAGAGAAACATGAGTGCAAAGGTGATAAATCATGTCACACATCCAAGCAACAACTCACTTCCTGCCCAAACTCTCCTGGCCTGTTCTCCTCACCTGCTCCCTGAATGTAAAATCTTCCTAGCACACCCTTCCCTGTCAGCACAGCCATTCATCAGTAACACCACACCCCAGAAGAGTATCTTTATGGAAGCTGAAAATAGTCATTCGTTATTGGTTTTACAGAAGGTATATAAATAAACTCAACATATGGTACAGTAAATTTAACAAAATTGATATAGTTAAGAATTCACTTTGGGATTTCCCTGGTGGTTCAGAGGATTAGGGATCCAGTGTCGTCAACGCTGTGGCTTAGGTCTGTAGCTATGGTGCAGATTCAATCCCTAGGCCCAGGAACTTCCACATGCTCTGGGCGCAGCACAAAAACTTGAAAATTTTTAAAATTTTTTACAAAAGAATTCACTTTGAAAGACAAATACCATATGATATCATTTATATGTGGAATCTAATATATGACACACATGAACATATCTATGAAAGAGAAGCAGACATAGAGAACAGTTTTGTGGTTGCCAAGGGGGAGGGAAGGACTGGGAGTTTGGGATAACAGATGCAAACAATTATATGTAGGATTGATAAACACGAGGTCCTATTGTATAGCACAAGGAACTATATTCAGTATCCTGAGATAAACCATAGTGGAAAAGAATATGAAAATCCAATCCCTTTGCTACACAGCAGAAATTGACTCAACACTGTAAATCAACTATATTTCGATAAACATTTTTTTTAATAAATTCACTTTGGTTAACCTCTAGTCTACTGCTGTCCAGTGAAAATACAAGGTGAGCCATATACACAATTTAAAATTTGCTTAGCAACCACATTTTAAAGATAAAAAGAAACAGGTGAAATTACCTTTAATAATATATTTTATTTAACCCATTATCTCAATTTTTTTGTTTTAAAATAATATAAAAAGATATCAATGAGACACTATCTTACATTATTTTTATACTAAGTTTGAAAGCTGGTGTATATTTTGCACGCACAGCACATCTGAGTTCAGATGAGCCACATTTCAAGTGCTCCACATTCACCTGTGGCTCAAGCTACCATACTGGGTAGCTCAGATCTAGCCTCAAAATTAAGAACGCAGGTGTGACATATAAGACTGAAACTCACTTCTCAGTTTTTAAAAGATACTGAGGAGCCATTTCCTGCTGACTACAGGAAAATTTGCGTTGGTGGCAGTGTTCCAAAGCCCTGAAACATCTAGAATGCCTGAAATTCAACAAAAGGATTCTCTGACCCATATGTAATACACAACAAAAGCTTAAAAAAAATTTTTTTTTCTGTTTGAGGCAAAGTCTCTGACTGTGGCCAGGGAACAATCTAACCAGGGCCACAAGCTAAAGGCATTTAGGAGCCAGGCAAGTCACATAAATTCGTGGGAGCCAGCATCTTGTGTGTAAGACATCAGGGAGTGTTGGCAACGGTGCCAAATTGGAAAGTGCAGACTTCGTCCAAACATGCTCAAGTTGAAAACCTGCATAAATACCGTGTGTGTCCAACAAAACCCATCTGTGGACCAAATTTGGCCTGTCTGCAACACCTAACTCAAGGGGACCAAAAGAGGGAGCATCATAAAAGAAAGGCTTGTTTTATTCCCTGCGTGAAGTATGCTGTCTTCATGGTTACACTGCCAAAAACAGTATTTTCTCAATGATGGAGGTTTTGTGATGTAAACATGTCTCTCAAAGTTGCCTGTTAGAAGTTCAGTCTTTGCAAATTCCACATGATGTCACTTACATGTGGAATCTAAAATATGGCACAGATGAACCTATCTACAGAACAGAAATAGACTCACAAATATGGAGAACAGACTCGTGGTTGCCAAGGGGGAGATGAAGGGAGTGGGATGGACTGGGAGTTTGGGGTTAGTAGATGGAAGCTATTACATTTGAAGTGGATAAGCAATGAGGTCCTGCTGTATAGCGCAGGGAACTAGTCAATCACCGGTGATAGAACATGATAGATAATACAAGAAAAAGAATATATATATATATATATTTATACACACACACACACACACACACACACACATATATATATATATATATATATATATGATGGGGTCACTTTGCTGCTTAGCAGAAATTGACGGAACAATATAAGTCAACTAATATAAAATTCTAAAAAACTATACTTCAGTTAGGAGTTCCCATTGTGGCTCACTGGTAACAAACCCAACTAGTATCCACGAGGACACGGGTTTGACCCCTGGCCTCACTCAAAGGCTCGGGGATCTGGCATTGCTGTGGCTGTGGTGTAGGCTGGCAGCTGTAGCTCCGATTCGACCCCGACCCTGAGAATTTCCATATGCCGCAGATGTGGCCCTAAAAAGACAAAAACAAACAAAAAAAGTACTTCGATTAAATATATATATATATAAATACAAAAAAAATGGAGTTCGGGATTTTCAAGAAACTGGAAAACTATGAGACATAAATTCTCCATAAGTAAGATTTATTAACACGAAATGGCATGATGTGTACAAACGCCTTTGCTTGCTCTCTAGATATGGACTGGAGTGTAATGAGGCCCACTTTAAGAACACAGGCCTGACTTGGTCACTGCTATAAGGTCAAGAGCAACTTGGGTGCCGGAGGCCTGATTGTTATTATTCTGCTCCTGTGGCCCAGCCAGGCAGCATTCACTGCATCGCTGTGCTATTCAAGGCAATGCATCCTTTGCATCCTTTGAAGGTAGTTTCAAGCTTGCTCTAACTAGAAACACTCTTTTCAAGATAAGGAATATTTTTAAAGAATAATTAAAAAGAAAAAAATCTTAGAACGATGTTTTTTGTTCTGAAAAGTCCTAGACTATGTGATAAGGTGTGAATTATGACAGCTGTATTTGCCTTTGGGGAGGATTTCAGAGCAGGGAATCAAACACATTTCACCTTGGAGCACACATGTGTGACAGAAGCACCCTCAATAAGAGAAAGCAGTTCCCTTTTAAAAACTCAGAGTACCCTTTTCTGAGTGTTCATGAGATCACTCCTTTTGAAGGAGAGACTCTCATCTGGATGTTGTCATCATAGCAAAAAGAGCACCCTCCCAATTCTTTTAAATTAGGAAGAAATTGTTTGGACATCATCAGGCTCATTCTTTTTAAGGTGGGTATTAGTTTGCTTGGGCTTCCAAAACAAAATACCACGGACTGAATGGCTGAAACAACATGAATTAATTTTCTCGTGGTTCTGGAGGGTAGAAGTCCAAGATCACGGTGCTGGCAAAGCTGGATTATTCTAAGGCCTCTCTTCATGGCTGACAGATGGACACCTCCTAACTGCCTCTTCCCATGATTTGTCCTCCTGTTCACGTGCACCCCGGCATCTTTCCTTCTTATAAGGACACCAATCATATATGATTAGAGGCCACCTTAACAGCTTCATTTTGACTTAGTCACCCCTCCATGACCCTGTCTCCAAACACCATTACTTTCTGAGGTACCAGGGATTAGGACTTCGATACATGAACTCTGGAGGGACACAATTTGGTCCATAACTGGAGATAACATTTCTCGATAACAAAAAAAAGGCTAACATTCATAGAGAAATTCTTATACATTATCAGCCATAATAAATAACTCACTTCATCCTCATAACAACCACACGAGGCAGATACTTTTATAATCCCCATTCGGCAGATACAAAGATTGGGCAGAGAGAGCCTAAGTAACTCGCCCAAGGTCTCAGAGCTAGCAAGTGGCAGAGCAAGGATATGAACACAGATGTCCTGGCTACAAAACCCAAGCACTGAGCCACTATTTAACAGAGAGATAGAAATGTCTTTTCAGCAGAAAATGTGTTATTCTACATTGGTCAACAATGGTTCAATACGGAGTTCCCGTCGTGGCTCAGTGGTTAACGAATCTGACTAGGAACCATGAGGTTGCGGGTTCGATCTCTGGCCTTGCTCAGTGGGTTAAGGATCCGGCGTTGTCATGAGCTGTGGTGTAGGTCGCAGATGCGGCTCGGATCCCACGTTGCTGTGGCTGTGGCGAAGGCCGGCAGCTACAGCTCCTGTTAGACCCCTAGCCTGGGAACCTCCATATGCCGTGGGTGCGGCCCTAGATAAAGGCAAAAAGACAAAAAAAAAAAAGCAAACAACAATGGTTCAATACACTGTCCTGGACTGAATCAGTTCCCCCAAATTCATATGTTCAAGCCCTCAACCCTAATGTGACTGTATTTGGAGAAAGGGCCTTTAAAGAGATAAAGAAGGTTAAAGGGGCTCAAAAGAATGGGGGCCCTAATTCCACAAGATTAATGTCCTTACAAGAGAAGACACACCAGGGAAACAGAGAAAGGCCCTGTGAGGAGAGCGAGAAGACAGCTGTATACAAGCCGAGGAGAGAGGCCTCAGGAGAAAAAAAACCTGCTAACACCTTGATCTTCAACTTTCAGCCTCCAGAACTGTGAGAAAACGAAGCACTGTTGTCTAAGCCACTCAGTCTGCAGCATCTTGCTAAAGCAGCTCAAGCTGTTTTGATTGGTTTGTCAAGAGCTAGTATGGGGAGAGTCTGAGAGTATCAAGAAAACCTGTAAGATTTTGGTCGCAGCAGATAGCCAAGTCAGTAAAATTCTTGGTGAAGTGGGCTTCTCGCAACGCGGGCTCCTGGAGGTTGGAACATTTTGCAGAAACTCCTGGGCTCTGCTTTCCATTCCCCGGGTGACGATGTGAGCCTCTAGATTCTGCATTTGGATTAAGAGCTCTGAGAAACTGATGTTTGTAAATACCATGAAAATAGAAGTACACAGATTGGGAATGAAGGATAAAAGGGAAAAAAAAGTATGGGAATATGGACAAAAATGTAGTGACAAAATATGAATTGTGCTTTCCAGGCTTGGAAGGACAGTGCCTCCTAAGCACCCGGGGCCTCAACTGCCCCACCCTATTAGGGAGTCTGGGGTCCAAAAGAAGCCATGGCGAGGTCAACTGTAACTGTTTTCACCTAATGTGACGTCCTCCCTTCTAATAAGATCCACAGTCCTTTGATGATTAAATTGGACACTTACTCCAAAACCTCAAATGCTTGTGAACGGGCACACCCTGTGGAAATGAACTGAGAGTGTTTGTGGGCATTTTAAACAAGTATTAGAAAGCAAAAGACAAATGTTTGAAAATCAAAAAAATAAGTACAAAGTTATACAACCCGCTGTAAGTAAGGTAAAGATGTGATATACATTAGCATCTGTAATCTAGTATCTTGGATATGGTGCATATATACAATGGAATACTACTCAGCCATAAAAAGAAGTAATGCCATTTGCAGCAACATGGATGGACCGGGAGATTATCATACTAAATGAAGGCAGTCGGAAAGAGAAAGACAAATACCATACGATATAACATACATGGAATCTAAAATTTGACACAAATGAGCCAATCCATGAAACAGAAACAGACTTATAGACATCAAGAACAGACTGGTGGTTGCCAAGAAGGATGGGGGTTGGGGGAGGGATGGATTGAGAGTGTAGGGTTAGCAGATGCAAACTAATATATACAGAATGGATAAATAACAAGGTCCCACTGTATAGCTCAGGGAACTATATTCACTATCCTGTGATAAACCATAATGCAAAAAAATCTAAAAAAGAATGTATATTTGTGTGTGTGTGTATGTGTGTGTGTGTATTTGAATCACTTTGCTGTACAGAAATTAATACAGCATTGTAAACCAACTATACTTTTTCAATAAAAAATACTCCCAATATTTTGGATTTGGAGGCCAAATTTTTTTTTGTCCATGTCTGCAGTATGCAGAAGTAACTGCGCCAGAGATCAAACCTGACCCACAACTGTAGGGAGAGCCACAGCAGGGACAACACCAGACCCTTAATCCTTAACTGAGCCACAAGGGAACTCCCAGGGGCATTTTTTTATCAAGAGCATTTGGTATTTTTGTCTAAACGGTCTAGTAACCTGATTCCCATTGAAAGGATAAATAAATCAGAGAAAGACCCAGTGTAGACAATGCCAAAGGATGCACTCTTAAGTAAGAGAGGATTTATTCAATGCGTTGAATAAATTTCAGTGACATTTGTTAGCAGCCTATTAGGTACCTCTGTGCCAGGTACTTGCTAGCCTGAATTGAATAAGCCATTGGGAAATAGAGCAAAAGCAAAGAGAAAAGAAAGAAATTTAGCTCCTAAGATACGGGAGTGAGGGCGGCAAGTCCTAGGAGTAATAAAAGTAGCTTGACATTGAGGTAGTTGGAAAGGAAGTCCTTGCAAACTGTTTAACGGCACAAATTAACAGAGAAAGCAGACAGCTGGGCCTGCGGAACACAGAGGACAGCATGAAATATTTAGAGAGAAAATGATTCTAGACAAAAAGAGAAAAGATGGGCTGGGACACACCTAACCCTCCAGGCTTGAAAACTTTACTAATTTGGGGGCAGAAAAAGGACTGGCAAGCTTGTTATTCATACTTGCTTTAATTACCTAGAGATCTCTTTAGTGAGTCCTATAGGTTTCTTTCAATCGCTCTGTAAATCTCTATTGCTTGGAGGAAGGCCATAATTTACTTTCACTTAAGATTTTCTCCTGACTCAAAAAAACAGTTTGCTTATTATAGAAATACGTGAATCCAGGTATGTCCTACTGACTGGCACCCCTCCACTGTGAGTGTGCATAAAAGGGTTGGCAATGGACTGGGTAGTATTAGTGTGCGCGCAATGAAACCATGAATTATAAGTGGGAGCACATGTGTTGTGTCGTGTGGTCAGATACAATAACGAATTGAATGGTGCTGACAAGTCATGAGTCACTGAGTATACCCAATAAGATAATAACTTTCTGGAGGCAAGAAATCACTTGGGGGAAAAAAAAAACTGCTTCCGCCTTTGCCTGGCTGATTAATTCGCTAGAAAGGCAGGCACATTATCCAGCCCAGGGGCCAGGCAGCTGTGCGTGCCCCACTCTACCTTTTGAGGAGACAGCAAATGACCACAAGACTGGTTGACATCAGGGATGGTCACGAAAACAAGTTCCAGGGCCTCTGGGACCAGCCCTCTGTGGCTTCATTCCCCAGAGCTCATGCCTGGCATGACAGCACAGCCTTGAAGCGAGTTATGGGTCTGGAGAAGGCCCTGAAGTCAAAAGAGTGGGAAAGGATTCAGACTGACCTGCAGGAAAAAAAAAAAATGGAACAAACAAGGGGACAATGGGAGCCTGATAGTTCTGTCCCTAGAAGAACAGGCTTATTATAGTTGTAAAAAGACAAAAAAGAATAATTATTTAATCAATTCCCCTATAACCAGAGTTTTATTTGTTTGTTTGGTTGGTTGAATGGTTGATTGGTTTGGGGATTTTTGGGGGGGACCTAACCAAAGCTACAAAATATTCACATCAATAACAGTAGCTCTAAAGTGGGCAGGGAAGATAAGCAGGGTGTGAAAGAGCCTCCCCACCTCACCGCCCCTCCCCTGCACCCCCTCCCTATCGCTGAGACTCACAGCTCTAAACCAAGAGGAGTTCAGTTTTTCTTTCTTTCTTTCTTTCTTTTTTTGCTTTTTAGAGCCGCACTTGTGGCACATGGAAGTATGGAAGTTCCCAGGCTAGGGGCTGAATCAAAGCTAAGGCTGCCTGCCGACACCACAGCCACCACAAGGTGGGATCCATGCCATGTCTGCAACCTACACTACAACCCACGGCAACACCAGAGTGAGCAAAGACCTTCAAGGGGAGGACTCCCCACAAAATAACCAAGGACTTTCAGCATGATGTGCCTCCTCAGTTTGAAAACTTTTTAAGTTAAAAATGAATAGTTTGTTTATGATTAACAAGAACCTACTATGAAGCACAGGAAAACCTACTCAACAGTTTACCATAACCTATATGGAAAAAAGAATGGATATACTTACATGTATGAGTGAGTCACAGCTGTGGCTTGGATTCAACCCCTGGCCCAGGTACTTCTATATGATGCAGGTGCAGTCATAAAATGCAAAGCAGAGGAAGGAAGGAAAGAAGGAAGGAAGGGAGGGAGGGGAGAGAGAAAGGAAGGCAGGCTAAAACTACAAATAATTTAATTTCCTTTGAAGTGGTGATTTGATCTCACTTCATACATAGAAACAATTCCTGCCACCTCTCCAACTCCCAGCTCTCCAAACCTCCCTCTCAGCCTCTTCCTATACGCTCTGGTTATTGTAAACAGCTCACACTCTCTAAACCAGAGAATACCAACCTGAGTGCCACAAATGTACTGCATCACCCTAGGGTGCCTTGCAAATGCGTGTGTTTTTTTTTTCTCAATAGCCGTCCCTTGCTAAAAGTTGGGAAGCACCATCCCTTACATAATGTTCCTGGATTCAGCTGCCCTTTCTGTTCAGAAAAGCTTTGTACCTATTTTTTCAGATTCACCTCTGGGTATCTGAATACCCCCTCCAGGACGTCTTCCCTGATCTGACCTAACCCACCATTCGGTGTAGGTTAGATACTTCTCTACACTCTGAAATGCCCTCTGCACCTAGGTTCCACATCCGCTGTGCAGTGTTGTACGTGACCACTATAAATAGTTCCCCCACTGTGTCTTGCTTTAAAGGCAAAGTCCTCATAACTGTTGTTATTCTGCCCTTAAATTAATTTAGTCTGAATTTTTTAGTAAGTTTCTGTTAACCACCTCTATCTAGGATAAGTCTCTTTATCCTTCAAGGCTCCACTAAAGTTCACCTTGGCGATAACCCCTCTGCCCGATCTCGGCTCCAGAAAGAGTGCCTTGTGCAGGCTCCATCAGAGCCCTGCCTGCACCGTGTCCTGGTCTAACATACCCATCTTTTCCTTCTCCCTGGACTGCACTAGAACTGTGTCTGATTTGTGTATCTGTATGAAAACACTAGTGGTGCGTGAACAGGGCTCTGTTCCCTCAGCGAACACCCTGTCTCCTAAGAACAACCAAGACATACCAACATTTCTACTTTGTCATAAACGCTAAAAAAACAAACAAACAAACAAACAAAACCTCTTTTGATCCATGCTGCAAACCAGTGGTTCTTGACCTTAAGAAGCATCAACGTCACCTGCAGAACTTGTCAGAACAGATTGCTGGGCCCCGTGCCCAGAGATTTCAGTTCATTTGTCTCGGATGGGGCCCAAGAATTTGCCTTTCTAACAAGCCTCCAGGTAATGCTGATGCTGCAAGTCCACGAATTAGATTTTGAGTAACCCGGTGCAAAGCGAGCCATCAGATAACCCAAACAGATCTCTGCCAGATCTTACCTAACACTCACCTCTGATCTGGGCCTGAATGAATGAATCTTAAAGAGAAATGTACCATATCATGCTTACATGTTCTGGGCCAAAAGGAAAAAGCTCTCGTTGTTTGGCACCTAGCATTTTTATCAGTTTTTGTTGCTGTCATTTACACGTGGCCAAAGGGAAGTAACAGTTAGTAAACACCTCCTATGAGAGACAGCCAATACAGAGGTCCTGGAGCCAGACTCCCTGCTATCAAATCCTCGTTCAGCTTAATCTCTGTACTTCAGCTTTCTCTTCTATAAATTAGGACTGATGACAGCCCTCCCTTATATGAAGTTCAATGAGTTGATAGATGTAGCGTGCTTAGCACAGTGTCTGGCACACAGTAAACTCTCCATAAGCATTAGTTTTCATCTTAAACATTACTGTTTTTACACACAATATCAATTTAACCTCCACTACAACTCTATTAACAACTTGCCTCATATAATTAAAAAGAGCTAAAATTGGGACAGAAATCAAGGTTTGATTCCAAAATTCATGTTTCTCTTTCTACTCATTCATATATTTGAAAGCTTACTACAAGGCAATTTCCTGAGTCCCAACGGACTGCCCAGATTCTTATCCCAGCCCATGAGGGACCCAGAAATCGGCATTTTTAAACTAGTATCTTGGATTCTAATTTATAAATCTGATGCCAGTGGTCTAGGGATCATCTTTCCCACACACTGCCTTGCAGGGTGGACATTAGGATTAGTGAGAACAAGTGTAGGACAGAGTTTTAAAAACTAAGTACTACACAAACTTCTGTCCTTATGAAAAAAATTTTTTTCGAAAGTTACTTATATCAAAAATAAGAGGAAATGGTGTTAAAACGCCGTTGAAAAACTAAAAGCTGTTGCTCTAATGTGACCAGGTCCCAAAGCTAAAAATCCTCTGCAATAAAATGATCTAATGATTAAGAACTCTGTTTCAGGAGTCAGTAACACTTCGGTTTGATTCTCAGTTCTATTTCTTATCACTGTGTGATCTTGGGCAACTTATTTCACCTCTCTAAACTTCAACTTGTTCACTTGTAAAGCAAAATAGCTACCTCAGAGGATCCTTGCAAACACTGAATGAAATAATGCATGTGAAGTACTTAGCACTACGATGTCTGGAATAGAATATATACACAATAAGTTGTGCCATGATTATTCTTATTAATATTGACAGGAGTTGCCCAGAAAAAGGAGTATTTGACAACACCACAGCTTTAACTACTGGCATAAAAAAAAAAATTTCTAAGGGAGTTTAACGGCATGTTACAAATTTTAAATCACAATTTAGGAATTAGGAGTGCTCACCATCATCCCTAACATGTGTGTGAATCTCAGATCACCATATCTTTATAATAGCTGGAGAAATGGGAGAGCGTGCCCACTAAAGATTCTCTCCCCGAAAGTGTTCGTCATGGTCCCCCGGGGTCTGAGGAAGAAATGGACTCTAGCACTTGCTCAGCAACTGCAGAGAAATGAGAAGCCTTCTCAGAAAGTTCTCCCGCTCCCTGTTGAGTTATCCTTATTACACAGCCCTTTCCCATAACCGCCACCATAAAGTCATACACTCTAAAATGCCTCATGGGCCTTTGGAGAGAGCCTGTAGCCCATCCACCTCCAGTGTTGTCTTGGGATGCAGGGAAAGAACAGGAATAAACAAGAGAACTCATTGCACCCGTTTGGCTGACACTGCCTGAAAGCAAATTCCGAACCCAGGAGTGTATGTGTACGTGTGTGTTTCTTTGCAGAAATGTGGAGGTTAAAAATTAACTCTAAATGCTTCAAAAGCATGAGGTGAGGTCGTCTAAACACCATATGCTGCTGGCAAGTCATCAACATGATTTGCTGTGAGATTATTCTTAGAAGACACTCCACTGCAGAAAGAGCAGAAAAGCACTATTTCTCCAAAAGAAGACAGAGAGTTGCTTTGTGAGATCAGTCCATTTGTCAAGTGAGTGAATTGGGCTGCTCACTGGGTACAAAAGCCACTGTCAGACCTAATCTAGAATTCTAAGATTCTATTTATTCATATAGCTAGACAGATACAAACACTTATCTACATATACATATGTAAAATATAAATTTTAACTGGTCCCATGCATATGATAGAATGGAGTAATACTATGTACAACTCACCAGAATGCTCCATCCTTAGCATTAAGCTTATGATAAACACAGAAATTGCCTATAAAACGGAAAAAGAATTTTTTTTTCAAGCGTAAAACCACCCCCAAGGGGCATTACAGGATTTTGTTAGGTTAAATGTTAAATTAAAATCCTCCAAGTGCTGCCATGGCGTAACTTAAAAAATGTTGCTCGATTTTTAATTAATGTGATTTAATTTCTTTATTATTTAATATGCCATGTGATTATTTAAATTTTACATGTAGATTTTGTGTGTGTTGTGTCGTGTCGTGTGTGTGTTTAGAATATCTCTCTGTTAAAACCCCACACTATCTGAAATGTGAAGTGTCATCGGAACAAAAGGAGGAGGAAGGAGGGATGCGGAGTTTCTGCTTGTCATCGCCGCCTAAACAAATCCTTGCCTCTTCCTCCTGGACGGACAAATCCAACCCTACTCTCGGTTTCCACTCGGTTCCAGAAAGCATTTTTCTCTTTTAACCCATGAAAGGGACCGAATAAGTGCCTGGGTCGGGCCTCTCCCGCACGGCGCATCCTGCACCCAGCGGCCGGGACGCTTCTCCCTCCTTCTTCCTCTTCTCACCCATCTGTAACATCAGGAGAAAAACAGTGGCACAAGAGCCCCCAGCGTGCGTGCCGTCCACGGGCACTGCTTTTTCTGGGCCGCGATAGCTAAATGTCAGGCTGGAAAGCGCCAGCCTCGGCGTCTGCCTGGAGAAACGGGCGGCCGGCGCCCAAGCCGAGCAACCACGTTAAAGGCTCCGAAAGGGCAGGAAAATAGAAGCGCTCTGAGCAGACGGCTCCAGGCGTTGTTTTGCCCTCCAGAACCCGAAACTGCAAGGCGTAATCCTAGAGATTTCCAGGGACCGGGCCCGTAGATTTCCAAGCTCGCGGAATGTCGCCCTCTTTCTAGTGATTTACAGACAGCCCCCGCCTGGTGAGAATCAGTTTCCGCGCTCCTTGCGCTTCCTGTCCAAATAAAGTTCTGGGAACCGCACCAGCCCAGAGACGCTTCCAATATGCCCCGCGAAGTTTCTAGGTTCTTTGGTCAACTGTGTGGACGACTGCCCTGCCCATCCTAGCTCCCTGTAGATGCGGTGTGAGTGGAGGCACTAATAATTTTTTTAACTACTAGTTTTATTTTTTAGTTTACCCAGGAGAAATACAAAATAAAGCAAACCTTTTGGGGTCAAGGAATAGAATTAATTCTCAAGGCAAATATTATCACACCCTTTTTTCAAGGATCTGAACCAAGGTTCTGACCTCTACAGATGCCTAAGCATTTGCTGCCAGAGTTGATCTTCTGGCAATAAAAGGAAGGAGAAAGAAAGGTGGGAGGGAAGGAAGAAAGGAAGGAAGAGGAGAGAGGGTAGAGGGGAGAGAAGTGGACAAAACGGATATAAATTATCTGTAGTCTCTCTTAAAAGATGAATAAGGGAGTTCTCTTCGTAGTACAGTGGAAACGAATCCGACTATGAACAAAGCGGTTGCGGGTTCGATCCCTGGCCTCGCTCAGTGGGTTAAGGATCTGGCGTTGCCATGAGCTGTGGTGTAGGTCACAGACGCGACTCAGATTCCACACTGCTGTGGCTGTGGCGTAGGCCAGCAGCTGTAGCTCAGATTAGACCCCTAGCCTGGGAACCTTCACATGCCGCGTTGCGGCCCTAAGATGACAAAAGACAAAAAACAAAAAGATGAATAGCACAGAAATCTTTGTTTATATTTTTGCACATTTTCCCATGAAATCTCTCATAGCCTTCTCTCCCTTCTTCCCTACTTCTCATTAAACAAAACATTTGAGCAAGGCTAGGAGAAAGAACAGTCATTTCTTAATGTGGGAAACTGGTTTTATTTGTGAGCATGCGCCCTTCATGGTTGCCGTGGGTTATGCTTGGGTCTGAATTGTTTAATGAGCGCTTACCAGGGCTTTGGGCAGGGCTGCCTTGGAAGTAAATAAAACCTGAACTCAGTGTGTACACAGGAGAGAATGTTAAAGAAACCATGTATTTTTGTGTTCCACATGGACTTGGGACCTTCTTTTCAGCCCTGAGTATCCACACCTTGTGTTTTCTGGAATGTCTGATACATTGGTGGTATCAAGGCTTGCAAGATTGTTTCATTAAACGTTAGCTTTGGAGGAGTTCCCTGATGGCTTCGTGGGTTAAGAACCTGATCCACTGCTGTGGGGAAAGTTCCATCCCTGGCCTGGAAACTTCCACATGTCATTGGTGCAGGAGAAAAAAAAAAGTGTTAGCACTGGAAGGAACCCGAGAAAGTCATCCATTGAGTCAACCTTATCTTTGCAGGGAACAGAGACCCTGAGAGTTTGGAACTAAATTCAAAAGATATAAACAACCTCCAAAGGCAAGGGAAGCCTGGAAGGCGACATTCAGGTCTAGCCGGCAAGTCACAGGACCACTATGTAAACTCTAGGCAGCTGTCCTTCCTCAGGGATGAAGTTACCCAGGAACCCTAAAGTCCACATAAAGCACCTGGAAGCCTTCCCTCATCCTTTCTTCTTCCCTGCTTCCTGAATCCTTGGCTCTTCAGTTTTCTAATGAGTCCTGTCTGGGTGGGAGTGGAGGACTAAAGGAACTAGGCTGCTGCGGCTCAGGCAGAAGCATATGCACCAAATGCACAAAGTCCACTTGAATTAAATCCTCTTTACTTGCAAGAGGCAGCAAATTTTGCTTGAGTGTTAATAGCGTATATAGCCCTGGAAAGGAGAGGGGAACTAAGAAAGAGGAATGGCACTCAGATCAAAGCAAAAGCCAGCTGCCCCTTCCTTTCTCCCTGTAGGCATAAACCAAGCACATAAGTAGCCCCTGTTTGGAGGCAGGAGGGAAAGTCAGAGAAAACGCAAAAGGGGAAGACTCTCTGGTGGAGTTCTATTTATTTAGTTTTTTTTTTTTTTACAAAGGTTAAAGAGCTTCTTTTGAATGATGACCCCCCAAAAAAATTAAAAAATTAAAAAAGTGAAAGATTAAAGTAAAAAAAAAAAAAGAGCCCAGAATTTAAACCACTACCCCAAATAAGACATGACATTATCTACAGATATAACCTAATCCTCCACAGTTCATGTAAAAGAGGGCAGTTTCCACTTTAAAAGAACCAACCTTTTAAAACATGTTTAAAATTTAGATGATTTTGATTTTGCCAAGAAGAAGAATTAGAACTTGTCAGGAAAAAAAAAATTGGCTTCAACAGACTTTTTGGTTTTCTTTGCTAAGATTTTGGGTTCAGAAATTTAGACTCCTGCTGCAGAAAAGAAAAAAAAATCTTTTGAGACACCAAAGAATGTTTACTGGAGGTCTGAGCGAGGTTTCTTCTCAAGTGAAGCTAAGGTTTCTCAGGAGTTCCTGTCGTGGCGCAGCGGAAACGAATCCGACTAGGAACCATGAGGTTGCAGGTTTGATCCTTGGCCTCCCTCAGTAGGTTAAGGATTCAGCATTGCCATGAGCTGTGGTGTAGGTTTGCAGATTCGGCTCAGATCCCGCGTTGCTGTGGCTGTGCTGTAGGCCGGCAGCTGTAGCTCGGATTTCCCCTAGCCTGGGAACCTCCATATGCCGCAGGTGCGGCCCTAAAAAGCAAAAAAAAATCCTCAAATGAAGCTAAGGTTTCTCAACCTACAACATCCCAGTTTCCAGCACAGGCTGCGTGAATCTTGGTGTTTTCCCTAAGAAGCTAGCTGGGCACAGTTTAAAGGAGACTACTTTTGTAGTTTGCACTACCTCAAATTCATCATTATACTCCATTCAGAAGCGTAATTCATTTATTCACTTCTTAAAGTCACTGAGTGTGCTGATGGGCAAAGTGAAAATTAGTAAACATTTCCCTGTACCTCACATCAGTTCTCTGTTAATTTATTCTCAGAAAAAAATTAAGAATCATAAACTTTCATCTAAACACCCCCAAATGTTACACCCTAGGGCAGTTACAAAGCAGAGGGATTGACTGATTATGTGAATCAACTGTAAAGATTACAAAAAGTGCAAAATGAATAATGTTCTGTTCTGGAGGAAAACCTACCTCTTTTGAGCGGCATAGCCATGAAGTGGTGCATTTCTGACTTAGTTAATAAGTGTCCAATTATATTCGAACTGTAGATTAATTCTCCTAAAAGCATTAATCAATCTGGCAAGGACACCTCAATAATAAGGTAGTCTCTTTATTGCCTCCATAGTAAGATTGTTGATATAAATCAGCTTATTGATACAAATATCTCTTCCCTTAGGTTAGTTCAAATAGAGCATTTCATAAGTACTTAAAGCTGATGGGATGGTAAATAATTTTTAGACTAAAAGTTGAAGTGGATTGATTAGAAGCAATTTTTCCTGTTTTGCACAATAAAAAGATGAACTACATGGTTCGCCAAGCCAATTTGCAGAGCAACCTCTCCTCTCTAATTGCTGCCAGACTAATGTAGTAGAAGCCGAGTCCTAGGAAGTAGAGAAATCCATTTACCCAGCCATGACATTTAAGTAGCAAACACAAGTACTGGATTTTTCCATTACCCTTCATTTCAGCCCTGCTTCGTTCCACCTGTGACCCTTATGTGATGAGGGCAATGTGCTTTCATACAATTTGGTAACTATAATAAAGGTCCACTTCAGAATGCTTGAGAGCAGACTAAAATCATTTTTTAGAAAAGCGTAATTAAGTCCATAACCAATCTCACTAATTTCTGATAATGTATTGGAAAACCAAATTATTTGATAAACACTCTAATAAGTGCACATCAAGCTAGAGGGGGAAAATTGCATATTTCCTCTATCACAGATAACCATGTTTGTCACCAATAGTCCCAACCTTGAGCAGTGATTTTCTTTCATTTAAGACTGTATTTCAACAACAAGAAGCAAGCAAGTTCTCCAAAAATGCCCTGTTCTCCTTTGTGGTATATCTTCCCACAAAGAAATGGGAAAGCATCTTCAAAGAGATTCCATACTGAAACGCTTATCAAGGAAAAAACTCTATTATCTTTATTTTTCGCAACTCTCCTAAGACATTTTAGTCGCAGCCAAAGTCTCCCCAGATAAATGATCATCAAACGGCACAGAGAAGCTCCCAGGGATGTGTCTTTCTGGAGGACGGTCTCTCTACTTCTGGGAATAGTACTTGGAAAGCAGTACATGGCCCATAAATGTTTGCTGGATGAAAGATGAAGGTTACAGAGCCCGTGGACTTGGAGGTGGGCAAAAGACCAAAGCAATATTTTTAAATAAAGCCAAGTCAGTCAGTTTTATTTTGTTTTCTCTTTTTCCCCAAAGAAGTTACTCTTGTTCTCCAAAAAAGAAATAAAGAGAGTTTAGGAGTTTTACCTCCAACTGAAATTTCTTCAGTCATTCGTCAACACCACAGTTGAAGCCAAGGCATTCGTTTCAGGTTTGAATTCAGAAGCTGAGTCCACAAAAAATCAACCTCAAATACAGCATCTTCTGCTTCAAACAACTCTGTGCAATGCCACAAAAATAGAGGAGAGTCCTTGGAGGATATGTTATCTGAAAGCTAAAAGCTTTACCCTTTTCTTTATTTCTGCTGTTTACTTAAATTGCTTTGGTAAAAGATTTATCTGCCAGTCCTTCCCGATGTAAATTTAATAGCCTAGATAGTAAAACCATCAAGTTCGAGGTTAGAGAGGAAAATGCCAACCCTGCTTCCTAATGACAGCAGCCCACCCAAAGACGCTTAAATACCATCAACAATATCCTTGATGCTTTAACAAGTGTACTTAAAAAGCAATTAAGTATGCCAATCTCAGGCTGAAAACAATTTTAAAATAACACACGCATTAAGTCCCTGCTTCTTGATAAAGTAGTGATTTGTACTGACATGATTTAGATACCGTGCATTGTTCAGCAAAGTAATTTCCACAAGGCGGGGAAGCTTGTGGTTAGAAAGATTCCTGTTATTGTAGATTCGGTCTTTCTCCCCCCATTTAAAAAAAAAAGCTGCATACAATTGACTTTAACAGTTTTGAGTAACTACCAAAAATTTCACCACTATAGGAAGCACTAATATTAGCTAAAAGCTAAAACTTAATATATATTGGCCTTTGACTCCAAAATAAGATACAGGAGAGTGGAGGATGGTAGATAGCAGTTAGAAAAGATGTGTAAGTAAAGATTTTGCACTACAGAATTTTCCTCCAAAAGGGTACACTTGAGATAAGATTGTGCCAAAGGTCACAGAGGGTGTCGAACACCACTGCGTTCTCAGCAGTAGTAACTGGGGAGGATGAGTAGCAGCCAAGTTCAGGATGTTGAACTCGCAGGGCAATGACAAAATGACGACTACCTGGACAGCTAAGCCTACACAGCAGGGTGGATTGTGAGGCCCACCAAGAGGTAATTCCCATCCAAGAGCTGAGGTGCTGCCCGTGGCTGATTGAGGACTTGTACTTGGGGGAGATCATTTAGCGGGGGCTAATACAAGGCAAAGGAGTGCGATGGTGAACAGGATGGTGCATCTCTGGGTGAGCTAGGTCCACAGCAAGTCCTTTGGTCAAGCCAAGATCGTGTGGATTAAAAATCTCTTAGGACCTTATCTGGAACCGGTGTGTCTGGACAATCATCAAAGGTTTAGAGTTCCACTTGTTTTCTCAAAACTGTCCTGGTAAAATGATGGTTAGATTACCAGTTAATATGGTTAAGATCCCCTTGCTCAGATGAGATAGTCTGACATTAACAGAGCCCACTGCCTTCCTGCTTAGTGCTTCAGGCTCTGAGGTCCAATTTTTAAATGGTCAGATATTTTTAATAGAAAGCCAGTCATAGCTATCGTCAACAAAATCAGAGGCAGTAGGGTGAAGGTGTTAGGAACACAGGCATCAGAGCCACACAAACTCGGTTCCAGGTGATGCTTTTGCCATGTATTAGCTGTGTGACCTTGGGCAAAGTAATTAACCTCTCTGAGCCTCATCTGCAAAGTTAGGATGAGTAATTTTGAGTATTGTTTGAGGTTGACCATGTTAAGAATTTAGCACTGTACTTGACACTGTGGGCCATCCAAGAATGATTAATGTTGTTGTTATTATCATATAGTAAAATGCTACACTGGATAGAGCTAGAATCTTATATTTGGTCCTCTATAAAGGCATAATCTTACCGTGAGGCACAGCTACCGTTCCACTTCAAATCTTTTTTGGAATACAGCAAAGAATAAATAAATAATTGACTAAATGTTGAATCTTTTGACTTGGAATATTTTTCACTTCCCTTTGTCCTCTGCCCAGGTCCTGACTATTTCTAGATTTCTCTCCTTAAATCACAAAAAAAAAAAAAAGCTGAAAGCCCACAGAATAGAGAAGATATTTGCAAACAAAGTAACCCATAAGAGATTAATCTCCAAAATATAAAAACATCTCATGAAGTTTTATATCAAAAACAAAAAAATAACCAAAAAAATGGGCAGGAGATCTAAATAGACATTTCTCCAGAGACTTAGAGATGGCCAAAAAGCACATGAAAAGATGCTGAACATCACTGCTTTTTAGGGAAATGCAAATCAAATCTACAGTGAGGTATCACCGCACACCAGTCAGAATAGCTATCATCAAAAAGTCTACAGATAATAAATGCTAGAAAAGTGTGGAGAAAAAGGAACACTTCTACACTGTTGCTTGGAACGTAAATCGGTGCAACCACTATGGAGAACAGTTTAGGGGTTCCTTAAACAATTAAATATAAAACTACCATATGATCCAGCAATCCAGCACCTGAGCATATAACTGAAGAAAGCCATAATTCAAAAAGATACATGTAGCCCAATGTTCATAGCAGCACAATTCACAATACCCAAGACATGGAACAACCTAAATGTCCATCAACAGAAGAATAGATAAAGAAGATGTGGGACATACACAATGGCCTATTACTCAGCCATAAAAATAATGAAATAATGCCATTTGTAGCAACATGGATAGATATAGAAATTATCATGCTAAGTCAAGTACATCAGATAGAGAAAGGCAAATATTACATGATATTTATATGTGGAATCTAATAAAAATGATACAAAAGAACTTATTTACAAAACAGAAACAAAGATTTTGAAATCAAACTTATGGTTACCAAAGGGGAAATGGGGGGTGGGGATAAATTAGGAAGTTGGGAGTAACGTGTACACACTACTGTATATAAAATAGATAAGTAACGAGGACCTACTGTATAGCACAGAGAACTCTACTCAATATTCTGTACTAACCTATATGGGGAGAGACTCTGAAAGAATGGATATATGTATGTGTATAACTGATTCACTTGGCTGTACACCTGAAACTAATACAACATTGTAAGTCAACTACACTCCCATAAAATTTTTAAAAATAAATTTTAAAAAATAAAATAGACTGCTCTCCTTAGAAACAGTTTGGTGTATACTCTAGAGACATTTATTTTAATACTAGTCCAAACCAAATATAATTAGTAATAAAAGCTCCCTAGAGGAAAAAAAAATTGTATTGTGCATTCCAATGCCAATTTTCAAATTATTTATTTGGTTGGTGCCTCTTCTGCAAGATAATTAAGAAATAACTATGTCCTGAGTATAGATATTCAGATATTAAAATGTGTATATTGTCCACTCAAATGAGATAATACCCACCCCTTGAGGAGAAAGTCACTCTGCTTGGAATACTAACTACTTTAACTTGAGTCATTCCCACTGATGAGTTATTAAATTCATAAGTGCTGGTTCTATCAAAATGTGTTTTTTTTCCCTCCGAGTAAAACGATATACGACTGGGGCCTTGAAGGAAAGGCATATTGTGCATAGGAAAATAAAGACATAAAGGGCAAGAAGATCAGAGGCAGAGAGAAAAGGAACAGTAGAAGATGGAGAGGGAGAAGGGTGAATGGTGGTCAGGTCTGATGGTGGCCATAGGTCACAGGTACCCCAACCAGGAGAGGCAGCAAGCCACTCCCTATGCCTCCTTTTACGAGTAGCATGAACCTGACTCCTGAACAACATGGAATGATATCCAGGAGCTGGACATCAAAATAAGTTCCAGATGTCCAAATCCCAGAAAGGGATTATTTCTTGAATAGTCCCTGAGATTCCAGGTTTAGGGAATGATTATTACTTATGATCGCTATCCAAGAAGCTGAATACAAATCTCCCCACTCTCCAAAAGCAGAGAGTTCCTAAGAAAGCTTTCACAAGGTGAAATGGCGTAGAGCAAAGAATCATTTAGGACACCTCTTGCTTGACAGGGCTGCACAAAACAAATGGCGATAAAGTCCATATGCTCACACAGTTCCAAGCGATGGCAGCTGGAAGCTTAGATACCAAGTGTAGTTCCTGCAGGAGGAGCTTTGGGGTGCCACTCTCCATGGCTCCAGGCAGGGTACATACTGTCGCTAAAACAGCCCCACACACAACAAACACTGATGCTATTTTTGCTTTTCACCATTTTTCAGAAAAGCAAAAAATGCTCTTTGGATTTCTTTTGGTTAACAAGAAGAGATACTAATATAGGTCTTTTGTCAAAGTGATGTGGCATAAAGCAACTTTTGAAAAGCAGGGGATACCTGTATGTATTCTACTCTGGACCCTGAATACTTCATGCCCTTAGACTTTCTTTGATCTTGAGTCTTGACCCTGTGTCCAGCTGCCGAAGGGTTTAGGTAAAAGTGGAAGGGAGCTTGCTTGTTACAGCTAATGAAGAGGCAGTTGGGGTAGGAGGAGGGTCAGGAGGGTAAGGAAAATGGGAATTCGAAGGCTAATTTTCCATGCTTAGGGACAATGCTCTTTCCCTGTACGTTATTTTAATAAGCTTAGAAAAATGGTTGTGTTTCAAAAAAGTGGAAACATTCAGGACTCTTTCTGTCATTTTACATATAGGTAGAGAGGACATCTGTAAAAGTCTGGTCACAGAAATTAGTTTGAGCTCTAGACTCTAATTTTGAAGGAAAATTAGATTGGATCTAAATGATGATAAGTAGAGAAAACATTTTCATAAAACTTCATAATTTGACTCACGGTTCCTTGAACCATTAGTGCTCACTCTCATTAGCTGCATGATTACTAAGTAGTTAGTGAGTATCAGTTAATAACCTGAACATTGGTGGGGCCTTTTTATCTAGCTGAAAGCTGATTATGTTCATCAGAAATACTTTCATCTGTCTTTCCCAACATGAATTGCCCATCCATCTTCTAGGTCATTTTCTATCTTTTTTTTTTTTTTTTGCTTTTTAGGGCATATGGAAGTTCCCAGGCTAGGAGTTGAATCAGAGCTACAGCTGCCGGCCTATGCCACAGCCACAGCAATGCCAGATCCGAGTTGAGTCTGCAACCTACACCACAGCTCACAGCAACACCGGATCCTTACCGCACTGAGCGAGGCCAAGGATTAAACTTGCATCTTCATGGATTCTAACTGGGTTCATTAACCACTGAGCCATGAAGGGAACCCCCATTTTCTGTCTTTTTAAAATATTTTTTAATATTACAATGCATGCCCCCCAAGTGCCATATGTTTGTATGGTGCACTTCACAAAGAACTTTCACAATTACTATCAAATCTATATTGTTTAGCTTCAATTTTAAATTAAATCTTTCACTGTAAATCCCTAGAAGATAGTAGCCAAATTTATGAGAATTCTCTTCTTATAGTTCATAATCAATAATACTTTTGATAATGATCCTTTATTTTTAGGTAATGATATAGCTGGGTTTTTTTTAATGTGCCATAAGCAAAGCCTTGACAACTCTGTTCACAACATAAATTTAAAAGACAACGACTCTTGCAATCACATAGGAAAAAAAATGGTTAATATTTATGAGGAAGATGAAAGAACCAGGCCAAGGCAGCTGAGACTGTTCAATATTTGCAATTCTATACTTTACATTTGTTAACAAGTTTAATTAATTTGGTGAATAAGTGAGCTGTGGGTGTGTCACTTGAGAGTCCTCTGAAACCAATTTGCCTTGAAATTATTAAGAGATGCTTAATTGATTTAACTTGAACTAAGAGAACAAGGCTGAAACACTTTGCATCAAACAGAAGCCTCTCCCTAAAATGATTTGATGTACGCTAAGCCCTGTAGTCTGAAAAGAAGACAAACAAAAGCACATTAACCCTAACTGCCTGGTCCAGAAAAGCTTCCTAAATGTGATGGATCCAACCAGGTAACTCTGATTTGGTTGCTACCGTCACCTTTCAAATCATTTCTACAAACCACGAACATACCAATTCAGCTACCAAAGACACCAATTGCTCTAAAGGGTACAAATTCAAAATAATTTTCATTTCCTTACTGTACTAACAGATTAAGAGTATTTTGTACATGAAGTATAATTATCATTCATATTTTATATTGTATTTAATTTTAATGGCAATATATTTGCATGATTCAAGAATCAAATAATTTATAAAAATATAAGTGAAAAGTGTCACACTCACCCCAGTTCCCATCACCATGCCAACAGGTAATCGCTTTTACTGATTTCTTTTCATCCTTTTAGAGTTTGTGAATGTATCTAGAAGCAAATAGGAATATGTATTTTTATTTCCTTTCCTTTTTTCCACAAAAGGTTGCACATTATATAGCCTGTTCCGCACTTTTTTTTCTTTTTTGGCCACCCCACGGCATATGAAGTTCCCAGGCCCGGGGGGCGGGAGTCAGAATCCAGCCACAGATGCAACCTACACTATAGCTGTAACAGCTGCAGCAATGCTGGATCCTTTAACTCACTGTACCGGACTGGGGATTGAACCTGCGGCCTGGTGCTGCAGAGACGACACTAATCCCATTGCACCACAGCAGAAACTCCTGCACGTTTATTTTAACTTAACAATCCAGTTTATCCCGGAAATCTTTTCATATCAATTCTTATTTTGTTTGTGACAGCCATATACTATTCCATTGTATGAATATGCCATAGTTGAGTTTTTTTTTTAAACCATGTCCCTATTGATTTACATTTGGGTTGTTTTCCAGTCTTTGCTGCTACAAACTATGCTTCAGTGAGTAATCTTGTTCATTCACTGCAATGCTTATTCTAAGGCCATGTGAATGTTTTTAATCATCACAACCATTTTATGTACCATTTCTCCATAACAATTCAGCATGGCTCAGTAGATACAATCATGGGACTATAAAAAGAGCCAGAAAAAATAAACTCCTTTATGTTTTGAGTACATCTTATGTATCAGATGCTAGATGCAAACTGCCATCCTCATTCAGGGCTAAAGTTCTCATATTTATTATTTCTTTCTTTTCTCAAAACTTTTTTTAATTTAAGAGTCTGTGATGGATCGGGCTCTGTCCTAAGCACTGGAGATACTGCAGTGAATAAAGGAGGCAAAGTTCTAATTTTAGGGTACTTACACCCTAGTGGAGAGATGCAGAAAATTTACAAATAAATAAATAAATATAAATAGCAGCAGCCCTTTCTCCCTCACCAGAGGAAAACCAGGTACAGCTTAAAGTTTAGAATGTCCTGGTGACTACACTGCCTTTCATACCCATAGCTTAAAAAGACACAGGCAGGAGTTCCTGTCGTGGCGCAGAGGAAACGAAACCGAGTACGAACCGTGAGGTTGTGGGTTCAATCCTTGGCCTTGCTCAGTGGGTTAAGGATCCGGTGTTGCCGTGAACTGTGGTGTAGGTCACAGACACGGCTCGGTTCCCATGTTGCTGTAGTCCTGGCATAGGCCAGCAGCTATAGGCCCGATTGGACCCCTAGCCTGGGAACCTCCATGTGCCACAGGTGCGGCTCCAAAAATGGACAAAAGACAAAAAACAAAAACAAAAAAGACACAGGCAGTGGCCATTAAACTTTTGGCTTCCACAGCCAAAAATTTTAAATTTTTTGTGGACAAGTTTCATCTTGCCTGTTTTTTGGTTTTTTGTTTGTTTAGCATATGGAAATTTTCAGGCTAGGGGTCGAATCAGCTACATCTGCGACCTACACCGCAGCTCACAGCAATGCCACATCCTCAACCCACAGAGCGTGGCCAGGGATTGAACCTGCATCCTCGTGGATACCAGTTGGGTTCGTAACCTGCTGAGCTACAGTGGGAACTCCTATCTTGCCTGTTTATGGCCACACTCCCAAATGAGGAAACTCCATATTTTGTTTTGATTCTCAAAATTAATCTATACCAAATATAATGCAATTCCACTCAAAATCACAGCAGGATTTTTTTTTGTAGAACTTGACCAACTGATTTTAAAGTTCATCTTACCCTACCTGATATGATGTATACTATAAAGCTACAGTAATTAAGACAGTAGCCTACTGTAAAGAAACATAGATTGATGGCGAGGATAGAAAATCTCTAAACATTCTAATATATGCAAGAGAATTTAACATTAACTTGACTGAAACTGCTGTATTTAGAGATCAAAAATAGCCAAAAATTGCCTGTTGTATATGGTTCAATCAAATAAATGATAAGGGTAACATTTTACATAGTTAGATGAAAGACTAATTAGACCTTCCAAATCGACTGTCCATTTGGCTAGAAATTTGGTTAGATCCTTATTGCACAACAAGCATAAAAATAAGTTATTTTATCAATTGTATTAAAAGTGAAAATATTACATCTATACATATATATATCATATATATACATGTATATATATATATATATATGATATATATATGTACTAGCTAAGGTTTTTAGTGGCTGTATCAGATAATTCCTTAAGTCTCAGTGGCTTAAAAGTCATGTAAAAGTCAAAACACATTTCTCATTGAGTAGCTTTTCTCCAAGAAGTGATTCTGTTCCTAGCACTTTCCATACTGTGGTTCTACCATCTTCAATATGTAGCTCCTATCTCTCCCTGGGAGTTGTATCCATAACAGACAACCAAAAGGGAAAACGCTATAAAAGAACACACAGGCAAGTCATGGAAGAGGGCAGTTCACTTCTGCCCACATTCCATTACCCAGAACTCAATAGCATGGCCACACCCATTTGCAAGGAAGGTTCATAAAGCAGAAAAACCTAACCATAAAAGACACCTTGAGCAAAGTTTAAAGGACAAATGAGAAACAGGAAGAAAATATTTATAAAGTATAAAGCAAAAAGTTAACATTACAGAATACAAAAGTTACAAATGCCCAGTAAATATGTGGAAAAGTGCTCAATCTCCCTAGAAATCTGTGAAACTACTTTAAAGCAAGGAATAGATACTTTGTAACGCACTAGATTTGTTAAAAATCTTTAAACATTTATAATATCCAACGATTCCTCTTCTAAATGTCTACCTTAGTGAAATGCTTTCCAAAATGTTCAAATTAAAATGAAGAATTTTGTTGTGGTATCATTTATAAAAATAAAAAATTGGAAGCTACATAAATGTTCATAAAGAACAAAGTTAAATAAACTTTACAACATAAATATAATGGAATATAATGCAGTAATTTTTAGGTAAATATAGACACACAACATAGAAAATACCCCAAACACGCACCAAGTGAAAATACAAGTCACAGAACAACGTAGACAACAGAGCCCAATTTTGCACATATATATATGTGATTCCTCAACGAATATATACATATAACTGTGTACAAAATTAAATATCTTGAAGGATACATATCAACCCAATATGTGTTTTTCCCCAAAGGAGGGAAATGAAATGACAACACAGGAGGGGAGATTTTTTTTTTTCAAATCATACAATATACTATTTATTTATTTATTTAGCTTTTTGTTTTTTGGGTTTTTTTTTTTTTTAGGGCCGCACCCTCAACATATGGAGGTTCCCAGGCTAGGGATCAAATCGGAGCTATACCTGCCGGCCACAGCCACACCAGATCCGAGCCGCGTCTGCGACTTACACCACAACTCAATGGCAACGTCGGATCATTAACCCACTGAGCGAGGTCAGGGATCAAACCGTCAACCTCATGGTTCCTAGTCGGATTCGTTAACTGCTGCACTACGATGGGAACTTCGGGAGATTTTTTTAAAAGGGAATATTTTCCTTATATAATCTGAATTCTTTGAATTTTTTTTAGAAACATGTAATGTGTTACCTGTTTTTTTATTTTAAAAACATTTTATTTTCTTTTATTCTACAAAATACTACACACAAATACTATACACAAAAAATTTGCTAAAACTAAAGCAATATAACATGCTTCTTTATATTTTATTAAAATATAATTCATATATATCGTTAATTTCCAATGTATAACACAATAATTTGGTATCTGTATATACTGCAAAATAATCAAAATAAATCTAGTTAACATCCCTCACCATACTTAAATTTTTTTCTCCTAATGAGAACATTTAAAAAATTTTTATTAACTAAACTATAGTTGGAGTTCCCGTAGTGGCACAGCGGTTAACGAATACGACTAGGAACCATGAGGTTACGGGTTCGATCCCTGGCCTTGCTCAGTGGGTTAAGGATGCGGCATTGCCGTGAACTGTGGTGTAGGTTGCAGACGCGGCTCGGATCCTGTGTTGCTGTGGCTGTGGTGTAAGCCGGCGGCTACAGCTCTGATTAGACCCTTAGCCTAATAACCTCCACAAGCCGCGGGTGCGGCCCTAAAACGTCAAAAAAGGCAAAAAAAACAACCTAAAATATAGTTGAGGAGTTCCCGTCATGGCTCAGCAGTTAACCAACCCGAGTAGTATCCATGAGGACACAGGTTCGATCCCTGGCCTCGCTCAGTGGGTTAAGGATCTGGCATTGCCGTGAGCTGTGATGTAGGTCACAGACGCTACTCGGATACTGTGTTCCTGTGGTTGTGGCGCAGGCCAACAGCTACAGCTCTAATTGGACCCCTAGCCTGGGAACCCCCATAGCCCTAAAAAGACAAATACATGTATATATATATGTATATATATATATAATATAATATATAAATATAATGTATATAATATATATTATATAATATATATTATATAATTATATATACATATATATTATATATAATATATACATATATATTATATATATTATATATAATATATACATATATAATATATAATATATATATTATATACATGTATACATGTATACATATATAATATATATAATATACATATACATATATATTAATATAATATATAATATAATATAATATATATACACATATATATTATAGTTGATTTATAATATCATGTTAGTTTCAGGTGTACAGCACAGTGATTCAGTTATACATACATATACATATGTCTTTTTCTGATTCTTTTCCATTATAGATTATTACAAAATATTGAGTATAGCTCCCTGTGCTATATAGTAGGTCCTTGCTGGTTATCTGTTTTAAATATAACAGTATGTATATGTTACTCCCAAACTCCTAATTTATCTGTACTCCCTCCACCTCCCTCTTTGGTAGCCATAAGATTTCTATGTCTGTGGGTCTGTTTCATAAATAAGTTCATTTGTATTTTTTTTAGATTACACATGTAAGTGATTTCAAATAATACTTGTCTTTCTATGGCTTATTTATATGATAAATTCTAGGTCCATCCCTGTTGTTGCAAATGACATCATTTCTTTCTTTTTTATGGTTGAATAATACTCGTGTATGTGTGTGTGTGTGTGTGTGTATACCACATCTCCTTTATCCATTCATCTGTCAGTGGCCACTTAGGCTGCTTTCATGTCTTGACTATTATAAATAGTGCTGCTATGAACACTGGGTATGTGTATATTTTCAAATTAGAGTTTTTATCTTTTCCAGATACATGCCCAGTAGTGGGATTGCTGGATGATATCTTTAATTCCAGTCTTTGAAGAAACCTCCACATTGTTCTCCCTAGTGGCTGGGCTAATTTATAGTCTCACAGTGTAGGAAGGGTCCCTTTTCTCCACACCCTCTCCAGCATGTATTATTTCTAGACTTTTTGATGATGGCCATTCTGACCAGAGTAAGGTGATACCTCACTGCAGTTTTGATTTGCATTTCTCTAATAATTAACAACATTGGGAATTTTTTCATGTGCCTGTTGGCCATCCGTATTTCTTCTTTGGATAAATGTCTATTTAGATCTTCTGCCCATTTTTTGATTGGGTTGTTAGTTTTTTTTTTTTTTATTGACATGTTTGAGTTGTTTGTATATTTTGGAAATTAATCCCTGTTGGTTTATCGTTTGCAAATATTTTCTCCCAGTCTGAAGGTTGTCTTCTCATTTTGTTTATGGTTTTCTTTGCTGTGCAAAAGCTTTTAAGTTTAATTAGGTCTCATTTGTTGATTTTTGTTTTTATTTCCATTACTCTAGGAGATAAATCAAAAAAAATATATATTGCTGCAATTTATGTCAAAGAGGATTCTGACTATGTTTTCCTCTAAATAAGAGCTTTATAGTATCCGGTCTTACCTTTAGGTCTTTAATAATATATTACTTGTACATTAATAAGAATTATGGAATTTTTTAGGAATTACAAAATAATTTGACTCAGGTTTCTGATTCCACATGTAAGGAGCTTGGAAGTCGCCACTCCATTTGAAAAAGAAGAAAACAGAACAGATTAAAAAATGAATAACTCTTCTAGGGTTTCTAAGAAAGATGAGGACACAAAGCGTATAGCTGCCCACAAGACTGGAGACACACATAGGTAAATACAGGGAGTCACGGCTTATCAGAGCAGTCTCACAAATAGAAACCTCCAAAAGAACAGTGTCAGAGTAAGAAAATCTGAACTGTAATTGACAAACTGCTGCAGGCTCAGTATGGACAAGTCTCAGAGTAAAATACCAGGGGACACAGCCGTAGAGAGGAACCCACATTTTGTGAGATTTACCTCCAGGAGCTCTACCAGGTGATCACAGTAAATTTGGAGGAAAATTCCTCATGCTTCTGGCAGTGGGAAGGAGAAAGGAACCTTACTGAAATATGCCAGAGAACTCTGTTCTTCATAACAAGGCCTTTTTTCAGGGGAAACTCAGTAAACTAGAATCTAACCTGACAGAGTGTTATCAGCTCTAGCCTTCCAATTGGGTGAAAAGAACTACTCAACTCTAGCCCACCTCAAACTACAGAAAATCAAAGCTAAAGTAAAGAAAAAAAATAAAAAAACTCTGAAAAAAGCCAACTTACACCACCTTACACCAGCCAGAATGGCCATCATCCGAAAGTCTACAAATAATGAATGCTAGAAAGGGTGTGGAGAAAAGGGAACCCTCTTTCACTGTTGGTGGGAATGTAAATTTGTGAAACCACTGTGGAAACCGGTAGGGAGATTCCTCAAAAATCTAAAAATAGAATTACCATATGATCCAGCAATCCCACTCCTGGGCATCTATCCAAAGAAAACTATAATTTGAAAAGATACATGCACCCCATATGTTCATTGAAGCACTATTTACAATAGCCAAGACATGGAAGCAACCTAAATGTCCATCAACAAAGAAATGGATAAAGAAGATGTGGTACATATATACAATGGAATATTACTCAGTCATAAAAAAGAATGAAATAAAGCCATTTGCAGCAACATGGATGGACTTAGACACTATCATACAAAGTGAAATCAGTCAGACAGTGAAAGACAAATATCATGTGATAACATCTGTATGTGGAATCTTTTAAAAAGGATACAAATGAAATTATTTGCAGAACAGAAACAGACTCACAGACTTTGAAAAAAATTATTAATTACCAAAGTGGACAGGTGAGGGAATGGGAGGGATGGACTTAGGGTATGGAATTGGTATATGCGCACTGAGGTATATGGAATGATAAGCCAACGGGGATCTTCTATATAGCACAGGAGACTCTACCCAATATTCTGTGATAATTTATGTGGGAAAATAATCTGAGAGAATGGATGTGTGTATATGTATGACTGGGTCACTCTGTTGTACAGAAGAAATTATCACAACTTTATAAATTAACTATACTTCAATAAAACTTAAAAAGATACACAGTGAGAATAAATATCTGATGAAAAAGACAAAAAAAATCTCTAAGAAGCCAGAGGTAAAAAAACAAAATAACCAAAAAACCCAAAAGCCTTACCTATAGAGGGGCAATGATAATTCTTAGAAACCCTAATTCTTAGAAACCAGGCAAACAAGAAGAGAGTAGAGTAAATATTTAGTGTTGAGAAAGAAAAAACGCCACTTAGAATTCTGTACCCTACAATATTATCCTTCAAACATAAAGGAGAAATAAAGTCTTTCTCAGACAAACAAAGATTGAAGAAATGTGTTGCCAGTAGACCTGACCTGAAAGAAATTTTAAATGACTTTTAGAAAGAAACTAATATAGGTCAGAAACTCTGATCTACATAAAGAAAGGAAGAGCATTGAAGAAGGAATAGTGAGAGTAAGATAAAAACTTTATTACTAATTAGACAGCAACACCCAATGCTACTGCCTTCATGTGGAAACTAAAAAGACACAATGAACCTCTGCAGAACAGACAATGACTCACAGACTTTGGAAAACCTTGGTTTTTCAAATAAGACAATCTGGGGGGTGGGGGGATACACTGTGGGTTTGGGACACAAAATCTGTCAAATTGACTTGTGATGATTTATGTACACCTATAATTGAAATAAAATCCATTAAGTTAAAAAAAAACTTTATTACTGAAGTATAACAGTTGATTACTTTAAGATAAAAACTTTAAGATATTACTTTAAGATAAAATATTTAAGATCTTACTTTAAGATAAAAACTTTATTACTGAGGTATAACATTATATAGTTTCATGTATACAACGTAATGATTTGATATTCATATATATTGCAAAGTGATCGCCACAGTAAGTCCAGGAACTTACTGCATGCCATGGCGCAGCCAAAAAAAATAAGAACAAGGGGGACATATGGGAAACAGTAACAAACGTGGTAGTCATTAATCCAAATACAACAATAATCACTTTATTGATACTGAATACCAATAGTCTAAATGGACCAATTAAAAAACAGGAATTGTCAGAGTGGATTGAACACACTACTATATGTTGTCTACCAGAAATTCACTCTAAATATAAAGACAGATATAGATTAAAAGTACTTGAATGGAGAAAAATATACCATGCTAACACTAATCGAAATAAAGCAGAAGTTAACTTCAGACAGAGCAGACTTCAAAGAGAAAGTTATCAGGGATAAAGAAGGGCATTACATAATGAGACAAGAGCCACTTCTCCAAGAACACATAACAATTCTCAACACATATGTACCTCACAACAGAGCTCAAACTATATGACGCAAAAACTGAAAGAACTGCAAGGATACATAGATGTGTTTTCACACCTGGTTTGGTTTTCATAGGCCATATTCAACAGGTGGCTTCTAAGGCTGCCCCAGGAGTCAACTCATTTTAACTAGCCAGAAGGGGAAAAGAGCAAGGAACCTGCAGGATGTCTAGATGGACCAAGCCTGGTACCAACTCAGGTACATGACACATTTAACAAGAAGTCTAGCTGTGTGCCCAGAATGAAGGTGGATTGGGGTGAGCTAAGCCCCTAGCACCTCCTGTCACAGATCATTAGCAGATCTAAAGTCAGACTTGAATAAGGAACCTCCATAAATTCCAAGCTCCACACTGTGGTTCCCCTTCTCAGGAGACTGAGAACATGTGCCAAACACCTGTTCAAGAGTTATTTTTGTAATAAGTTTCAGATGAGAATTCTGCCTCCCCAAATTCCATTACTGGAGGCTTTTTCAGGGAACTCGCCCACTATAGGGTGAGGAAAGGCAAACAAAGCCCATCCCTGCAGAGTATTTTAAGAGAGTCACTGTGGTATCAAGGAGAAATCAGAGATGGAAGATTAGGATACTTGTATGTAGGAGAGATTTTTCTGGGCAGCTTTGTGCATTCATGGAGAGAATGTCATGCTGAGGTCAGTCTTTGTTAAACCACTGATAAACTTTTGCAGAAGCACTTTTTAAAAAAAATATATCTTATTTCTATTGTTCACGTCTGCATTGCTCTGGTAAGACTATTTCCACACCGAGTGGGAGAAATAAAACAGCTGCACTACATCTCTTACCATGAACCCTAGTAGGCACCCATTTTGCTAAAAAGAAATCAGCTTTTAATTTTCAAGAGAGAAATAAAGCCCATTTGAAAGGAAATATTAAGTACACCTATTTAAATGCAAATTGAACCACAGTATTTATATCTGTCAATGAAAATCCCTCGAAGAATTTTCTTGAAAGATTAGCATTTGCTTAGGTGAATATTTTGTTTTAAAGGAAGAGACTCAACTAAAAGTTGTTCTGAATTTCATGGCACTTTTTTTTTTTTAAGTAAATCATGGTGAATTCTGGTAACATTCAACTTAAGGAGCTCATTTAGTTTCAGCATGAAAAACACGATGACTCCTTTGCCCATCTAAGAAAAGTCATATTCTTGATTTTGCCCTTGCTTGTACCCTGTCAGAAGAACCAAGGTGAGCAGTGACCACTGACACCCACAAAACAATCTAAGAATAACAAAAATCTAACTGGAGTTCCCATCGTAGCTCAGTGGAAACGAATCTGACTAGTAACCATGAGGACGCAGGTTCGATTCCTGGCCTTTCTCAGTAGGTTAAGGATCTGGTGTTGCCGTGAGCTGTGGTGTAGGTTGCAGACACAGCTCGGATCTGGCATTGCTGTGGCTGTCAGCCGTAGCTCGGATTCGACCCCTAGCCTGGGAACCTCCATATGCCGCCAGTGCAGCCCTAAAAGGCAAAAATAAAATAAAATAAAATAAAATAAATAGCACTTCAGGAGTTCCTGCTGTGGCACAACAGATTAAGAATCTGACTGCAGTGTCTCGGGTCACTGCCGAAGTGTGGGTTCGATCCTCAGCCTGGTGCAGTGGATTAAAAGACCTGGTGTTACTGCAGCTGCAGCATAGGTCACAGAGACAGCCTGGATTCAGTTCTTGGCCTGGGAACTTCCATATGCCCTGGGTGCGGCCATAAAAAAAAAATAAATAAATAATACTTTATTTGCAAACAGAGCTGACATTGACATCATAAACCACAGAAGACAGGTCAGCACTTGTAGCCTGAAGGCAAATGTGTGTCAACAGTCTACTAAAACAAAAACACTAACATTCTCCAGAAGGTTTAAATAAGATCCAGAGTCTCATAACATAATATTCAAATTTTCCAAGGTAAAATCCAAAGTTACTTGCCATAAAAAGAATCAAGAAACTCTTGACTCACATGAGAAAACATAAGCAGTAGATACCAACAGTAAGATAACATAAATACTGGATTTATCCGAGAGACTTTGAAGTAGTTATTACAAAAGTGCTCCAAGAAGTAAGGACAAAAACGCTTAAAAAAAATGGAAACACAGAAAATTTCAGGAAATAAAGGGATAGTATAAAGAAGAGTGAAATAGAAATTTTAGAATAAATACAGTAATCAAAATTTAAAACTCATTGAATGAGTTACATAGCAAAATGAAGATGATGGAGGAAAAAGTTGGTGAACTTGAAGGTAGATTAATAGGATTTATCCAAACTGAATAGGAAAAATAAATAAAGTAGTAAAAATATAAGGAATAGAGCCTGTGGGAACCACGGGACTATACCAAAAATCCTGACATCACCATCATAGGAGTCTTCAAAAGTGAAAAAAAATGATGGATTGAAAAAAAATTAAAGAAATAGCAGCTAAATTTTTCCCAAAGTTGGCAAAAGACATAAAACATAAACTTACAAATTCAAGAGCCAGTAAACCCAAACAGGTAACTCAAAGAAATCCATGCCCCAAAACAGCTTAAAACTTCTGAAACTAAAGATAGATTAAAAATAATGTATTACTTATAGGGGAACAATGACTCAAATGACTGCAGATTTCTCATTGGAAACCATGGAGGCCAGAAGAAGTAAAATAACATATTTTAATGTGCTGAAAGAAAACAACAATCAACACAGAATTACATATGTAATGAAAATATCTTTCAGATGCAAGTAGACATTCTCATACTAAGTGAAGTTAAGTCAGAAAGAGAGACAAATTCCATATGATACCACTTATATGTAGAATCTAAAATCTGGCACAGGAGTTCCTGCCATGGCTCAGCAGTTAACGAACCTGACTGGCATCCAGGAGGATGCAGGTTCGCTCCCTGGCTTCACTCAGTGGGTTAAGGATCCAGCATTGCCGTGAGCTGTGGTGTAGGTCGCAGACGCAGCTCGGATTCTGCATTGCTGTGGCCTTGGCATAGGTTGGAGGCTACAGCTCTGATTGGACCCCTGGTCTGGGAACCTCCATATGCCACAGGTGCGGCCCTAAAAAGAGAGAAAGACAAAAATAAAAAAAAAATTAAATTTAAATTTAAAAAATAATAAAATAAGATTTGGCACAAATGAACCTATCTACAGAACATAAATAGACTCACAGATATGGAGATCTGACTTGTGGTTGCCAAGGGGAAGTGGGGAGGAGGGGGATGGACTGGAGTTTGGGGTTGAGAGATGCAACTATTACATTTCGTTACAATGGGTAAGCATAGAATGAGGTCCTGCTGTATAGTACAGGGAATAATACCCAATATTTTGGGATAGAACATGATGGAAGATACCAGAGTAAAAGAATATATATATATATATATATATATATATATATATATATATATATATATGTATGTATTTATGAGACTGGGTCACTTTGCTGTATGGCAGAAATTGGCACAACATTATAAATCAACTACGCTTTAATTAAAAAAACACCCTAAGTACATAACTTCCATCTGAATGTAATAAAATTCAAAATTAAATTTTCATCAAGATAAGTAATATATATGAACATACAGATGTATTAAGTGCAAATTCTATGTCTTATCAGTTGCCAATGTCAGGAAACAACAAGTAAGAAATATAGCCTTAAAAAAAGGAAAAAAAATCTTTCAGGAATGAAAGGGTTTTTTTTTAAAAGGCATCTCAGATAAGAAAAACTGGAGAACTCATTGCCAGCAGACCGACTCTAAAAATATTGCTAAAAGCAGTTCTTCAGATAAAAGGGAAAGAATATGGAAGGAAACTTGGAATATCAAGAATAAAGAAAGGGAGTTCCTGTTGTGGCTCAGTGGTTAATGAACCCAGCCAATATCCTTGAGGATGCGGGTTCAATCCCTGGCCTTGCTCAGTGGCTTAAGGTTCTGGCATTGACGTGAGCGGTGGTCCAGATTGCTGACGCAGCTTGGATCTGGCATTGCTTTGTCTGTGGTATAGGCCAACAGCTATAGCCTCGATTCGGCCCCTAGCCTGGGAACCTCCATATCTCACAGGTGTGGTCTTAAAAAAAAAGACAAAAAAATAAAGAATAAAGAAAAAGAAGGAGAATTGTTAAGTATCTGAATAAAAATAGATAATTCTTCTCCCTTTGAATTCTTTCAAATATGTGTAGCAGCCGAAAGAAAAAAATGTAACAATGTCTGATGGGGTTTTCATTGTATGTAGCTGTATAAGACAGTTACAACATAGAGCTGGAAGAGTAAAAGACCAGGAAGTTCTCCTCTGGGTCTCACAGCAGTTAACGAACCTGATTAGTACCATAGCAGTTAATGTCTCATAGCACTTAACGTCTCATAGTGGTTAACGAACCTTACTATTATCCATAAGGACACAGGTTCAATCCTTGGCCTCACTCAGTGGGTTAAGGATCTGACACTGCTGTGAGCTGTGGTATAGGTCACAGACGTGGCTCGGATCTCACTTTGCTGCCTCTCTGATTAGACCCCTAGCCTGGGAACTTGCAGGTTAAAATGCAAAAAACAAAAAACAAACAAACAAACAAACAAACACAGCAAAGAGACCCATATGGTAGTAAGAGTCTACATTATTTCACTTTGTGTCAGGGGTCCCAAAGTCCACCCTCAGGTACAGGGCTTTTCTAGAATGAACCACAGAATTCAGAAATGTCATTTCTGAATGACATTTCTTGGTTACAGCTTATTACAGCAAAAAAATATAGATTAATATCAGCAAAGGTAAAAGGTAAATAGAGGAGAGTCTAGGAGAGATCAGGCATAAGCTTCTACTTGTCCTCACTTAATTCTCCCAGCCATGACAGGTGACAACACATACAGAGTACTGCCAACCAGAGAAACCCACTCAAGACTTTGTGTCCAGGATTTTCATTGGAGGTTGGTCACGTAGGCATGAAACACCCACATGACTGACCTTAGTTACTCGTCTCCAGCCCCTCCAGAGATCAAAGTAATACAGTATGGCCTAAAGTCCCACACAAATTACATTGTTAGCATAAACTATCTAGCAAGGCCCTCGATATACAAAAATATTCTTATCAGGGAAGATATTCCATAAATTTAGAGATTATCTCCCATAAATTGGTCAAGGGCCTTTAGAATGTGCGAAGCTTGAACATACCAAGCCTGCTGAGTTAATCCTTTACTACAGGTCCTTGAAGGAGTAAACTAGTGTTTCTAAGTAGAATGTGACAAGCTATGATGTGTTTTATAATCCCTTTAGTAATTACTAAAATATAGTATATGTACACAGAGAGAGAATATGTACATAGAATACTAAACTGTGTTCAAATAACCCCAAAAAAGGAAAGAGTGGGAAACAAAGGAATAAAAATCAGAAGGGAAAAAAATAGAATACAAATAATAAAATGGTAGGTCTAAATCCTAATACATCATAATTACATTAAATTTTCCAAATAAATCGGTTAAAAGACAGAGATTGACAGATAGACAATGGACTAAGAATAAAAACATGAGATTATATACTGTCTATAAGAAACTTACCTCAGATACAATGATATAAATAAGTTAAAATGAATGCAAACAATATACCTTATGAAAATGTTTGCAAAAATACAAAAAAAATTAGCAAATGGAATCCAGCAGTATAAAGTACCATAACCTTATATGCAATATGCAAAAATCACTGTAATCCATTATTATAACAGTCTAAGGAAGAAAATTCACATGATCCTATCAATTTATGCCAAAAAAACCACTTGAAAAAAATTCAACATTCATTCATGACAAAAACTCCCAGCAAATGAAATGGAACTTTCTCATCCTAGTAAAAGGTACTGTATAGGCTGAACTATGTCCCCTGCAAAATTCATAACTGGAAGCCCTAACCCTCAGTACCTCAGAATGGGACTGCATTTAGACAGAGATAGAGCCTGCCCCTATAGTGGTTAGTATTCCACATTATGGAAATAGGCCTTTAAGAAGTTATTAAGTTAAAATAAAGTTTAGGGTAGGCCCCTAACCCAGTCTGACTGGTGTCTTTCTAAGAGGAAGTCCCCACACAAGGAAACACCAGGGATGTGCACACAGAGGAAAGACCATGAGGACACGGAGAAAAGGCAGCCAAGGAGAGAGGCCACAGAAGAAACCAAACCTGCTGACACCTTGATTTTGGAATTCTGGTTTCCAGAACTGTGAGAAATGAATTTCTGTAGTTTAAGCCACCTACTCGGTGGTACTTTGTTGTGCAAGCCCCAGCAAACTAATACAGATATCCACAAAATAAAATACGGGTACCTACAACTAATGGCATATTTAAGGGTGAAAGACTAAGTGGTCCCCTACCTGTCCCCCATCTGAAGACCAGGAACAAGGCAAGAATATCTGCTCACCACTGTAGTGTGAACAGCCATAGGAAGAGAAGAGTCCATGATTTCAAAATTATCTATTGCATAGATATTATGTTATTCCCTCACCCCAATACAACCACCAGATCAACTCCAACACCACCCCCACACAAATATATACATACAGACACAAGTCATGCCTATTATCTGGATGTCTTTGTTAAAACTAATTTTCATCCAAATTATCAAAATAGTTGCCTCAATTCGTTTTAAGTATATAGAGACAGAATTGGGCATAATGAGGAGGGAGCAGGGAATCAAATTAACAGCAAGATTATGAGAATTGCACAAAGGAAAATTTCTAAAGGAAAAAAGAATTTAAATGTGCTCATATATGAAAATTGCAGCCCACACATCCCCATTATGTTGTGGAGGGTCTGTGCCCATTTCTAATAGCATTATATTCTCTGGTCATAAATAATTATCTGTATCATAATTAAAGAGGAATAAATTATGACTTCAAAAGCATAAAGCTTCTTAGAAACCTCAGTTACAGCGGCTTATTTGGGGGTTTATTTTCTCCCCACATATAATATATCTGAGCAATTTAGAACTGTATCTACCAGGTCTCACTTCACACCTACTCTTGTGAAAAGAAAACGGTTTCATGGAAAATGTGAAAACTACAACTGGAGACATCATATACAGAGCACTTAACCTGTGATAGAGGAGGGCTATGTATTGCCCTGGATGGATATGAGAAAAGGTAGTTAAAAAGAAGATAAGGATTGTGTTCTAAGGTTGCGTTTTCCCCTGAAGCTCTTTAAATAATGTCTTTATCTGTTCCCTGTTTTCCAGTTGTCTTCTCCAGTAACAGAGTCATAATTGAGCAATAGTATGTGCCGTCACTTCTGCGTTAGTAAACACCGGGACTTGCTGAGTAATTACAGAATAACCTCATAATGAAATGCAGTGAAGAGTTCTAATTAAGTTTTAATGTTGCTTAACAACTATTCTACTTTAAAATGAGAATTTTCTAGCCATGTATCCTAATAAGTTATCACAATGCATTACCCCCCAAAAATTCACAAATGAGAAGGTAAACAGAATATCACCACCAGTGGGCACGTGTGTGGGAACATTTATAATCAAAATTAATATACTATGTTAAAAATTATTAAAATATAGAAGCACATCAAAATGCTGCAACATAGATGTAGACTATTGCCTTTGGAATGGATAAGCAATGATATCCTGCTGCATAGCACTGGGAACTATATCTAGTCACTTATGATGGAACATGATAATGTGAGAAAAAAGAATGTATATGTGTATATGTGACTGGGTCACCATGCTGTACAGTAGAAAATGAACACTGTAAACCAACTATAATGGAAAAAATTAAAATCATTAAAATTAAAAAAATGCTGCAACAACTATGGGACAGGATTCTTTTTGAAAGCCCATATTTCACTTTGAAGGAGGAAAAATGCTAAATGATTCTCCAATACAGAATACAGTTAAAGCTGTCTTATTCTGAAAATAGGACAAATACAAGTTAAACTAAGGATATCCAGAGATATCCTTCTTATAACGCAGAGCTAAAAGAAAACTCACTGTGTGATCTAGGAAAGAAGCCTTTCCATTTAATTTATTCTTTAAAAATCTGCCAAGAAAAAGTGCTCCTCCCACATTCGAGTGTTCTACTGTCTTCATCTGCACAACATCCTTTTGGGCATTTTTTGGGGTGGAGGGGGTCTTTATTAGGGCCACACCCGAGGCACATGGAGGTTCCCAGGCTAGGGGTCAAATCGGAGCTGTAGCTGCCAACCTGCACCACAGCCACAGCAAAGAGGTATCCGAGAGTTGCATCTGCAACCTACATCACAGATCACTGCAACACCAGATCCTTAACCCACTGAACAACCAGCATCCACTGCGTGCTCGTGGATGCTAGTCAGATTCGTTTCCACTGAGCCACAACGGGAACTCCAATCCTTTTGAGCATTTATGTAAACTCCTCTGATGCTGACCTAGATAGGCATGGTGAAAATGTTACCCATTTCTCCTTTCCTACCACAGGAAGAACGTTACAATCCTCCTTTCTTCCCTTATATTCCAGAATAAACAGGTCCAATCTATTTCATCCTTGGAAAAGGCTGATCCCCCAGCCCTTCCACCAGTACCTGCTGAAATCTGCTATAGTTTCTCCTCACATTTCTGTCAAACCAAGTAAATTATTACTTCTACTCAAAAGGCCTAATCAATGCCCTTTCAGGTATAAAATTTTAAAATGCAATCATGTTGAGCCCAGTAAGGGTATTTATTGCCTATAGAATTCTGCAAAATGTGTCCACTTTTGCACTTCCTTTCAGTTTATTTTGTCCCTTTGATACTTCAGCTGGTAGAGTGGAGGGCTGTGGCTAACACTCTGACTATAAGTTTATTCTTTTGTCCAAGATTCAGAGCCAGCATAAGTTGCCATTAACAAATTTGAAGCCTTTCTTTCCATTACCAAGCTCTTGTGTTATTAGGGATATGCAACCCTGAGTCTTGGACAGCTCCCTCCATGCAATTACCCACCCCACATTCACTTAAAGCAGAAGTTGTTGATTCTACTCTTAAGAAAATTATTTTTTTACAGGTGACTCCAACAAGATATATCAGGACCTTTTCTTCTCTGCCTATACCAAATAAGTAGAAGAGATGACATCTCTTAGCTTTTCTGGGATTCTCTTTTGTCAAGTCCATGAATGCGTCAAGGCTAGAAGCTCTGGTAATTTGTGCTAAACAGTCCACACACCTGAAAGAAGAAGGAAGGGAGAGGAGAAACCTGGGGTCTCACTCAGACATATCATCTTTTTTTTTAGGGCCACACCCGCAGCATATGGAAGTTCCCAGGCTAGGGTTTGAATCAGAGCTGCAGCTGCCAACCTCGGCCACAGCCACAGCAATGCCTGATCCAAGCGTCATCTGTGACCTACACTGCAGCTCACAGCAACGCTGGATCCTTAACCCACTGAGCAAGACCGGGGATTGAACTCATGTTCTCACAGATAATAGTCAGATTTGCTAACATTGAGCCACAGTGGGAACTCCCAGACATCTCATCTTCATGCCCGTACCTTTGCAGTACTACAGGGGCTGGTCAGAGAACCATCTGTGTCATGTAGAACCAACATGACAATGAACTCTTCTCAGTCATCAGACATCACAAATGGCTGCTGAGAAGGGGTGAGACTTCCCCTCTTGCCCCTTGAAGAACATGAAATAATGTCCCTAGGCAGTTTTCAGGGGCAGAGTGCTTCAGGACACAAGCTTTGGATCTGAATCTCTGCCCTGCTTGCTAGTTGTATTACCTTGAGTGATTCGCTTAGTCTCTCTGAGCCTCCATTTGATCATCTATAATTTGGGACTGATAACGCTCACCTCACAAGATTACTGTGAGAAATAAATGAACAGTGTATGATAGGTGCTTGGTATGGTAGCTGATTCAAATAATCAGCTAGTGGAGTTAACTGATGACTCTACTCATGGCTCAGTGGTTGATGAACCCGACTAGAATCCATGAGGACGTGGGTTTGATCCCTGGCCTTGCTCAGTGGGTTAAGGATCCAGCATTGCCGTGAGCTGTGGTGTAGGTTGTAGATGCGGCTCAGATCCCTAGTTGCCCAATTTGACACTTAGCCTGGGAACCTCCATATGCCGTGGATGTAGTCCTAAAAAGACAAAAGACAATAATAATAATAATAATAATAATAATAATAATAATAAACTAGTGGTAGCTGCTATCATTATATTACTGCCCCTATTACACACAGGTAGCAACAGCTCCTGGCTTCTGTAATAACAATGACACTCTTCCCAAGAAAAATGTTCATGTTATCCTTGCCTCTTACCCTTTCCTCAGTCCCCACATCCAAAAAATCACTAAGTTTTATCAATTCATCCCCTCCTTCTCATTTCCATTCTCACTCCTCTGCTTCACACCTTCATTAACTCTCACCTGGACCTTCACTCTGTAAATGTTTATTAAAGTACCTACCATGTGCTGGGCATGGTGGAAAATTCAGATGTGCAGTACTTCACTCAAAATATACTTTTAAGCTAGTGGTGGTGTAGGAAAACACAGACATTTAGATAGGTAACTAGAAGGTAAGGCCAAATGAAACATAATAGAATATATAGGAAGCTTTCACACACATACGATTCGCCAAAAATAATTAAATATATAGGAAGGTTTTATGGAGGCATTGCCCTATGATATGAAACTTGAACAGTGAATAAAAAGAAAAAAAAAGACATTTTGGTCTAAGAAAACAGCATAAGCAAATGCAAGGCTGCAGGAAATGCATCATGTGGAATGTTGAGCTGTACGATGGGGCTAGAGGATGGGGTGGGAAGGCCAGAGCAGCAGCTGAGATAGAAGCACTCAAGGGGTCCATTCGAAGGCAAGAGCATAGGAGTCAGGGAGCTCTCCTTCAAATTCTGCCTCTACTTCTAAAGGTCATGCAGTCACAAACAAATTGTTTATCTTCCCTCAGACTCATTTTCCTCATTTGTAAAGTATAGGCAATACAACACCTACTTCGTACAGTTACTGAGAGGATTAAAGGAAATAATATATGTACAACCTAGAATATGGCAGTGACTGGATGGTAGTTACTGTTTTCATAGGAGGTTGTTATGGACTGAATGTTTGAGAACACTCCCCAGAGTTCACAGGTTGAAACGCCAACCCTCAATATGGCTATGCTTGGAGATGGCCCTTTAAAGTAATCAAGGTTAAATGAGGTTGTAAGCGTGGGCCCCTGATCCTACGGAATTAGTCATGTTCAAAGAGCATGCTCTCTCCATGTGCAGCCACCAAGGAAACCATGTGAGAACAGAGACGGCTGTCTGCAAGCCAGAGAGAGTCCTCATCAGAAATTATGCCACCTAGGATCTGGCATTCCTGCAAGCTGCAGCGAAGTTCACAGATGCAGCTCAGACCCAGTAGTTCTGTGGCTGTGGTGTAAGCCTTAGCTGCAGTGCCAGTTTGACCCCTAACCTGGGAACTTCCACATGCTAAAAGTGTAGACATGGAAGGAAGGAAGGAAGGAAGGAAGGAAGGAAGGAAGGAAGGAAGGAAGGAAGGAAGGAAGGAAAGAAAGAGTTCCTGTTGTGGCTCAGTGGAAATGAATCCGACTGGGAACCATGGAGTTGCGGGTTCAGTCCCTGGCCTCGCTCAGTAGGTTAACAATCTGGCGTTGCTTGTATAGGTAGTGTAGGTTGCAGATACAGCTCGGATCTGGCTTTGCTGTGGCTGTGGCCAGCAGCTGTAACTCCAATTAGACCCCTAGCCTGGGAACCTCCACATGCTGTGGGTGCAGCCCTAAAATGACAAAAAGAAAGAAAGGAAGGAAGGAAGGAGAGAGAGAGAGGAAGAAAGATAGAAAGATAAGAAAGAAAGATGAAAGAAAGAAAGAAAGAAAGAAGGAAGGAAGGAAGGAAGGAAAGAAAGAAGGAAAGAAAGGAGGGGGGAGGAAGGTGGGGGAGGAAGGTGGGGGAGGAAGGAAGGGGAAGGAAGGAAGAGGAAGGAAGGAAACAAACAAAAAGGAAGGAAGAAGGGAGGGGGGAAGGAAAGAGGGAAGGAAGGAAGAACAGAAGAAACTAAACCACCTAGCATCTTGATCTTGAACTTCTGGCCTCCAGAACAATAAGAAAATAAATTTCTTTTGTTTAAGGTACACAATCTGTGGTATTCGGTTATGGCAGCCTGAACTGACTACTACAGAGGGCTTGAAAACCATTTCTTTTTTTCTTTTTTTTTGCTTTTTAGGGCCACACCTACGGCACACGGCTAGGGGTCGAATCAGAGCTACAACTGCCAGCCTACACCACAGCCACAGCCACACCAGGTCTGAGCCTCATCTGCAAGCTACACCACAGCTCACCACAATGCTGGCTCCCCTACCCACTAGCCGAGGCCAGGGATCGAACCCACATCCTCATGGATACTAGTTGGATTTGTTTGCACTGTGCCGCAATAGGAACTCCCTGAATGCCATTTTAAGGGGTTTGTTCTTTATTCTGTGGGCAACGGGGAAGCATTAAAAACTTCTGAGTTTCCATCCTGCTATATAGCACTGGGAACTGTATCTAGTCCCTTATGGTGGAGCATAATGATCTGAGAAAAAGAATGTATATGTGTATGTGTAACTGGGTCACTTTGCTGTATAGCATAAAATTGACAGAACGCTGTAAGCCAGCTATGATGGAAGAAATAAAAATCATTAAAAAAAAAAATTCTGAGCTTCCACAGTCACACTGAGATCTGACTGAGAATTGAAGACTGATGGGGACATCTTTTCCTGACCTACGTCCTCTTTCTTGCCCTTTTCCATGCATTCATGATAATCACTCTACGACCATTAGCCCCATTATTGCTTGGATGAGCTGCTCAAATATTTGACCTAGGGGGAAAGCCTAAGTCCTTTAGTTTGTTATTCCAGGCCCTCTGGAATCTGGGCCAGCACCCTCACCTCCTTTCCTAGCCCACTACTTTCCTTAGCTGGGAAGATCAGACTCTGGGTTGTGCCACATTTGTGCTTCTACTCAAGTTTTCTTCCAATAAGAATACTCATTCCCATTGCTCTCATCAAAATGGAATGCACTGTGGTTACCACAGGTGAAACAAGGAAGAGGAAGAACCACGGGGGTGAGAGTAACATATATACACTAGTGTATAAAGCAGGCGATTGATGAGAACCTACTTATAGCACAGGAAAATCTACTCAGTAGTTTGTAATAACCTATAGGGGAAAAAATAATGGATATATTTATATGCATGACGGATTCACTTTGCTGTACCCTTATACCTGAAACTAATACAACATTGTAAATCATCTTTACTCCAATAAAATTCAATTAAAAAAAAAAACTAATTCATCTTTTAAGACTATTTCCCTAGGATGTCTCCGCTCCTTTGAACCTTTGCTGTTTGTACCTCTGGTACACCTTCAGTACACTGAAGTATTTGCTTCTGTCTCCAGGTCCAGCTGCCCATTGCCAGGCAGCTTCACTGCTAGGCTCAGGACACTAGATTCTCGGGGTGTCAATATACGGGATCTAGTCTTGCAGATGCATTCCCTACCCTTCAAGGTCCTACCGTCTCCCCAGGGCACAGGCCCTGCTGCCAGGAGGCAGTGGAGAAAAAGTATCAGTTAAGAGCATGGACCTGGAGCTTGGGCCACCAGGGGCTCTGTCCTGGCCCCATGCTTTGCTTGATATGTGACCTTGGGCCTCTCATGGTTCAGTTTCCTCATTTGAAAAGTTCTGAACAAAAATAATCTCTGTTAAGAATACCACATGATTCCACCTATATGAGGAACCTAAAAAGACAAATGAACAAACATAACAAAACAGAAACATATGTAAATACAAAGTACAGGAGTTCTCGTTGCGGCTCTGGGTTACAAACCCACTAATGTCCATGAGGGTGCAGGTTCGATCCCTGGCCTCCCTCAGTGGGTTAGAGATCCCACGTTGCTGTGAGCTGTGGCATAGATCAAATATGCAGCTCAGATCCCAAATTGCTGTGGTTGTGGCATAGGCCGGCAGCTGCAGCTCTGATTTGACCCCTAGCCTGAAAACTCCCATATGCCGCAGGTTCTGCCTTAAAAAGATAAATAAAATATAGAGAACAAATAGGTCGTTACCGGAGGGGTCAGGGTGGGGAGAGGAAAGAAATAGGTGAGGGAGTTTAAGAGGTACAAACTGCCAGATGCAAAATAAATGAGTCACAGGCATAAAGTGTACAGTATGGAGAATACAGTCAATAACTATGTAACATATTTATATAGTGACTGGTCATAACTAGGCTTAACACAGTGATCATTTTGAAATGTATAGAAATAGTGAATCACTATGCTGTGTAACAGGAACATAGTGTTATAGGTCAATTATACTTCAACAAGGAACAAACCCAGGAGTTCCTGCTCTAGTGCAGTGGGTTAAAAATCTGACTGCAGGAATTCCCTTCGTGGCTCAGTGGTTAACGAATCCAACTAAGAACCATGAGCTTGCAGGTTCGATCCCTGGCCTTGCTCAGTGGGTTAAGGATCCGGCGTTGCCGTGAGCTGTGGTGTAGGTCACAGACGCGGCTCGGATCCCGCGTTGCTGTGGCTGTGGTGTAGGCTGGCGGCTACAGCTCCTGTTAGACCCCTAGCCTGGGAACCTCCATATGCCGCGGGTGCAGCCCTAGAAAAGGCAAAAAAAAAAAAAAAAAAAAAAAGACAAGAATCTGACTGCAGCAGCTCAGTTCGCTGCAGAGTTGTAGGTTCAATCCCTGGTCCAGGAACTTCCATATGCTGCAGGTGCGGCCATTAAAGTAAAACAAAACAAAGTAACTCATAGAAAAAGAGATCAGATTTGTGGTTACCAGTGGTAGGGGGTTGAGAGTGGGGGAACTGGATGAAGGCAGTCAAAAGCTACAAACTGCTTCTACCTTTAGAGGAGGTTCACTAAACTTACTGTGAAAGCATTTCATGTCTGTAAGTTGCACACCTTGAACTTAGTGCTGCATGTCAATTATATCTCAACAAAACTAGAAGAAAAAAATAGTCTCCGTTTCACGACTAATACTCATATTTATCCATTTAATTATTATAATGAAACTTACCATATGTTTCAGATGAGAAAAAGGTCATGTAGCTAGTAAGTGTCAAAGCTAGGACTCAATGACGCCCAGCTCTCAGGGAGCCAATAAAAATCAGGAAGTTGATTTAAAAGTTGTTAAATAGATTCTATTTTTGTCTAATGAAATTTTATTACTGGAGCATAAGAATCTGTGATAGTGGGAAATTCTAAGAAAGTTATGTCAGTATTTACTGTAAACATGTGCTCGTGTTGACTCGGCCCACCCAGTGGACAAGAGAGGCCCAGCAGGCCATGATGAAATGTTCCTCCAGATCCTGCACAGGCTGGCACTGAATTCCAGAGACACACTCACGTCTAGTGGCGTAGAGCATTAAGAGGTTTGTCCATAGTCATGGATTTAACCTAGATTTAACCCAGGTTGCTTAATTCCAAATCTTTCTGCCTCATCCTTAGGTGGCCGACTCATTCCAGCTGCCTGGCACTGTCCTGGTCTTAGCACTGAAAGTCCTAGGTACTAAGACACCCCCCATTCCTGGCCGCACCAGGATAGCTGATCACCCTTAGTCATTCACATTCAGGGCACAAGATAGATGATTGGGGTGGGTGGAGTGAGAGAGAACAGATGACCCTTTTTATAAAAGCTGAGTCAGAGTTGATGATTTCTGAAGTTGTTTTCGATCTAATCAGTACAAAGAAGCAAAGATGTTATCAACTCCCTGGATGTTAATTTTGCAATTTAGTAGCTGGTAAGAAAGTGAGGACGATTGGAGTTCCCGTCGTGGCTCAGTGGTTAACGAATCCGACTAAGAACCATGAGGTTGTGGGTTCAATCCCTGGCCTTGCTCTGTGGGTTAAGGATCCGGTGTTGCCGTGAGCTGTGGTGTAGGCTGCAGACGTGGCTCGGATCCCGCATTGCTGTGGCTGTGGCATAGGCCGGCGGCTACAGCTCCTGTTAGACCCCTAGCCTGGGAACCTCCATATGCCGCGGGTGTGACTCCACATAAAGGCAAAAAGACAAAAAAGAAAAGGAAAAAAAGGAAAGAAAGTGAGGACGATAACTCTAGCAGTACACAGTGGAAGGTGAGAGAGAAGATAACTCTGGGGGAGGTAACTGTATTCTGTCCTCACATCTCCACACAGAATAGACCCTACCCTATTTCCCACACTGCACCCTACGGTCACATCTGAAACTGTCCTTTGAACTCGTTCGCCTGCTTCTTTTTCTCACAGGACCCCAAAGATCCTTGAGACACTGAGTCTTACCCATCACTAAATACCTGGCACAGATCAGGTATTTGTTGATTGTTGGTTGACTAGTGAACAAATGATCACTTTTTCTTCTACATCGAACTCATAATACATTTTGCTAGCTTTCCTCCAGTGGGTATCATGAGTACCTTGAGAAGGACATTATGTAATGATGGTATCTTTCACAATAATCAAACTAATTCTATTAGTGATAGAATTACTGATTATTTATGTATGCCTCTTCACCTCGAAGTTTTGCATTTATGGTAAATCTACCCTATACCTTTCTATTTGAATCTTACAAAATCTAGCTGCATTATTATTACATTGTAGTCATTTCTCTGACCGGGTGGCTCTATTGCCTCAAATAATATATCTAGTCTGACAAATATAGGATTTTTTTACCCAGTGTCTCGTGTTTTGAGGTTTCCCAGTGTTTTGGCTGGATATAGCCAACATTTATTAATAACACTTATTATCACTGAATGATTTGTATGAATGTCACCGACTTCTCAACATATTTTGGGGTGTTTAGAACTCACGTGGTATGAATGAGACCCTCAAAGTGGTGTTACATAATCTCTGCCTTTAATAACTTCTGGTCTACTGGAAGAGATAAGACTTATATGGACATAAAAAGATAACTAATAATGGATCTTAGGTGAAATGCATTTAATGTGCCAAAGGAGTGACACAGAAAATAAATGACAATACACTTATCATTATTTTCCCTGTCTTTAGGTATACTGTGGGTGCTTTGGGGATATATTATTTTTAAGCTCAGCACTTGATTTTTAAGAGACATCTGATTTTTAGCAAGCTTCCCTGGTGATTCTGAGGTACGATGGAGGTTAAGAATCACTACTGTAGACAAAGGGAGGGACTGAGGGATTTGAAGGAAGAAGATGTCATGATAGAAGTGTCTGATCAAGATTCATCTAGTAGAGTACAAGATGGAGCAGAGCACAGAGAAACTGGAGATCAGCGATGCAGAACAAAAGCTGCTGCACTGGAGTTCCCATCATGGCTCAGCAGTTAACGAACCTGACTAGGATCCATGAGGATGCAGGTTTGATCCCTGGTCTCACTCAGTGGATTAAGGATCCGGCGTTGTCATGAGCTGAGGTGTAGGTCACAGATGCCGCTTGGATCTGGCGTTGCTGCAGCTGAGGTGTAGGCCAGCAGCTATAGCTCGGATTGAACCCCTAGCCTGGGAACATCTGTATGCTGTGGGTGTGGCCCTAAGGGGGAAAAAAAAAAGCTGCAGCATTTCTCCACTCATGAGATAAGAAAAGCCATAACCACTAGGAATAGCATAAAGGGAAAGAAAGGAGAGAGCATGGAAAACACTGAGCAGGAGGAATCACTAAACTTAGTGACAGAGTGTTTGCTAGGGGAAAAAAAAAATGAGAAAGAAAAAGAACTTCTGTATTTTTAAGGAATCAGAATAAAAACGATAATAGCTAACATGTAATAATCACTGTGGCAGTCACTGTGGCCTGGATACCTCAGCAACCATGTCCAACCCTCTTCGTTTTCTGCTCATCTTCCATTACAGAGGCTGCATACTAGACAGTCTCTTTCCTGGCTTCTTTCACAGACAAGGGTGGACATGCAACTTCTTCTTGGCAATCAGATAGAGGGAGAAGTCCTTTGGGAGGCTTCTGGGAAAGCCTGTTTTCCTGACAAGAGGGACAGTAGATGCTGGCCCTGCCCTTCTCCCTTCTCCCTGCTTTGAAATGCAGATGTGATGCCCGGATGTGCAACACCTGGTGACCACAACGTGATAATCATGGAGATGAAAAGGCAGCATGTCAAAAATGATAAAAGGGAAGGTAGAAAGAAATGGGGTCTTTGGTGGCACCACTGAACTGCTACACGAGACCTGGAACTACCCATTGCCAGTATTCTAGTTAAAAAAGATGTTAAATAAGCTTCTTGCCTACAATAATGTTAACTGGTGTTCTGCTACTTGCCACCTAATCCAACCAAACTGATACAAACACTGACTACGTGCCAGGCACAGGTCTAAGCAGTTTAACTCACTGCTTACAACAACCTGATGATGAATATGTTGTTATTATTTCCAATTATACAGATGAGGTAATTAAGCCATCAAAAAGTCAAATAATGTGGCCAAGTCCACACACTGTAAGTACCACAGCAGGGATTCGAAACCAGGCAGTCAACCTCCCAAGCCCTCACTCTTAACCACTGCATATCTAGTTTCTCAATATTGGTGAGAGCATAGATAGAAATAAGGATGTTGGGAACAGGTGTGGACAGCTGGAAATCCAAGTGGAAATGTCCATCAGGAAGTTAGAAATGCCATGGCTGCAGCACAATAATATAAAGGACATTATTTAGAACAAGGAGCCATCTGCACTGAAATAAGAGTTGATTTAGAAGCTATAAAAGTTCCAGGAGCTCCTGTCATGGCTCAGTGGTAAACCAGCCCAACTGGTGTTCATGAGGATGCATGTTTGATCCCTGGCCTCGCTCAGTGGATTAAGGATCTGGCATTGCCATGAGCTATGGTGCAGGCTGGCAGGTTCAGCTCAGATTCAACCCCTAGTCTGGGAACTTCCATATGCTGTGAGCATGGCCTAAAAAGACAAAAGATGCACACAAAAAAGAAGAAGCTATAAAAGTTCCAAATTCTCTTCTCTACAAGGTGAGCTGAGTTGAAAAGAAACATATATGCAGCAACACTAGCTTGGCCTGAATAATGACGCTTTGTTAACAAAATGCTTTCAACTGTTCAAAAGCTGGTTCCCCTGTTAGTGCTGTATTTAAGTTCTGGCTTATGAGTGCACTGTTTAAAGGAATGTTGTTAAGTGGGGTCCAGGGCTGTTCTTCACTTCTTATTGCCAGAGAAGATTGTTGGCTATGTGTAGCAATTTCCCAGTGCAGGCTAATGCAGAATATGACCTCAATCTTCCAGGCAGCTGCCAGTTTGCAAGGCTGGGCTGACCCAGCAAAATTACCTGGAATCTGGAATAGAGCTTCCAGGGCTGCTGACTGCGTCCTATCACCTTCAACATCAGGGCGGCCTGTTCTCAGAAAAGAGAATGAATGTTGTTTACCTTCATACCACTGAGGTTTGCAGTAAAAGATGTTTGTGAGGACCAAAGTGGGAGAAAGGGGGAAATAGGTGACATGCATTCCAAATAATAAAATAGTGGTAATAAGAGCTTGCACTTATTGAGCACCGGCTCTGTGCTGAGTGCCTTTCATGCATTATCTCACTCAAAGCAAGGTAATTTCTGGTTTGCTTCTATTTTAACAGAATCACAAAATGTCCAGAGAAAATTGTTGTTAATCACTGATCGTACCTTGTCACTTGCCAATTATTTTTTTGTTGTTGTTCTTTTCCATCTTTCCTCAAAGGCCTAATAAAGGTTAGCTGGAACATTCAATGGATGCCCGTGACACAGTGATAATTCTCATACAAGGCTGACAACGAGGAAAATAGAACATCTGTGAAAAACAAACTGACCTGCCTGAGGGATCTGAGAGGTCACCTATATGAAAAAAGATGCATCTATGAACAGCGCATTGCCAAATTTGAAAGGCTGGTGTTTACGTGGTCCTAGAAATGGAGCCAAACTAATCCTTACTGATCCAGCATGAAGTTATCCATGCTCTGCTGCATTGGAAAAGAACTAAAGAAGGGAAAGATGTCTATTATACAATCCAGGTATTGGCCAGAATGTTTTGTCCTTTCCTTGGTGATGAGCTTCAGTTCTGATCTGAACATTCTGATCCTCATCACAAATCCCAGATGACACTGGAACAATTTTACTATCGTTAGACACGTAAATGATATTAAAATCACCTAAACAGCTAGAGTACACACATTAGAGCTTTAATTTATAATCCCTATGCCAAAGCACTTCCGTTAGAATTTAATATTTCTCTAGGCTCACATTCCTTGTCCAATCATCACAATTAATTCCAATCTCCCTAATCAAGGACACAAGCCTTTACTTATTTTCCCTAAAAGTAATAATGGAAATTATAAATGGAAGGATTTCATTACTATTCATGATTGTGGTCAGTTGTTCTCAGGTCTTGGTCTGGAACCATGCCCCTCCAGGATGCCATTTGGAAGCTAAACAACCATAGATTTAGCTGCTAACAAAACAATAACAAAAAGGAGATGGGGAAAAAATACAAACCAAGCTTATTACAGAGGTAAGAATGAGACAGGCTGAATCACCACTGAAGGGGTCAGTAGGTCCAAGGCCACTCCTGCCTCATGATCGCCAGCTGCAAAGGGTTCCCTCTGCTAAGCCCACAATCCAGTGGGGCAATAGGTCAGAATAGCAGGGAGAAGTGGTTCAGCCAGCATTAGTGGCTAAATCCAGGCAGGCTACTCGTGAGCAAGACCTGATTGAGTATTTAAAAGCACACAGATAGGGAATAAATTGCATGTCATCTCACAATTCTACAAACACTGATTTTTTTTTTTTTTTGGTCCCAAAAGAGAATGAGAAGTGAATTCCCTCCAAGACTTCAAACGGCCCCAAGATACACACCTAGTTGAGTACTGGGTGCACAAGAGGAGATTAATCAATGTTTGTGGGTCAGAAATTAACTGACATGTCCTATTAGTGAATCTGCATAACTACCTGACAAAATAGGTACTGTTATCCCATTTTACTGTGACGATATTGAGAAAGATAAAATCTGATAACTTGTTAAAAAGGAATAAAGCCAAGAACCAAACTCAGATCTTTGTGGCTCCAAAGCTAATGTTCTTTCCATTGTGTCATGATACCGCAAACCACCTGCTTTGATAAATTAAAAAAAAAAAAGAAAGAAAAGAAACTTCCATAACTTTTCTTATTATAACTGGAGTTTCTTTGGTGGTGCAGCAGGTTAAGGATCCAGCATTGTCACTTTTGTCGCTCAGGTTATAGCTGTGGCAAACGTTTGATCCCTGGCTGTGGAACTTCCACATGCCACGAGCGTGGCCAAAAAAAAGAAGACAACTTTTATAAGACTATTCTACATATGTAAAATCCACTCTTATTCAGATCTTCTTATTCCCTGCATTTGAACTAGTTTATTTCTTTACTCAAAATACAGATATGCTTCCACATTAACACCACTTTTTTGTCTTCTAGCCCATCCTCCCTACCTTCACTACTGTCACAGAAAAGGTGGTGACCTTCCATTTCTGGGTGAGATTTTTTTTTTACCCTAGAACCATGGCCCAATTTGTTCAGAACCTCATAGGGAAGGCTCAAGCCCTAGTAAATGCTGCTGCAACTCCGTTAAAGCCTTGACTGGCCACATTCTGGCACTAGGTCAGGGCTGTTAGTTCCTCCAGCTCCACTAAGACCCTCGCTGCTATTCAGAAGTTTAAAAAAGCAGTCATTAGAGAGTTCCCTAGGGGCCTAGTGGTTAAGGATTCGGCACTGTCACTGCTTTGCCCAGGGTTTGATCCCTGGCCTAGGAACTTCCACATGCCACGGGCCCAGCCAAAAAGAGTCATTAGTGCGCAGACTAGTAGCTTCAAATAGCTCAAAGTTAAGGAAGCTATGCTGAACGGTTTGAGGACCACTGAGGTTGTGAATGTGGTTTTCTGTTGGCAAGATCATAGCAAGTATGGAATCACTGGCTGTAGTGCTTGAAAACCAACCTTTAATATATGATTATATTTGGTTTCTTATTTCAGTGTCCTTAGACTATGTGTGACCAGACTGCTGTCTGAATAAAATATTGTGTCAAGGGAGTTCCCATCTTGGCACAGCAGAAACGAATCCAACTAGGAACCATGAGGTTGCCTGTTCAATACCTGGCCTCACTCGGTGGATTAAGGATTCGGCGTTGGTGTGAACTAGGTGTAGGTCACAGGCGCAGCTCAGATCTGATGCTACTGTAGCTGTGATGTAGCCTGGCAGCTGTAGCTCTGATTGGACCCCTAGCTTGGGAACCTCCACATGCTGCGAGTGCAGCCCTAAAAAGCAAAAAGCAAAAAAAAAAAAAAAAAGATGTGTCAAAATCGGTGTTTTCTCTATCAAACACTACCTGGACAGTCACGGTATTTCCTGGTATTAAAGTGGGGTGACACATTAATAGTGCTCTAAATGTATGCCTTTGTTTAACCTGAAATTGGGTAAATGTATCAATCTGGTACATGTACATATGAGGAAAACATTTTAATCTGAAGGTTTGAAATATATTGTATGAAATCATGTCATGTATATGCTAATTTAAATAAACTAATTAATTAAAGGAAAATCAGAAAGACAGGAGTCAGGAACTTATTCTCCCTTCTGAACTTTACTTCCATTCTCCTTCCACTTTCTACTCCTACTTCCCCTCTCTCCACTCAGAGTTAAACATTAAAAATTTTAAAAGCTCTTGAGTAAATAGCTTGATAATATTTAGGGATGTTCATAATGTAAAATTACCAGGGACAATCTGTCAATTTGTATTTCCCAGAAATGTAACCTAACAAAAACATCTTAGTTCTCTAGTTCTTTTCCACAAAAAGAAAAAAAAAAGATTAAATAAATTTGGGCTCATGCAGCTGTTTCATTAGCATTGAGGTCCCTAAAGCTGACATAAAAACCAGGCCATCACGGAAAAGGAATAAGGTCAAATATGCACTTAGATTTGATTTATATTGAAATCTTTAAATGCACTGTGAGTTTGCTGCCCTGAACCTCAAAGCCACAATGAATACCAACAGCATGAAATCACAAATATAAAAAAGACAATACCAAATTTATTGAATTTACTTAGGGGATAATCACCTGTCTTACACTCCAAATTGTTAGATATAGTTCTAAAACCTTGGTGTCCTAGAATTCCAACTGTGGCTCAGCAATAACAAACATGACTGGTAACAATGAGGACGAGGGTTCAATCCCCAGCCTCGTTCAGTGGGTTAAGGATCCAGTTTTGCCTTGAGCTATGGTGTAGGTCACAGACCCAGAAAATGATCAGTTTTTGTAAATGTTCCATGTCCATGAAAAAATGTGTATTATCTGTTTGTTAAGTATGGTAGCATATACATGGTGATTAGGTCAAATGTATCTTTTACAACCCTACTTTTTTTTGACTACTGTGTGTGATCTTCCTTTACGATTACAGATTCCTCTATTTCTCTCTGTAGTTCTCTGATAAACCTTAGAGCCTATGTATTAAACTCAATAAATTTAGAATTGCTAAATCTTCCAAATGAATTGCTCTTTTCATTAACCGTCTCTTTACTTACTAGTAAGTCTTCTGCCCAATATTCTATTTGATACTAATATAGCCAGAGCAGCTTTCTTTTGGCTAGTATTTACATATTTTATCCTTCTACTTTTCTGCATCCTGACACTTTATGTGTCTCTCTTGTATATACAAGCATGCTTCAGAGATATTGTGGATTCAGTTCCAGACTTCCATAATAAAGCAATTATCACGATAAAGTGAGTCACACAAATTTTTTCGGTTTCCCAGTGTATATAAAAGCTATGGTTACACTTGGGAGTTCTCTGGTGGCTCAGCAAGTTTGATCCCTGGCCTGGGAACCTCCACACGTCATGGGAGTGGCCAAAAACAACAAAGAAAGTTATCCTTACATTATACACTAGACCGTTAAGTGTGCTGGGGACGACTTCCATATGCCACGGGTGCAGTCAAAAACAATAAATAAAGAAATAAACAGACAGACAGACAGTGAGCCCATGACAGCTCTCTACAACAAAGAATTATTCTGTCCAAAATGCAGCTGCAGAGTAAGGGAAATAAGTAAGTACAATAAAACATAAATTAGTGTGTACAATGCACAGAAGCTGGGCTGGGGAATTCATGAAACACTTCAGTGGGCATCCAAAGCTTAAGCTGAGTGGAAATACAAATGAATCTGGGAGGGGGAGTACTGTAAACATGAGTATGAAAGCATGAGGTTTCTTCCCCACATCTGGGAAACAACTATGACTAAAATTTAGTGGCACACCATGTACATGATGAATAAGGAGGCAAGATGAGGCTGAAAAGGAAAACAAGGGCCAGATCACAAAAGGCCTTACATGCTAGATGAAGAGTATGAACTTCATCCTGTAGGAAAGGGGGTAGGATAAGGTTGATATTAAAGGGTAACAAAGAGGTAACAAATTTATTCAAGAAAGATCGTTTATGCAAGAAATTATAGGAAAAGGTATAAGGGCAAAATAAGGCACAGATCAATTAGTAAACCTACTGGATGGAATACTCCAGGCCAGAGAAGACTAGAGCCAGGGTCAAAGCACCGATATGGAAAGATGGATTGATACTGCAGTACTACCCAGTCTTTAGTGACTGAATATGAAGAGATATTAAGGTTCAGTCCCAGCTTTCAAGCACTATTTACAGAGATAGAGTATAAGAGAACATTTAGATGAAAGAAAATGAAAGATAATGCCATCCGTTTAGATCTCTTGGAGTAAAAGAGCTATGCAAGTATACAGAAGTGGTTATTATCAGAGGATAGAGCTGCAAAATCTGGGTTATGCCCTGAACTCTGATTACCATCCTTTAACAAAAAAGGACAAAAGAATATTAGAATATTTTTCTACTACTTCCATATCACATTTTTATATATGTATTTATCTTCCAGATATTTTCCTATTAACTAAAAACATGTCATTTTATCGTTTAAGGTTTTAAAATTCCAGACACTTTACATTTTTTAAAGACAAAAGATTAACAAAAATAACTACCTTTAAATATGGTTTTTAAAGTGGAAAAGTGGGGAATACTCTTCCTTAAAAAAGATATCAGCACTTCCAACAAAATCAAAGGAAGACTTATTTGTAGAGCTAATTCAGAGGGTATTACCTAAAGACCTGGATAAATACCCAATCTAAAAATAACGAAATATCTACTGGATCTTAATAATATTATCCTTGAAAATATGAGTTTTTGGGTTTTTTTGTTTTTGTTGTTTTGTTTTGCTTTTGCTTTTTAGGGCCGCACCTGTAGCATATAGAAGTTCCCAGGCTAGGGGTCAAATCAGAGCTATAGCTGCCAGCCTACACCACAACCACAGCAATGCCAGATCCAAGCCACATCTGCGACCTACACCACAGCTCACGGCAACACCGGATCCTTAACCCACTAAGCAAGGCCAAGGATCAAACCCATATCCTCATGGATACTAGTTGGGTTTGTTACCGCTGAGGTACAATAGGAACTCCACAAATACGGTTTTTAACCACTGGATATAGTCTCTGAAGTGGTTAGTTAAGATAATATTTGCCTTAAATATACCTGACAAATAATTATAATCAGCAAAATAAAAACCAGCAAAACAATTTGCATCTTAAAGCCTGACATTCTAATCCACTGGATTTACATTTTTTCCTAAGAAAAATAATATAAACAAATCTTTAGGGGCACTCTACACATCAGAAGTACTGAATTACCTATTTATAATTGTGAACTTTCAAAAGTATGGCTCATCAGTATACACCAATACAATACTTTAGCAGTTATTTGAAATAATAAGTAGAAAACAAATTTCTCAACAATAGTAGGTAATAAATTCCTTCAGCAAAGTTATTATAAAAAATTTTATTAAAAAACTTAAAACACGTAAATATGATTAAACATTTTTAAATTAAACTGAAATCAGTTATGAAATTCCCTTCCCCCTTTTACAAAAAGAAAGTTACAAGAGTAAAAGGACAAATTTAATTCTAAATGTTTCATTTTTTGGAATTGTTTTCTAATACAATTTTAGTAAATTATTTCTTTAATCGCCTCTTTAGGTTCTCAAGGTGTTCCATATTAACATCTTGTAATGCCAGTACCATTGCCTTAGACAAGGAGGGATCAAATGAAATAGTCATTAGACAGCACAAATCTATTAGATCTCTCTGACATTTCTGTAAACCTTCCTGGAACTTTTGGTATTTACAAGGATCCTTTTTTAACTGTTTCATTTCCGGTACTGAAAAGCCTATCAGACTAAAAAGTATTTCATGTACAAAGCCTACATCTAGATATGCAGTACCATCAGAAATTTTTGCTGTTATACTCCATATGCCACCAGCACTTGAGAGATTTCCAGTTAAAGTTACAATAAACGCTTTGACTTTCACTGTTGTAACTTCCTTTGGTTTGCTGGCCATTAAAACAGACAAATAGATAAAGGGAGGAGAATATAAATCCATGGTGACAGAAAGATTAGGGCTATTTTCTGATGACCTTAAAGGACAAGCCTGTAAAGGGTGCTCATTTTCACTAGAAATATGTCCACTCTTTTGTGGTACATAACTGACCAGCTCTCCATTTAATATTTTCTTATTGAAGGAATGTCCATCTGAACTACTGATTTGTTTTATTTCATTATGTGGCTCTGAGTTCTCATCTTTATTTGTAAAATCATGGGGTGGGGGCACATTATGATTAACTGAAAAAGTACTACTGTTTTGGTTTCTAGCAGATGGACAACTAAAAGATTTGTCTTCGTTAGTCATTTGCTCAGATAAATTTTTTTCGTTCCAATTATTGTTTCCATTTTTGAGAATCAAAGAAATATTATTCAGAGTATTAGATCTATGCGAAAATCTCTCTACACTTTCATCCGGAGTTCTGTTCAAAGTCACTGGCTGCAATTCTTTAGTCTCCATTTGTTCTTTCTGGACAGCTTCCTCTAAAAGCAAGGCCTCCTCCAATGAAAAGTCCTCTAATTCCCCATCAGTGAAAGACATAGATTGGTTTTGTGGTCTCTCCTTTGGTCTTGGAGAAATAACAAGTCCTGGTTCAAAATCTGACTGTGTGGTGGGAACAGTATTTGAGGAACTACCTGTGCTGAAACAACTTCTTCCCAAGGAGGCGTTATTTGCTGCAAGCTCATCACTTTCATCAAGACTTGCCAAGAGTTCTTCATCAGAAGGTTCTAATGTAGGATCAAGAACATCTGTAATTCTGGGGATGCTTTGGTTAGAATTACTTGGTATGACTGAAACTGTAGGATCAGGTTCCCCAATTAATCTTGCAAGTACACTTTGAGGGGCATATTCCTCTAAAAGAGCATCTACTTCTCCTCCTAACACTTTAACATTTTCTGGTTTCAATAAGAGAACACCAAGACGGAAAGAAATGTTTCCATAAATCAAAATTTTTGTACCTGGAGGAAGATCACCATGAAGAGCTGGAATAGAACGATATTCCATTCCCTGTATTTGCACAATTCCATCAGTCAGCTGTAGCATCAACATTCGTGAAGGCTTTGCTTCCCAAGGCTTTGGTATTACTTGTGTTTCAGCTGTAATTAGGTCATTACCTGTATTCTTCCCTCTCAACTTCTGTATCTGGGCATATGCAGGCTGACTTACATCGACCAATGAATTAATTTGCAGAGCAAAAAATCCATTCAGTTCTCCTTTTGGAACTTCTAAAATGCCATCAGGTAAAAGCGGATACTCCAAGTCTCTGAGATCAGTAAGGAGCCACTGTTCAAATACTTGTTTATTTATTTGTGCCTGACTCAAATTAACATTATTATTTTCTTCTTGGATCCAGTTAATACAAGCTTCCAGCCACATCAAAGGTACTTTAACATGCCACGTAGCTAAAAGCCAGGTTTCAACTCTTAATGCGATACTAGTTACACTCATTTCTTTTACATAAAAGAAATATTAGGCATCTATTACCTGAAAACAAAACAAAAAAAATTATGGTAATACAGTATACCTAGGTATAGTTTCCATAATTCTCTACAATGCACAAAGAGGCATAACCAAACCTTTAGATTTCCCTCTCTTCAGCATCTTTATAATTCTTTGGCTTTCTACCAATTACCACAAGTAATCAGATGGTGTAACGAGAAAAGCAAAAGGTTTGATGGTTAGGTGTCAAATTACAAGCTCCGTGATCTAATATAAATTCCTTAACTTCTGTAACCTAGTTTTTTTCCATCTACAAAATGCCAATACCATCTTCTACCTATCAGAGTTGTTGTGAGGATTTTATCATTAATATTTGTAAAGCATAATGTCAGACCTACAAAATATATATGGTAATTAGTAATTATCATATTAATATAGTAATGAGATTCTAATCATTTAAAATTTAGTTAAGAAACAACATTTACTAAGGTTCTTTTCATATCTATAATTCATAGTCTATTATAACTTATACCATTGTGTTCCATAAAATTATAACAAGTAACAATAGACTCTGAGCTGATGTAAAGTATCTTACTTGTTTACAATTCTCAATAGTCCTGTAAGGCAAAAATACTTCTTCTGATTTTCTCAGTATGATTTAAAAAAAAGTAGCAAAACACTAAAGACTAACCCTGTGTTCACAAAAGTATATTTTTTCCTTCTAAAGAGGAAGATATCTAAGAGTTTGAATTTATAAGTTTTAATATATCCATAAGAAAACTTACCATTTGAAACAGGAGCATAGAATTTGAAGACAAGATTTGGAACTGGTTGTTCAGTGGATTACTTGTAACCACTATTGCTGAGAAATGGCCCTGAGAGCTAAGACAAGAAGCAGTAAGGGTTATAAGAGGAAGCTGCAAAAAGAATCACTGGCAAGAGTTTAATATTACGGTTTCAGAGGCTCCTATTATCAATCAGGGTAGAGCGGAGGTAATACAGAATAAAAACATGAGGTTTAGAATGAAACAAACAAAAATAAGGAACTATGAGAAACTCAGACACTCTTATCTAAGCTTGTTTCCTGTCTATATACTTACTTCATAGGGCTACCATGAAAAATTAAAAGGACAGGAGGGGATGGCAGGCTGAGCACAGCACAGGCACAAATCAACTGACCCTAGCAGCCATTTAAGCTGCTCCCTTAGGCCTCTACAGCTGCTGCAAGGCTAAAAGGTGTCCAAGGCCCACAAGCAAACCAACGCTGAAGCAAGCCAAAACAGCTAAAACTGAAATGGAACAGTACCACCTGCAGTACCAGCACAGGAAAAAAAGGTTCAAAGCCAAAGAAGCTGGGGCTCTGGGATCCCTTGGCAGTGGCAGCACTGAGCCAGAAGAGGAGACCCAGGTGATGACTGTCCTCCAGAACTACTTCTGGCAGAACAAGGATAAAGTCTTAGACAAGCTTTTGGCCTTTGTCTATGACATCTGGCCAGAGAGCCATGAAAACTACCATATACATGAGAAGAAGCCCTGTTCCATGGACTGGCATTTTAGATGCCTTCACATAAAATGAAATTTTAAAAAAAGCTTGAATTATATTCTCATGAAAAGGCATCAAGTTATATTTGTATATTATATAGTGGGTCCCCTCACTTTCCAGAGAATAGCAAATCCAGCTTCTTGTATAAACTTAGCATTAAATAATCTTGAATATTTTTCAAATCTCTTTGAGCACATTTACACTTTAAAAGTTGAATATCCTTAAGGAAGAACAGAAGATATTCAAACAGTAACAGGCATTTATGAAAAAGATCGATTACATATCTTGGATATCAAAAACTCAGTAGGTAGGATAAACAAATGAAGAAAGAACTTATACACTAGAAATTATCTTATGAAAAGAGTATGAAGACTTTAAAGAAATTAAGCAAAGAAGGGGGGAAAAGCTTAGTAGGGAGAAATCATGGTCTCAGGAGAAAATAAAAGTGAAGGAAATAGTTTTTGAAAAGTTAATGGCTGAAGGTGGTCAAAAGGCCCAAATTTCTAGTTATGAGATAAATAAATACTAGGACTGTAATGTACAACATTATGACAGTTAACACTGCCGTATGATACACAGGAAAGTTGTTAGGAGAGTAGAACTTAAGAGTTTTATCAAAAAGAGAAAATTTCTTTTTCCTTTCCTTTTACGGTATCTATTTTATTGATGAGATGATGGATGTTAACTAAATCTGTCGTGATAATCACTTCACAATACATGTAAATGCTATATACCTTAAACTTAACATGATGCCGTACGCCAATTATTTCTCAATGAGACTGGAAAAAATATACAAATAAAAGTGAAATTTTTAATAGTTAAAAAAAGATAATGATTGACATTTTTCTAAAATTCAAGAAAGACATGATTCTGTAGGATGTAAAAACTCAATACTGCCTAGCAGCATTTGCAAAACTCCACCCCCAAACATAGTATGGCAAACTGTAAAACATCAAGGACAAAGAAAAAAAAAAATCTGAAGATTCAACAAACTGGATCTAAAATTTTAGATAAGAAAAATGTAAAAAAAAAAAAAATTCAGACAGAATTTAAGATATCCCTGTTTTGTCAAGGAGGGTAATCGAGATTCTGATTGCTTAGAATTTTGTAAGAAAAAAAAATTATGTGTTTAAGGGTAAAAATGAAAGATCGAAAAAACACATTCTTATAATCCTCCCAAAACTCAAATAGAAAATGGATTTTTAAAAAGCCATAAAACTATGTTCTTACAAAGAAAAGTGAGAGAAGAAACAAAGACAATAAATTTTGGAAACCAGAAAACAAACAGATTAGTATATGATTTAGCAGGCACTAGAAAGTTGAATTCTAAGGCTGTATTAAGGATGGCTGATTTAAAAACCCAGAACCAGAGTTCCCTGGTAGCACAGCAGGTTAAGGATCCGGTGCTGTCACTGCAGTGGCCTGGGTCACTGCTGTTTCACAGGTTCGATTCCTGGCCCAGGAACCCCCATATGCTGTGGGTGCAGCTAAAAATTTAAAAAATTAAAATTAAAAAACCCAGAACCAGAGTTCCTACTGTGGCTCAGCGGTAACAAACCCAACTAATAACCATGAGGATGCAGGTTCGATTCCTGGCCTCGCTTATTGGGTCAAAGGATCCAGCATTGCCATGAGTTGTGGTGTAGGTCAAAGATACAGCCCGGATCTGGCATTGCTGTAGCTGAGGCACAGGCCAGCAGCTACAGCTCTGAGTTGACCCCTAGCCTGGGACTTCCATATGCCTTGGGTGTGGCCCTAAAAAGACCAAAAATAAATAAACAAATAAGTAAATAAATAACCCAGAACCCACAAAAGGCAACATTAAGTATGTTTGGAAGTAAAGGGTATTCTAAAAATAAGAATGATTAGAAAATTCTTCAGATATTTAAGATTGTGGTATTCCTGGAGTTCCTGTCGTGGCGCAGCGGTTAACAAATCCGACTAGGAATCATGAGGTTGCAGGTTCGATCCCTGGCCTTGCTCAGTGGGTTAATGATCTGGCGTTACCACGAGCTGTGGTGTAGGTCACAGACACGGCTCAGATCCTGCCTTGCTGCAGGGTAGGCCGGCGGCTACAGCTCCGATTAGATCCCTAGCCTGGGAACTTCCACATACCGCAGGTGCGGCCCTAAAACAACAACAACAAAAAAGATTGTGGTATTCCTACCCCACATCAGAAAGACTGCTCTTCCACCTCTTGAGAGAGTAAAATAGAGGCTCTCTAGACTTGTGGGTCTAGAGTAGAGCTGAAGATACTATTCTGAAAATAAGGATGACAAATGAATTCATAAGTACTAAAAATACTAAATGCCGAACACATGCTACTGTCTTCCTCCACAAAGTTTTCAGAAATACCAGCAACTAGACCTACACTCTCCAAAGAGACTAGAAAATCTTACCACCCTAACAGAAAAGACCTAAAGATACTAACATGAGAGGTTTCCAATTAAAGAGGCTCAATTTGAGACTACATGCAGACTCAGAGTTCCAACCAGCTTTCTACTTCCTCATTCTTAATTATGATAAGATATCTGAGAAAAACCTTTAACAAAAAACATCAACAGAAAAAATGCAATGAAATGACAATTGAAGGGATACAAAAGCTTTAAAAAAAACTATCATTAATATCCCCAGAGAGGCAAGACATCATATCCATGAAATAACAGAATGTTATAAAAAGGAATATTCACTGGGCAAAACTCAACTCAGAAATTTTAAACATGATAGCACAGGAGTTCCCATTATGACTCAGTGGCTTAGGAACCCAACATCATCTCAATCCTTGGCCTCGCTCAGTGGGTTAACGATCTGGCGCTGACATAAACTGCACTGCAGGCTGAAGATGTGGCTTGGCTCTGGCATGGCTGTGGCACAGACTTGCAGCTGCAGCTCCGATTCAACCCCTGGCATGGGAACTTCCATGTACCATAGGTGCAGCCGTAAAGGGGGGAAAAAAAAAAGGAAGAAAATAAAATAAAACAAAATATGACAGCAAAGATGAAACACAGCAGAATGAATGGAAGATAAAATTAAGAAAATCTCTTGGAGTTCCCTGGTGGTCTAGTGGTTAAGGACTCAACACGTTCACCACTGTAGCTCAGGTTCAATCCCTGTTCTGGGAACTGAGATCCCACATTGAGCTTCTGCACACTGCAGCCAAAACAAATTAAATTTTTTATAAAAGTTAAGAAAAGCAGGAGTTCCCATCATGGCTCAGCAGAAATGAATCTGACTAGCATCCATGAGGACGTAGGTTCGATCCCTGGCCTTGCTCAGTGAATTAAGGATCCAGTGTTGCCATAAGCTATGGTGTAGGTCACAGACGTGGCTCAGATCTGGCATTGCTGTTGCTGTGGCTGTGGTGTAGGCCAGCAGCTACAGGTCTGATTTGCCCCCTAGCCCGAGAACCTCCATATGCTGTGGGTGTGGCCCTAAAAAGACAAAAAAAGAAAAAAGGAAAAAGAAAAGAAAATCTCTTCCAAAACTAAAATATCAGTACAAAGAAATCAATGGAACACAGGAGAAAAATGGATAGCCCAGGGAAATCTAACAGACCAGGAGTTCCAAAAAGAGAAGGGGTAAATAATCAAAGAAATACATTAAGAAAAATTTCCGGAACTTAAACACTTCCAGGCGAAAAGGACTCGACACAACAGGAAAAAAAAAAAAATGACATGGCATATCTTTATGAAATTCTAAAACACAAGGACAAAGATTATGTTATCTTCAAACAGGTCACATTACAAAGACTAGAATTATAAAAAATAACAAAAGATCAAGAATGAAAATAGCTTTAGAGTTCTCAATGGAAGCTAGAAGGTAAATGAGCAATTCCTTCAAATTTCTGAATTTCAATTATTTTCAGGCAAAGTATCAATCATGCATGACCCTGAAATAAAAACATTTTCAGATCAGCATTGTCTAAAACTATTTTGTAATGGAAGATATGCCCTAAATAGAGGAATAAACCAATAAAGAGGAAAACGTGATAGCCTCAGTCTTACACAAAAGAGAGGCAAGGATATTTGCAGGATTTAAAGGTAAACTGCCCTGAGGGCCTCAGGAGGGATTATTTTTCAAGAAGATAAAATTGTGGAAGATCACTGCTTCCATAGTTTCGTGTCTTTTTCTGGGTGTATCTAAACTAATTAAATTACTGATGTATTCCAATGTACAGTGAGTGGAGCTTTAGATAACTGGAAGAGTTAGGGGTTGAACAGATGAAAAATGCACAGAAAAAAAATCTAAGACAAAACAAAAGACAACTCAAGAGAAAACAAAATGTTGTACAACAAAGAAATGGTAATATTTGTATATTACATGGCTTAGCTGTAAATAACATGTATGTAGCCATAATACTATACACCTTAAGTATTAGTCTGACAAAAATTTTAACATAGCTATACAGAGATGATAGTGGTATGGAAAAAGTAAGAGTTGGGATAGGGAATGAGAAGCGTAGGTGGAAAGAGAGGTAAATTCTCATTTCCATAATGAAAGTCCAGAGATAATGTCTAAATCTGAAAAATCAAGAAGTAACGATATTTGTATGGTTTCCAAAGCTATAGAAATAAATACCCCAAAAAGTCAGCTACACAAGTTAAAAGTGGTTGCCTCTGGGGAAGTGGAACAAAGGCAAAAGAGGGCAGAGGATTGCTATTTTTCAAAACAATTCTTTAAGGTGTTTTTTTTTTGCTTCTTAAGGCCGCACACACAGCACATGGAAGTTCCCAGGCTAGGGGTTGAATCAGAGCAACAGCTGCTGGCCTATGCCATAGCCATAGCAATGCCAGATCCGTGCCACATCTGTGACCTACACCACAACTCACAGCAATGCCAGATCCTTAACCCACTGAGCGAGGCCTGGGATCAAACCCACATCCTCATGGATACTAGTCAGATTCGTTTCCACTGAGCCACAACGGGAACTCCCTAAAGTTGGATATTTTAAATAATACATGTAGGAGTTCCCATCGTGGCTCAGTGGTTAACGAATCCGGTTAAGAACCACAAGGTTGCGGGTTCGATCCCTGGCCTTGCTCAGTGGGTTAAGGATCCAGCGTTGCCGTGAGCTGTGGTATAGGCTGCAGACATGGCTCGGATCTGACATTGCTGTGGCTGTGGTATAGGCTGGTGGCTATATCTCCAATTCAACCCCTAGCCTGGGAACCTCCATATGCAATGGATGCAGCCCTAGAAAAGGCAAAAAGACAAATAAATAAATACATACATACATACAAACATGTAAAGTTTTTACTTTCTTTGACCTTCTCCAACGTTCTATGATTTCTTTATACTGACATTTAATACTGGAGGAAGATTTTCCTAAATTTAACTTCCCTATCTTCTCCTGAGTTTTTCATTTCTGCTACCAACAATGAATAAAACAATACAAAAGTATATATGCTTGAAATTAGAAGTATAAAAAAAAAAAAGGTTTCCCCTAAGATCAGGAAAAAGGCAAAAATGTCCACTCTCAACATTTCAACATTGTACTGGAGACCCTTTTCAGTGTAATAAAGGTAAGAAAAAGAAATAAAAGGTATACAGATTAAAAAACGAAAAAAAAGATAGAGACAATGGAACAGAATAAAGCTCAGAAATAAACTCTCACATACATGACCTGATGATCTTCAACAAGGGTGCCAAGATTACGCAATGAGGAAAGGATAGTCTCTTCAACGAATGGTTTGGGAAAACTGTTTACCTATATACAAAAGAGCAAGATTTTACTCTTATCTTACTCCATATTCAAAATTAACTCAAGATGGATTAAAAAGCTAAATGTATGACCTGAAACCATAACACTCCTAGAAGAAAACACAGGGGAAAAGCTTCCTAAAACTGCACTGCAATGAGCAATGACTTCTTGGGTATAGGTAATAAAAAGGACTATATCAAATTTAAAAATTCTGTGCAGCAAAGGAAACAACAGAGTGAAAAAACAATCTACAGAATGGGGGAAGATACTTGCAGACCATATATCTGATATAGAGTAAATATCTAGAATATATAAAAAAAGTACTCAATAACAACAACAACAAAAAAACCTAATTAAAAAATGGCCAAAGGATTTGGATAAATATTTCTCCAAAGAAGATATTCAAATGGCCAACAGCAAATGAAAAGATACTCACTAATCATAACAAAAATGTAAATCAAAAACCACAAGATAACACTGGCCACTAACCAAAAAACAGAAAATAACAGGTGTCGGTAAGGATGTGGAAATGCCGGGATACTTGACCACTGCTGGTGAGACTGTAAAATGGTGCAGCTGCTATGGAAAACAGTATAGAGGTTCTTCAAAAAATGAAAAATAAAACCACCACATAATCTAGCAATCCCACTTCTGAGTATATATCCAAAAAGAAGTGAACACAGAATCTCAAGAGATATTTGTACACTCCTGTTCACTGCAGGATTACTCACAATAGACAGGATGTGGAAGCAACCTAAATGTCCATCAACAGATGAATAATAAAGAAAATGTGGTAATTACATAGGAAGGAACTGTATTCAATCTTAAAAAATAATAATAATAATAAAAGTAAATCCTATCACAAGCTACAACATGGATGAACCTTAAGGAATGCTAAATGAAATAAGCTAATTACAAAAAGACAAATACTTCATGACTCTACTTATGTGAGGCATCTTAAATAATCCGAATTCGGAGAATGGATTAAGATGGAGGAATAGAAGGACTGGAGCTCAACTTCTCTCCCAAAAAACAACAAAACTACAACCAAATGCCGAGCAGCCTTCAACCAAATGGACTGTAGACTTCCAAAAAAGATATTCTACTCCAGAAGACAAAGAGGAGACCACATCAAGAGGTAGGAGGGGCGATTACGCGATAGAAGCAACCCCATACCTCCTGGGTGGGAAGCCCCACAGACTGGAAAGTAACTGCATCACAGAGACTCAGTTACAGGACTGAGAGTTCTGAGCCCCACGTCAAAACCCCACACCTGGGGAGCGGGCACAGGGACAAAGAGCCCGTGGAGCATCTGGCATTGAAGGCCAGCGGGGCTTGGGTGCAGGAGCTCCACAAGACTGGAGGAAACAGAGACCCCATTCTTGAAAGGCACACACAGACTTTCACGTGCACTGGGTCCCAGGGCAAAGCAGTCTCCAGATGAATACGGGTGAAACCGGACTACAATTCTTGGAGGATCTCCTGGGAAAACAGGAGTGACTGTGTCTTGTTGTGGGGGAAGGGCATTGGAGGTGAAGCTCTCGGGAACATTCATCAGCCTGCATTTCAGGGGGCCATTTCTGGGAAAATCTGGTCCCTCCCATCAGCACTGAGAAGCCCCAGGCCAAACAATAATCCAGGTGGGATCAGAGCCCCACCCATCAGTAAACAGGCTGCCTAAAGACCCCTCAGGCACACAGCCAGCCTCTAATCTCATCCAGAGACAAAGCCCCACCCATCAGAGGGATAAGAATCAACCCCACCTACCAGTGGGCAGGCATCACTCCCTCCCATTGGGAAACCTACAGCAAGCCCCCTCCATACCAACTTTAGCCACAGGGGAGTCAAATACCTGAACTAAGGGAGGCTACAACTCTTTGGTTGGCAAAAGGTCACCACACCAAAAACCTATAAAAATGAAAAGACAGAAAACTATAACTCAGATAAGGGAGAAAGAGAAAAGCCCAGAAAAACAGCTCAGTGATGAGGAGATTACCAGCCTCCCAGAAAGAGACTTCAGACTGTTGATGCTGAAGATGATGCAAGGCATTGGAAATAAACTGGAGGCAAAGACTGATCATTTACAGGAAACACTGAGCAGAGAAATACAAGCTGTAAAAATTAAACAAGAAGAGATGCAAAATACAATCACTGAAATAAAAAATTCATTAGAAGCAGCCAACAGTAGAATACAGGAGGCAGAAGAACGGATCAGAGAGGTGGAGGACGGATTAGTGGAAATCACTAATGCGGAAGAGAAAAGAGATAAAAGATCAAAAGGAAATGAGCAGAGTCTCAGAGAACTCTGGGATAATGTTAAACGCACCAACATCCGTATTATAGGGGTGCCAGAGAGAGCAGAGAGAGAGAAGGGGACAGAAAAAATATTTGAAGAGATAATAGCTGAAAACTTTCCTAATATGGGAAAGGAACCACTCACTCAAATCCAGGAAACGCAACGAGTACCATATAAAATAAACCCAAGGAGGAACACCCCGAGACACATATTAATCAAAATGACCAAAATTAAAGACAAAGAGAAAATTTTGAAAGCAGCTAGGGAAAAGAAACAAATGACATACAAGGGAACCCCAATAAGGTTATCATCAGATTTTTCAGCTGAAACTCTGCAGGCCAGAAGGGAGTGGCATGATATACTTCATGTGATGAAAGGGAAAAACTTCCAACCAAGATTGCTTTACCCTGCAAGGCTCTCATTCAGATTTGAAAGAGAAATCAAAAGCTTTACAGATAAGCAAAAGCTAAGAGATTTCTGCAACACTAAACCAGCTTTACAACAAATCTTAAAGGAACTTCTCTAGTCAGAAAGGAAAAGGCCACAACCAGAAACAAAAACACCACAAATGACAAGGCTCACCAGAAAAGGCATATATACAGTAAAGATACTAAATCATCCATGCACAATTATTCTTCCCAAGTGCGCACGGAACATTCTCTAAGATTCATCACATCCTGGGCTACAAATCAAGCCTCAGTAACTTTAAGAAAATTGAAATCACATCAAGCATCTTTTCTGACCACAATGGAAATCAACAACAAGAAAAAAATGGCCAAAAATACAAATACGTGGAGACTAAACAACACGCTACTAAACAACCAGTGGATCACTGAGGAAATCAAAGAGGAAATTAAAAAATACCTAGAAGCAAATGACAACAAAGATACGACACTCCAAAACCTCTGGGATGCAGCAAAAGCAGTTCTAAGAGGAAAGTATTTAGCAAAACAAGCCTACCTCAGGAAACAAGAAAAAGCTCACATAAACAACCTAACTTTACATTCAAAGCAGCTAGAGAGGGAAGAAGCCAGGTCATGGAAACAACCTAAATGCCCATTGAGAGAGGAGTGGATAGGGAAGACATTGTACATACGCACAATTGAATATTACTCAGCCATTAAAAGGAACCAAATAACAACATTTACAGCAACATGGATGGACCTAGAAATTATTGTGCGAAGTGAAACCAGTCGGACAATTAGACAGCAACACCCAATGCTACCGGTTACATGTGGAAACTAAAGAGACACAGTGAACTTCTTTGAAGAACAGACAAATGACTCACAGATTTTGGAAAATAAGACAATCTGGGGGATGGGGGGATGCACTGTGGGTTTGGGACACAAAATCTATTACATTGACTTGTGATGATCTTTGTATACCTATAATTGAAATAAAATTCATTGTTATGTCATTAAAAAATAAGTAAAAAAATAAAATAATCGAATTCATAGAAATAGAAAGTAGAATTGTGGTCACCAGAGGTTGAAAAGGAGGAAGAAACAGGAAGTTTGTCAATGGAATAGAATTTCATGCATACAAATAAAAAGGTTCAGAAATCTATTGTATAACATAATGCATATAGTCAACAATACCATAACACACACTTCAAAGTTAAGAGGATAAATTTATGTTATATGTTTTTTATCATAATTTTTTTTTTTCTTTTCAGGGCTGCACCCATGGCATATGGAAATTCCCAGGCTACAAATCGAATTGGAGCTGCAGCTGCAGGCCTACACGACAGCCACAGCAACATGCCAAGCCATGTCTGCAACCTACATCACAGCTCATGGCAAGGCTGGGGATCAAACCCGTGTCCTCACGGATATTAGTCAGGTTCATTGCCACTGAGCCACAATGGGAATTTCTACCGAAAATTTTTTAAAAGAGAGAAAAATCAAAAGGAAAGAAGAGGGGAAAAAAACAACAAAATTTGCATCTCTACTTGCAGATGAGAAATGTTTAGGGGGAAAAATGTACAAAGAAGCTCTATCACCTGATAAATGAGTTAGCAAGATACCAGTCTCTATTTAGTGCCACATATTTGCACTTCTGTGCTTTTGTTGATGATTTCACTATTTAAAATGGACCCTTAGCATGGTGCTGAAGTGCTGCATAGTGTTCCAAAGCACAAGAAATCTGTGATGTGGCATGTAAAAAAAAAAATGTCACAAGTAAAAACTACATTAGATTAGCGTCATTCAGGTGTGAGTTACAGTGCCACTGGTCAAAACTCAGTTAATAAATCCACAACATATAGTGAGTAAAGTGTCTTTAAACAGAAACCCATATAATAAGATTATATATTGATCAACTGATAAAAATGTGATGACTACAGGTTCTCAGATACCTAACCCTGTTGTACCTAATCCTGTCTTTCCCCTAGGAACAAGGTGCAGTATTCCCTAATTCAATGTTCACAGAGACTTTGTTTATATAGAACATAACTACCAAAAATAATGAGACTTGATTGTACTAGCAATGGATAAAGATTATTAATTTACAATAGCCCCAAAATTTAAATCTAACAAAATATGTACAGGATGTATATGTTGAAAACAACAAACTACCAATGGAAGACACCAAAGAAAACCTAAACAAATGAAGAGATAAGTCATGTTGAAGACTATGATCAAGTTCCAATTCTCCTCAAACTGATATATAAATTCAATGCAATTATAGGAAAAATCCCAGAATTTTTTTTTTTTTTAAAGAATGGCAAGCTGATTCTAAAATTTATATGGTGGGAGTTCCCACTGTGGCTCAACGGCAACAAACTCGACTAGCATCCATGAGGACGCAGGTTTGATCCCTGGCCCCACTCAGTGAGTTAAGGATCCTGCACTGCCGTGAGCTGTGGTCAGACACAGCTCAGATCCTGCATTACGTGGCTGTGGTGTAGGCTGGAACTCCAGCTCCAATTCAACTCCTAGCCTGGGACCTTCCATATGCTGCAGGTACGGCCCTAAAAAAAAGAAAAAAGGGGCAAAAATAAATAAATAAATAAATAAAAGGTATACAGAAAGACAAAGAATTAAAATAGCCAGGGTAATTTTTAAAAAGAAAAACAAAGTTGGAGGGACACACACTAAGTTCAAGACTTAGTATAAAACTACAGTAATAGGAGTTCTTGCTGTGGCAGAATGGGATCAGCAGCATCTGGGAAGTGCTGGGACACAGGTTAGATTCCCAGCCCCGGAAAGTGAGTTAAAGATCTGGCATTGCCACAGCTATGGCTTAGGTCTCGACTCTGGCTTGAATCTGATCCCTGGCCCTGGAACTCCATATGCCACAGGACCACCAAAAATGAAACAAACAAACAAACTACAGAAATCAAGACAGTGAGGTACTGGCAAAAGGATCAACATAAAGCTCAACGGGAAGAGAAGACAGCCTAGCAAAAGACCCAGTCCTATATGGTCAATTGATTTTCTACAAAGTTGCCAAGGCAGTTCAATGGAAATAGATGGTCTTTTGAGCAAACGATGATAAAGCAACTGGACATCCATAGGCAAAAACATGAACCTCAACCAATACCTCAGACCATACATAAAAATTAACTCTAAATGGACCATAGACCTTAACATGAAAACTAAAACTATAAAACATTAAGAAAAGTTGGGATTAAAAAAAAAAACAGGGAAAAAAAAAGCTTGGGAGTTCCCACTGTGGCACAGTGGGTTAATGATCCAGGTTGTCTCTGTGGTAGCACTAGTTCAATTCCCAGCGTGGTGCAATGGGTTAAGGATCTGGCATTGCCACAGCTGTGGCATAGGTCACAGCTTCAGCTTGGATTCAGCCCCTGGACCAGGAACTTCCACATGCCCAGGGTAGTCAAAAAAGAAAAAAATAAACGCTCACAGGTAACAAAAAACAGACCTACCGGTAGTTGCCAGAGGCAGGGGTGGGGGTGGGTGAAATGGGTAAAGGGAATCAAAAGGTACAAACTTCCAATTATAAAATCAATAAGTCATGGGAAAGTAATATACAGAATGGTCACTATAGTTAATAATATTGTTTGTATATTTAAGAGTTGCTAAGAGAATAAATCTTAAAATTTTCTTGTAACTAAGTGTGGTAATGGATGTTAACCAGACTTACTATTGTGATCATTTTGCAATGTATACAAATATCAAATTAGTATGTTGAATACTTGAAACTAAAAATGTTAAATGACAATTGCACCTCAAATTTTTAAAAAGGAAACAAAAGTCAGGAGAAAAATCTTTGTGATTTTGGCTTCTTAAAAAGTTTTCTGAAGAGTTCCCTTGTGGCCTAGCAGGTTAAGGATCTGGTGTTGTCACTGCTGTGGCTTGGGTTACTTCTACGGCACAGGTTCAATCCCTGGCCCGGGAACTTCTGCATACCATAGGCATGGCCAAACATGGAGGTGCTTTCTTATATACAACACTAAAAGCATAACCTATAAAACAAGTTAATTGAGCTTCACCAAAATTTAAAAATTCTGCTCTGTGAAAGACACAGTTAAAGAGTATAAAGACAACTCAAATACACAAAAAGACAAGCCACAGACGGGAGAAACACATAATTGACAGAAAACATATCCAGACTCTATAAAGAGTTCTAAAATTCAATTAGAAAACAAACTAATTTTTTTTGGCCATAGCCACGACATGCAGAAGTTCCTGGGCCAGGGATCGAACCCATGCCACAGCAGTGACAACACTGAATCCTTAACCTGCTGAGCCACCAAAACTACAAAAACAAATTTTAAAAGGAGTAAAACTATAATGGAAAAAATAAAAATCATTAATTTAAAAAAATTTAAAAAAATAAAAGGAGTAAAAGATTTGAATAGATATTTCACCAAAAGATATGAGACTGGCAAGTAAGACACTGGGAAATACAAAATTAAAGTCACAATGTGATTCTACACACCTATTAACATAGCTAAAATAAAAAATAACTGACAATACAAAGTACTGGAATTCTCATATACTGCTGATGGGAATGCAAAATGGCAAATCCCGTTAAAATACAGTTTAGCAGCATGGCAAAGCCCTTTAAAATACAGTTTAGCAGCTTCTTAGGAAGAAAACAGTTTAGGATTTTCTTAGAAAGTTAAACATACACTCACCATACAATCATATTATTTGGTATTTATTCAATAGAAATGAAAACTCACGCCTATTAAAAATCTTTATGTGATCATTTATAGCAGCTTTATTCATAATTACTAAAACTAGAAACAACCCACATGTCTTTCAACTTGTGACTTAGTAAACAAATTGTAGTACATCATTACAATGGAATACTATTTGGTAATAAAAAGGAATAAACTACTAATAGAGGCAATAACATGAATGAATATTGCTATAGACTGTGTTCGTCAAAAATTCCTATGTTGAAATCCTAACGCCCAATGTCATAGTATTAGGAGGTGGGGCCTTTGGGAAGTGTTAAGATTTTGAGAGTGGAGCCCTCATGAAAGTGATTAGGGCTCTTATAATAAAGATCCCGACCCCTTCAGCCACGGAAGCATGGCCTCACCAGACACCCACTAAATCTGCCATCACTTTGACCTTGGACTTCACAGCCTCCAAAGAAATAAATTTCTTTTGTTTATAAACCACTTGGTTTATGCTATTTTATTATAGTAGCCCAAACAGACTGAGACAAATGTCAAATGTGGAATCCTAAGTGAAAGAAGCCAGGTAAAGACTGTACAATTCCATTTACATGACATTATGGAAAGGACGTTACAGAAACAGAAAACAATTCAGTGGTTGCCAAAGTCTGGGGGTGTGGAAAGGGACACAAGGAAATTTTGGGGGTGATAAAACCATTCTATGCCATGACTGTGGTGGTTGTAGTGGTGGAGGCAATGATGATGATATAATTAATGTTTATCACAACTCACAGAACTATACACCAAAAAAAACAAGAATTTTACTGAATATAAATTATATCCTCAATTAAAAAAAAAACTGAAGACAAACACCAAATGGATAGAAATAAAACAATTTTCAAACCTGCTGAGGAAAACACAGAATAAAGAAAACAATACTGGAGTTCCCATTGTGGCTCAGCGGTTAAAGAAACCCTACTAGTATCCATGAGGATGCCGGTTGAATCCCTGGCCTCGGTCAGCATTGCCGTGAGCTGTGGTGTAGGTCACAGATGTGGCTCGGATCTTGCGTTGCTGCGGCTGTGGTATGGGCTGGCAGCTACAGATCCAATTGGACCTCTAGCCTGGGAACCTTCATATACCCCGGGTATGGCCCTAAAAAGACAAAAGAAAGAAAACAATCCAAAATAAGGCAAAAAAGGGACTGTCATGCACTGTAAATAGAAACAATAAACAAGATGGTAGAAATAAGTCTAAATATATGAGCAACTGTAATGAACATCGATTAACTCACCTGTTAAAAGATCTTCTCAATTTGAAAAAACCAAGTTCAGCTGTAGGCTTAAAAGACAGACCTAAAACAAAATAACATCAAAATATGAAATTAATTAAAATAAAGCGTGTTAAAATTTTCAAGTATAATTTTACAAGCTGAGTTGACATCTTATTCTCAAGACTGAGAAATCTGTACTTGTATAACTTAAGATTCCGAAGTGCTATTTTATCCCATTTGCTGCATTTTTTTAACCTCAAAAATTAGGCTAGATCCAAAGCACTAAGGTGTGCTCATCAGTAACAAGTTACCTTACTTCCTCCACCAAAATTTAAACGCCACAGCACTGGCAAACGGACCTAGTATAACTGGTAGAGGTGTTGTAGTAGTAATGAGATGTCATTAAGTAAACTGAAATCAAGACAAAGTGTACTTTCAGTAGAGGTATAATTATTTAAATGAACTATCAAGCATAAATGCCACAATCAAGTTGTTCGCAGAATGTTGTGTACTATAAATTATTCAGGGTACAGTATATATCCCTAAGTTATTAATGCAGCCATTTAATACAAAAGCCATTTTCTATCTGAACCTGTTAAATAGTAGGATTTAATACTGTTAATACTTCTAGGAGGAGGAAGGAACCAATAAAAAAGTCAAAAAAGACTGAGTGACTATGAATCAGAAAGGTCAAAGTTGGATAAAAAATGAAAAGAAAAAAAAACAGAATTTCACTAGTGTTAATCCAGCAGGTACACTTGTATAAGTAGAGAACTGAAGAAAAATGTTTATTAAAAATAAAAAATCTTATTTGTAAGATTTAAAACTTTTTCAAAATATATACTTTTCCATCTGCAATATTATCTAATCCTCAAAATAGTCATTTATGATTGACAGGGTAGGTACCGTCAATTATTCCAGTGAAAATGAAACAGGCATGAAGATTAAGACACAAAGATCAGACATAGCAGCAGACCCAGAACTAAAACATAAATTCTGCTAATCTCCATTCTTATACCCTTTTCTACATCCTATTGACTTCAGTGAAAAGAGAAAGTAAAGTCAATCCCTCATTTACATATAAAACCCACTTAGATATAGACCTCATTCATTAACAGTCTTCCTATAAGAGCATTACACTGTCACTACAGAAAACAGAATATTCTCAGATTTCATTTAAATAACAAGCTCATCTGGTACATTCTAAATTATTTTATTTACAAAGTCGAATGAAAAAAACACAGATCACCTACTGCATCTGTCTTTGTAATAGGTTCAAAAGAGTGTTATCATGAAGTACCACGGTTCCTTTTGCTGGAACTCTATTAAAATACCACATAAGGAGTTCCCCTCGTGGCTCAGTGGTTAACGAATCTGACTAAGAACCATGAGGTTGCGGGTTCGATCCCTGGCCTTGCTCAGTGGGTTAAGGATCCGGCGTTGCCATGAGCTGTGTAGGTTACAGACGTGGCTCGGATGCCGCGTTGCTGTGGCTGTGGTGAAGGCCGGCAGCTACAGCTCCTGTTAGACCCCTAGCCTGGGAACCTCCATATGCCGCAGGTACGGCTCTAGATAAAGGCAAAAAGAAAAAAAAATACCACATAAGATAATTTTTAAATTTTTTAAATACTACAAACTGATATTTTAAGGCTTATGTATTCATTTATTTTTTTAATGTTGTTATTTCAAACATGCACTTCCTTGTGTGAGTTGTTGAATACAGCAAGTGACAAAACTCCTTCAGAGGATAGTTGGGATAAATCCTGAGAAACAGTGCTCAAAGAATCATAGTGAAATTAAGGTGTAGCACCCATAAGTAATAATTCCCTCTGGGAAGTCCCATCGTGGCGCAGTGGAAACAAATATGATTAGGAACCATGCGGTTGCGTGTTCAATCTCTGTTCTCACTCAGTGGGTTAAGGATCTGGCACTGCCCCGAGCTGTGGTGTAGGTCACAGACTCTGCTTGGAGCCTGTGTTGCTGTGGCTCTGGCTGTGGCATAGGCCAGCAGCTGTAGCTCTGATTCGACCCCTAGCCTGGGAACCTCCATATGCTACCAGTGCAGTCCTAAAAAAAGCAATAATAATAATAATAATAATAATAATAATAATAATAATAATAAAAGTAATTCCCTCTAAATACTATCCTCTGGGATTTGAAACTCCACTTCTGGAGCTACATGATGTACTATAATTTTACATTAATGTCACAACTAAATGCACATTTGTTACATAGAATTCTTCACTTAATAGCAAAGTAAGTAAAGTAGTAAAGTGGAGGGCATACTGATCTGAAACATGGCTTAGTCCCCACAATTGCATGTTTATAACAATTTTAATAAAAAGAAGATTCTATCTATAATAGGATTTTTTTTCCTACAGGTTAAAAAAAAAGCCCGTTCAATTTTTTAATTAAATGGAAAAAGTATTATCATGTGGGATTATAAAGTTTAGACTGGGTTTCAATAACTGAGTCCCTTAATAATTTAGTAAACTGTATTACTTGCATCTAATTCTTCAAGAGAATTCTAAGGTTTTCATTCCTCCCTTTCTTGAGAAATTGGGTAACCACAGTCACCCAGAGGGCAGATATAATTCAGAGCAGCACAATTTCCCTTTGCTCACACACAGAAACCAGACCCTGATCCTGAAGACCATCATTGTCCTGGAGTTCCCATTGTCCTGGAGTGGCACATTGGGTTAAGTGTCTGACTACAGAAGCTCAAGGTCACTGAGGCGGTGCAGGTTCAATCCCCAGCCCTGTGAAGTGGGTTAAAGGATCCAGCATTGCCACAGCTGCAGCACAGGTCAAAGCTGTAGTTCAGATTCAATCCCTGGCCACGGGAACTTCCATATGCCACCGGTGCAGCCATAAAATAATAAAAAGACCACCACTATCCAAAATAAGAAAAATGGGAAAAAGTATGCACTGTTTAAATTGTACATTAAGAAATGTTTACACCATATGATCCATTTATTTTTAAAACTTAATCTTAAGAAAATAATCAAAATAAGGACAAAGATTTATGTGCCAGAGTGGTTATCACTGCAGTTTTACAGTGTCAGGAAAAAAAACAAACAATCTAAATGCTCAACAGAAAAAAATTAAACACTTTGGATCCATGAAATGGAAGGTTATAGGAGAAAAGGCCAAATATAAAACTACAAATATCTAGATTCTGAAAAAGAATGGATGTTGTTTATATGATTAATTGAATCACTTTGTAGTACAGCAGAAATTATCACAACATTGTAAATTCAACAAGACTTTTAAAAAATGAAAAAATAAAAAAGCAAAACTACATACATCTTAATCCCAATTTTACAATCATGAAAAAAATTTTTTTAAAATTGATTGACATCTTATGCATACTAAACTTGGCTGACCAAAATAAACTACATTGTAGATCTTGACCACAGGAACTGAGAAGAAAATAGAAGAAGAAAATTCTATCATTCACCTTTAAGAATTGCGCAGATTTGATTTATAAGCTGATTTTCACCCAGCCTCACATATTCCAATCTTTTAAAAACAGAAAAAGAGTCAGAAATACCATCATATTGGACATTGTATAGCTAAGACTTAAAAGCACTAACAAATATTTCAATTATAACCACTCCATGTTTCTACTGCCTTCATCTAAAAAATAAAGGTAAGTCTCTGTTTTAACTGCTTGGGATGACTTCAAGGTAATCCCAGAATTTTGAGAAGGCACTCTCTGCAAATTAGAGGGAAAAAAATTATATTTGTATGACTGGGTCACCTTGCTACACAGCAGAAACTGGCAGAACAATGTAAATCAGCTATAACTTTTAAAATGTATCTTCTTAAAAATATGTATTTAATGACTGAAATCAGGAAGAAGTAATTAGCAGAGCTGTTTGTGGATCCTCCATAACCTAATGTAAGGAGAAGACAGAGAACAGGTTTAGGAGTTTGAATCCCATCTCTATTATGTGACCTTAGAAATGTTCCTTAACTTCTCTTAGTCTTAACTGCTTAGTCAGTAAAACAAAGATATTCACAATTTACTTGCAGGACTATAGTAAGCATTAAGCTGCCAGAACAAGGTCTAGTATAGAGCACAGAGTGTCAGTTATAAAATTTTAAATAATCATCCAGCTGGCTAGTGTACAATCTCAGTTATATTAGTTTATGTGAAGGAAATCCCACAGCTAATTTAGAGTTAATACTAGCTCTAATTCATTGAGGGGTTCAAATAATAATATAATTAATTGCACAAGACAGGATCACATAACGTATCGATCAAGTTGGAAAGTCCTTGAATAACTATAGACACAACATAGCTTGGCTGAAAATAGAGGATGAAAGGATGGTGGAAAAAACTTTTCTCAAGCTACCAAGTCCTTGAATGAAGCAAGCAGAATATAGTTTGGTTGAAAATAGAGGAAGAGGAATTCCCGTCGTGGCACAGTGGTTAACGAATCCGACTAGGAACCATGAGGTTGTGGGTTTGATCCCTGGCCTCGCTCAGTGGGTTAAGGCTCTGGCGTTGCCTTGAGCTGTGGTGTAGGGCGCAGATGCGGCTCGGATCCTGAGTTGCTGTGGCCCTGGTGTAGGCCGGCCAGCTGTAGCTTCAATTAGACCCCTAGCCTGGGAATCTCCACATGCCGCAGGTGCGGCCCTAAAAAAAGGAAAATAGAGGAAGAAAATACAGTGAGACTTTCCTGTTATTTAAATAGTAAACCTAAAACGCAAATTAAAAGAGGTAAGGAAGAAAGCAAGTAGGAAAAAAGAAAATCTGACAACTGCATCTAGAAAAGGGAATAAGCGTTAGGGTCTAGTCATAAGAGTGAAACTGGGAAGACGTTCTTAGACCTACTTGCTTTGCATTCCTGCCCATCACTCACCACTGTTTATCAAGTCAGAAAATGATGGCTACAACAGAAATATTAGCTTGAAAGAAAGCATCATTGATACAGTACCCCTATACGTGCCTATTTATGTTAATGAAATGTCCCAGGTTTTAAATGACAAATTCAATTAAATGTTGCAAATCCTGATTAAATCTCTACAATTCAAGTAGCCCCAACCCCTTCATACACTCAGTCAATTCTTGGTTGAACATTAAACATCTGAACCATATATCATAAAACCAAACCAAGTTTACCTCCCAACAAGTCTATAAGAGTCTTCATGGCGGGGGCCACTTAAAAAATTACACTGCGACTCAAAGAACCTTTTATAAACTCCACAATCCCAGACACTATGCTCTAACTATCCTCCCAGCCAGTAAATGTTGGTGCTCCATAAAGTCTTCAGTTCCCGTTAAAAAGTTTCCTCCTAATCAAGCAAGTAAAAGATACTAGATGGCTGAGCATAGCCACTTTAAAAACATGCTGGTTAAATCTAACTTGCAAATTTTTCAAGAGGGAAATCAAGTTACAATGGAATGAATCAGCACAAATTCATCATGACCAAAATATATACCAGTGTGTGTGTGTATTCTAACGGTGGATTTAACTTCATAGGTAAATTATAACATTTTTACACTTCCACATGAATTTGAGGTTGCTGGTGAGAGCTGGAGGGTTAAGGGTCAGTATGTGGACCCTGGGTACTACTGGCAATTTTCCAGGTTTGTCACCGATTCAGAGTGACCTTAAGTGTCTTAACAAAGGAAATCATCAAAGCCTGGACACAGGGGTCTTAGAAGTAACCGAACACAAAGCAAGTATTAAAAAAAGTAAGCTAGGTGGAAAATATATCTGAGGGCGAGGGTTTTGGTCGGTTTTAATCACTGCCGAATACCCTGACGCACGGTGAGTGCTTTAAGGAGGTGGGTGAACGGAAAGCGGATGTCTACAACACAATATGCGATTTGCATTCATCGTAGAAAATTTAAGTAATACTTCCAGAAATTTTTCACACAAAACTGCAGCGACGACACTACAAAATACGCGTTATCATAGGCCCCATTAACAAGAAAAGAAAGCGAAACATGAAAGGAAAAAGAGAAAAAGGTGTCGTCCGAATCAAGAGACTCTGGACTCTCCGAGGGTGAACACGCTCAGAGGGCCGGAAGGGGACAAGTTTCTCTAGGACTCCGGGGCTCGCCCGCCACAGCCTGGAGGGACGGCCCCGCGTTTCCCGGAATCCCGCCCAAGCCGCCGGCGGACATCGGGCCGCGACTCGCCAGCCGAGCCCCGCGGCCCGTTACAGACAGCGGGTTACGGCGGCAGGGGCCGGGAAGCCAGGCGGGCTGCACTTACCGACGCGCAGCTCGCCCCGAAGCCCCGCAGACCGGGGGGAGGGGAATACCGGGCGGGGGTTGGGAAGGAGACGCGAATGTGGACTGTGGAAACAAGGGCATTTGTCTGGGCCTAGCACCGACCTGGGCGTCCCGACTTCCCTCGCGCAACAGCGGCTTCTGGGCCGCACGACTTGTGAGAACAGGAACCGCTACGGCGCGCGCCCTAATCCTTTTTAGCTCCTTCCCGCCAGATTTGCCGCGCAGTCACGCCCCTCCTCCCAACCCAGAAAAACTCTCCCGGCCGCGAAGACACCCCCTTCTCCCGCCCCCTCCCTGGGAGCGTGAACGAGACGGCCTTTAGTTCTCGCGAGAGGTTCCCACCCCCCGCCCCTTTCCCCCACAGCTAGTGAGTGCGCGAACGAGAAAGGAGGAGGGCGCTCCAGGCGAAAGCACTGCAGACGCCATTATCCTCTGTTTCTTCGCTGCACCAACCTCGAAGTCTTACCTGCGTACCGCTTGTTTGCGGCCTAGAGGTAATTAGGGTTATTAGGGCTTGGGTGTTACGGGTTCGGGCAGGGGGTTGGCCTCCCCAAAGGCTGTGTTGACTTTTTTCAAGTCTGGCTTTTCTCGGGCCCTTAGCGGCCTTAGCCTGAAGGGAGGCGCCGGCGGGGGGCGGGGTTGTCGCCTCCTCCGCGCCTTGATTGACGCGGCCTTCGGCCAATCATTTCGCCCTCGCGCCACCGCTGTAGCCGGGGCAGCCAATCGGGCACGGCGGCGGGGTAGGAGAGCGCGGAGAGGCGGGGGAGGGCGGCGGGGCCTGCGCTTGTTCTCTGTCTAGCTGTGACCGGCTGAGGCGGTGCGGCGGCATAGGGACGGTAGTTTTGCCTAGTAAGGAGTCGGGCTGGGCGAGCGGCGCGTGGGGACGAGCGCTGGAGACCAGTTTCTCCACTTGAGGGAGGCTTTGGGGGCTGTTTAGTGGTTGGCCGGTCCTGGGGCGGGGGGGGGGAACGTTGCCGGGCTTCCCCTCCCCCCTCCCTCCTCCGCCATTTCCCTGAGAGCGTATATCCGCAGTCCGCGTTGTAGTGCTGGCGGCTTCAAGGGATCGCAGGGCTGGTACCGGTGGCACGAGCGGTAGTTCTGGAGTCTTGGGAACTAGGCACGTTGTGTAGGGAAGAGAGGGGGGCCGGCAGGCGGGCCCCGAGGGCGGTGGAGAACGCCGCCGCTCTCTTTGTGTGGGTCCCGCCGTACTTGGGCGCTGCCGGCCCGGACCCGGAGCGGGAGTGGAAGAGCAGGAATGGTCCGGGCTGCCTCCGTTGCTTTGTCTCTCCCGCGGAGGGGGGGAGGGTGCGGGGGATGAGGTCTCGGGACCGCGTGGTGGGTGGGGGAGGGGGGTCCGCGCTCGGCTCCGCCTCGTAGCACGTAGTCGCCATTACGCGGGCCGCCATTTCCTGTCGGATCCGGGTGAGGAGAGGTGCGGAGTTGGTGCTCCCTCCTCCGGAGCTTTTCCAACTCCTGTTGCTTGGCCGTTGCCGACCCCGGTATCGGGCGTTGGGGAGAGGAGGGCTGGTTTGAGCTCGGCTGGTTACGCACATACTTGGTGATTTTTAGAAAAGGTGACTAGAGGACCTGAAGGAGATTCGTTTTATCCTTGCAGAGCCTGCTATTTGTCTTTAACGTTCTTTATCCAAATTTTGCCACCTCACCTCTGTTTAAGCGAGTGGTGGGCCAGAAGGTTAGCGCAGTTAGTCATTGGAAGGGTGGAAGGCATAAATGTTAACTTGACTTTTTAGTTCTAAACTGGTTATGTGGCTATATTCTTGTAGCGGGGGCCACGAGTCGCCTCCTGCTACCAGTCCTGAGAGGCGTTAAAAGACTTTGCAGTTAGATCACCAGCCTGGTATTGAAGGTGTGATTGTTAGGTTACACCGCTTTTAATGTAATTTAAAATATCCCGCTAGTGACGGTATTGGTGTTCAAGGGTGCTGTTGGATAGTTAAGTAGTACTGGCAGTTTTGGGTTTTGCTTGTATCAAGTTTGCAGATTTATCGTTGCTGCATCGGATTGACCTGACGGTTGGATATGGTTTGAATTTGCCGTTATGTTTGTAAATTTTAAAGATTTCAGAGATATCATTTCAAGTCAACAATGGAAAAAAACCCAAAAGCGGTTTAAAGTTCCAATGTAAAAGTAATTTGTGTGTATCTTTCCATAAATGTGTGCTTCGGGAGCACTGAGACTCGTGAGCCTATTTATATGCCTCACATGCTATATTCTTATCTGGTCTTCTGTGTATTTATCGTATAAAATAACTAGTTTCTGTGGAGGGATTTGATCCAGTGGCTAAAAATTAGTGTAACCTTGAACCAAAAAAATCAGATAAGGTCTTTTTTTGGTTTTTTTGGCAATCATTTTGATGTTTAAGACCCTGAAAAAAACTCGTTTTAAAAACAGGTCTTTGGGTCCTTGTGTTCAAATTTATATTCATTAGTACTCAGTAACTGAAAAGGGAAAGCTGATTCCTGTTGGTTTTTATAGGCTATTGCAGCACCAGTGTCAGTTGGTCGCGCCCAGAACACTTCAGTTCTGCTCTGCAAGGATATATAACTGGTATGTTCTGGAAGGAGAATCATTTCTTTATTTCAAAAAAAAATTTTTTTTTGAGTAAGGGGCACAGCTTAATTTCCAGTGAGTCAAATGTACTATTCCTTATTTTTCAGATTGGTGTGTCCTTTTAACACAAGAAAATGGAAACTGAACAACCAGAGGAAACCTTTCCCAACACTGAAACCAATGGCGAATTTGGTGAGAGGACGTTTTACTGTTTGATTTTTGTTCTACTAGTTTTGTTATTACTTTAATTTGAGATTCTTATCAGTTATGTCTTGGAGTTTATGAACTAAAAGTAACTTCTTTGCATAGGTAACAATTGATTTTTTAAGACAGTAAATATTAAAATCTTTTTCTTGCATTTTGAAATTGCTACTCTTGTGTTACAATAGCTTGTATTTAGAAATACTGGAACTGGAGAGTGCTTGAATTTGTGCTTAAAAGTCTTAGCATGAGTGGCTTTTAAAGCTTTAACTACAATTTTCTAAATAGAATAGATTAATTTATCTAACTTGCAGTTTAAAACTAGTGTCCTTTCTTGAACATGTTGGTGCTCTCTTTGAAGTCTGAACTGTTAATTTTTAGGTAAACGCCCTGCTGAAGATATGGAAGAGGAACAAGCTTTTAAAAGATCTAGAAACACTGATGAGATGGTTGAATTACGCATCCTGCTTCAGAGCAAGGTATAAATTTATTCTTGAGACTTTGAAAGTGGTTCTTATTCAGGTAGAAATTAAGATAAATTCTGATTGGGCCCATTGGGAAGCCTTAAGGACTGCAGATTGGTGTGGCTCTTTCTAAATAGCCTTTGGGCCCCCATGATTGCTGTTTTGCTAACAATAAAAAGGAAAGCCCTTAACTGAGCCACTGCAGGTCAATCTAGGAGATTGGTATGGACCATCCTTAAAGTATTAATGGATTTAAGGTTTTATCTTAGTTACATCATGGGTTCATTAGAAAGCACCCACATGTGGCCAGTTTACTTGACTGATGCAATGGCTCATAAAGTGAAAGTGTCTATGAATACTTGTTTTGGAGAGGGGGAACTGTAAATCCTAGTACCAGTGCTTCAGTTTTATATTCAGTATAGTTCTGGCATTCTGAATATTTCGAAGTTCTGTGTTTAGCCCCTAAAGTACGTAGACTCTTAATTTTTGTTAACCTGATGGGTTTGCTATCCCCAAGTAGATTTTTGATCCCTGTAGCCAAAAAGATTAGACTTGTGTGGTATTTATGGGCTTTTTTTTTTTTATCTTTTCCAGAATGCTGGGGCAGTGATTGGGAAAGGAGGCAAGAATATTAAGGCTCTCCGTACAGACGTAAGTATTAAAGAGTTTAAACGACTACTCAGGCAGCTTCAGTTTGTGTGTTTGTATAAATTTAAAGATGCATCATAGAAATCATTTAATAGTCTAGATACAAGCCTTTTATAATAATTGATTACATAGATGATTTCAGGTTTTGCCATTCCTGATAAACAAAACTCATTGAATTGAGTGAGGGATCTGTATTTAATCTCCTCACTTTATAATAATTGTCCACCAAATTATTCACTTCAGGATAACATTTTAATTAGAAATAACAATACTAAAAACCCTCAATTGCACCATTTCCCGTGTGTGAATCAATTACAGTATTACTAGAAACCATTGCAGGTGGCTGATTAAACACCGAAATTTTTACTTCCCTTTCCTTTTTTGCAGTTCATCCATGTGTTCTTTAACAGCTTGCACATGGAGCACAAAGAAATTGAGGTTGCATGATTTAAATATGGGTAAAGAATAGAGTAGGCACTTAATCTTTATAACTGGGAAACCATTTGTCAACACTAATGATTTGAGTCTTCATATTTTATAGTGGGTTGACTCTTGTGATTAGACACATTAAATGTTGGTATCACCAGAAGTGAGCATATTTATAAGACTTGGCTACACAAATTTCCTAAATTTTTTTCTCATGTGTACACTCTTGATGTTTTCTTGCTAAAGTTGAGGCAGATAACTTTGTGTTGAACACTTATTTGATAGAATTTCATTTCTCTCTTGGTCACAGATCTTTGTATGTTTCTCTTGATTACTGTAAACTGAACTTGAAAATTTGTTTAAATTTTATAAACTGGCCTGTTAGGATCTAGGAATGCATTTTAAACCTCCAGGATACCAAACTAGTCTTTTAGGGTTTTTGGTGGTGTGGGAATTTTTGTTTTGTCTTTTATAAACCTCTTTCCTCTTAATCCAGATGTTCTGTATAATGATCTGGGTTATTAATTTCCCCATTTTCCTTAAGAATTTGAGTCATGACAGGTTTTGTGTCTACCCTCATGAGCCAGCCTGCTACTGAAACATCATTTGTTTTTTTTTTTTTTGTTTTTTTTTTTTTGTTTTGTTTTTTAAAAAAAAGTACCATCATTAAAGGTCCTTAAATGTTAAGCCACAGTCAGGTATAGAGAAGTCCATTATTGTGTTAGTCTTCAGAACAACTTAAGCTTGTTTCATTAATTGAGAGTATGAGTATAGTTTGTATTAAATTAAAATTTATTGCTTTTCCCCCTTTTCCCTCTCCTTGTTTTTTTGGCCATATATCTCCGTTGCCCATGTACTGGATCGACTTACCCCTGCGTTGCCCACCATGACGTTGGCCCATCCGCCCCTGAACGCCCATGTGAAAACCCTGGTTGGCTATGCCCAAAAATGTGCTCGTTGCCAAACGGGTACCATACTTGACAACTTCTGATTGAATGCCCATGCCCAATGCCAACATCCACGAACGCCAATGACCAATGCAGTACAATGCCAGTGTTTCAGTCCCAGACAGCAGTGGCCCCGAGCGGTATGTCCCAACAGTTTATGCCTCACTGCCTGATTAGAAAGAGAGAAATGTATTTTATTACCTGCCTTTTATATAATTAAATAGTATCCCCTTTAGACGGTGTATTGTTTTTCAAGTTTCTGTCTTATTTTCCCCATTAAGTCTTTTTGTCACTGAACTTTTACCGTGAGTTGCCCACCCAAACGATCCACTAATTTTATTTCGATGGAAGGAGCACAGCTTCAAGTGTTGCATATTTGCTGCATTGTAAATCAGATTGTTACCGAAATAGTCTCTCGCTCTGTCTTTGTGGCCCACCTTGCTTCCCAACATTGCCTGTTCATAATTTTTTCTGATGAAATGCTAACTCTGGTTCACTTTCCTTCACTTCTCATTTGTGTTGTCTTTGTTTTGTCTCGCATTTGTATTTGTTTTCTTGCAGAGCCCATTAGTGATCTAATTTCTAACTGGTATCCATAACCTTACTCCAGATATATAATGTTCACCACTTGGCATATTCCCCCACTTTGCCTAAGAGAAGGTGTGCCAGTTTTACCAGTGTAATAGCGAGGGTATCCTTAATTAACTTAGTGGTGGCGGGGAACATAAATATTCAACTCTGCTTCAGTTCTGGTCAATTTATTGCCCACTTAATCTGAGCCCTTCCAAGAGCCCATTCTCTCTGTCTCTGCAAGTCTCCTAATACTGTTACCATGTTTGTATTGGGCATAAAACAAAATGCATGTGAAAAATGTATAAATAGGCTACTTTAAATGGGGAGTATTAAATAATTGTATGTTACTTCTCTGTGAAAGTTTGACTACTTGGTGATGACCACAAAACTCATTTTTTCTTTTCCACCTTTTTTTGTACTATCTGGTATTTGTGATGTTTGACAGCATATTGAGTATCAGTGCTGATATTGAAACAATTGGAGAAATTCTGAAGAAAATCATCCCTACCTTAGAAGAGGTAGGCTCCTTTTTTAAATGTATTTGGTAGTTGGGGGGGGTGCTTAAAGGATGTTTTAATGGGGCAAAATGATGGAGGTGGAGAGACATGGAAATAACAGTTTTGTAGCAGCAGTGTCTTACACTCTGCCACTTAATGTATAGAGTTATTATTGATTATTTGTTTTAAATGTAGTCTAGTCGTTCTGGGATAGATAGGAACTACTTGCGGTCATGCACTTTCTTGGGTTTTAGCATGTATTTTAGGGGCTTTAGTTTTAGATTTTGAAGTTAGAGTATTGATTGTGGGACTGTTGGAAATGACTTGTTTCATCTAGTTTGAAGATTTTTAAATTATATGTAAAGATTTATTTAGGTGTACTGAGAAAAGCATTGTGCCTTGATTCTTAGTGTAGATAAGCACTTTTTTGCTGTTTAATGATATAGACGTGGAATATGTTGTAGTAGCTTTACCAATATATGCGACAATAGCCTGATCACACTAGACACTTAACCTATTACTCTTATTTTTCTACTTTCAGGGCCTGCAGTTGCCATCACCCACTGCAACCAGCCAGCTCCCGCTCGAATCTGATGCTGTGGAATGCTTAAATGTATGTCATAGTGCCATTGAACCCCACTGAAGTATGGAGCCTGGCCCATAGGATCAATTTTATTTTCAACATAGTGTACTTTCCCATCTCTATAGAAAAAGGCTTAAAAACATGAGAAGTGAATGGTCTTACAACTCACTGTTGACCCTGCTCCATGCTGCAGTGGGAATTAACTACATTTGCAAAGTGCTTTGCAGTCATTTTTATTATGGTTTTATTTGAATGTTAATAATAATTTTGTGGTAACAGCGACATGCTAAATGGCTGCAGTGTGGGTATGGTGTTGCAGGACCTGAAAATAAAATAGTTTTTTAAGGTGGTGCAGAATGTCCTTTTTGGGCCTGGCTATTGAGGATAATAAGCACATAACTGGTAAAGTTATTGAAATATAAATTCAGGTTGCTGACTGCAACAGTATAATGTTATGCTTATAGCAGATAAGTGTGTATTGGGGAATCCTTGATTTGGGACTAAAGTTCTATAACTCTCCCTCCGCAGTACCAGCACTATAAAGGAAGCGACTTTGACTGCGAGTTGAGATTGTTGATTCATCAGAGTCTGGCAGGAGGAATTATTGGGGTCAAAGGCGCTAAAATCAAAGAACTTCGAGAGGTAAAGACGTTTTGTTTTCTCATCCTGCCCCATATTACTGAAAAGTAGAATTTTGTATAGATTTGGTTCAGTAGGCTTCTCATTCCCCCATGAGAGTTTTCTCTCCCAATGTTTATCGTTACCTAGGTAGCCAAGTGCAATGTAACAAAAAAGGCCTGGCCATAATAGACAAGTTTAGCCAGAATTTATCATTGCAAAACCTATTACTGACAGGGTTTTTATATTGGACAGAAATGTTCCTAAGATTAAAAATTTATCTGAACCTAGGATTTTTTTGGTTGTTTTTTAGTTTGTCTCCTCCCTTTTTTCCTAATTAATGCTACTTTTGTGAATTCATTACAGAACACTCAGACAACAATCAAGCTTTTCCAGGAATGTTGTCCTCAGTCCACTGACAGAGTCGTTCTCATTGGAGGAAAACCTGATAGGGTTGTAGAGTGTATAAAGATCATCCTTGATCTCATATCAGAGGTACCTGCAGAACACTTTATTTACTTTAATTTCATAAAAACACTGTTACTCATACTCTTATTCAAAACATACTGTATTGCAGAACATTTAGACAAATAGTTTACCTAACAGTTTTCATTATCCTGCTTTTAGCTATCACTTTAACTTAGATATAATTTGGGGGCCTAGAGAGTCATCTTTTGATTGTTGGTGAGGTTTTGATAGCTTTTGATTTTTTAAGTGAAGTGTCTATGATTCCTCTATAGGACTACATTGCACAGCTTCCCAAGCAATGTGCCTCATTCTGAGTTACTGGCTTACCTGAGATACTGATCCTCTCTACCCTCAGAGCAGTCACTTTTTTTCTTCATAATCCCCATTGTGAAATGTGAAAGGGGTTTATGGTCTGTTACTTGGCTCTAAGGGTAAAATCAAGCTGTGAATCCTCAACTCAGATGGTAAAACTGTTTTGTTTGGGATGCACAAAAAAAATGCATTTTTATAGAGTTTTTGTTTTTAAATCCTTCCTATTATCTTTGCTAATGTTCTTGTCCCTATCTGGAATACCTCTCAGGAGAAATGTAGAGAATTTGCAATGTATTTAAGAGAATGGTTGATAGAAACTAAGGCTCTTTTTCTTCGATCTGTAAAGTTGGCCGTATTTTTGTTTCAGTCACCCATCAAAGGACGTGCTCAGCCTTACGATCCCAATTTTTACGATGAAACATATGATTATGGTGGCTTTACAATGATGTTTGATGATCGCCGTGGACGTCCTGTGGGATTTCCCATGCGGGGAAGAGGTGGTTTTGACAGAATGCCTCCTGGTCGAGGAGGGCGTCCCATGCCTCCATCTAGAAGAGATTACGATGATATGAGCCCTCGTCGAGGACCTCCTCCCCCTCCTCCTGGAAGAGGTGGCCGGGGTGGTAGCAGAGCTCGGAATCTTCCTCTTCCACCACCACCACCACCTAGAGGAGGGTAAGTTTCTTTCATCTACATGTTAACATTTAAGAAGCTGCACTTCAGGGATAGAGGGGATATTTTTTGTCATGCATGACATAAATAAGCACTACCTATGCTTACAGAGATCTGATGGCTTATGACAGAAGAGGAAGACCTGGAGACCGCTATGATGGCATGGTAAGAACTTTGTTACTTCATCAATGTATGTATGAGTACAAAAAGGCATCTTCAAGATTACTAACTGAAGAGCTTGTCTTACAAATGAATTTTTTTTTAGATTATCACGTAGATATTATCACTTAGATTATTATTGCTGTTGTTAGCTGGCATATTAAGATTTAATCGGTCTTTGTTTCCTCCCAAATAGGTGATTCTCATTTATATAGATAATGTGAAAAAAATAGAAATTGGTTGTGTAAAAATGGTGGCTCTAGTGCAGGTTCTTGTTAATGGTTTTTATCTCTAACAGGTTGGTTTCAGTGCTGATGAAACCTGGGACTCTGCAATAGATACATGGAGCCCATCAGAGTGGCAGATGGCTTATGAACCACAGGTTGAGTATCCATTAGTAACCATTTTTAAGGTGTTTGCTTACCCATCAATAAGTGTTTTATCCCCCCCCATACAACATTTTTTGTTTCTTGGATTGCTGTGTCTGAGGTTTCTTTCTCTTGAGGATTGTCTTCTGAAATTTCCTGACAAGGGAGAATATATGGGAGGACTTTGGTTTGCTAAACTAAGGGATTGTAGGAATGTTAAAGTACCTGAAGTTAAGAAGGCAAAGTAATTTTATATTTTCTGTTTCTGTTTTTAGGGAGGCTCTGGATATGGTAAGTTTTCTCCTTTGTGAAATAAAACATTATTTCATGCTTTCTAAATTGAACTTAATACTCATTATTTAAATCAGATTATTCCTATGCAGGGGGTCGTGGCTCATATGGTGATCTTGGTGGACCTATTATTACTACACAAGTAACTATTCCCAAAGATGTAAGTACCTTTAATATTATGAGGGATGTTAAATGCGTCATTTTACGTTTCCTGACTTTTAATGAAAGGTTTTAACAAAAACATTCCATTGTAGGATTAAAACAGTTTTAAGGACTTGAGTGAGGTGTTATTCTCCAGTTTAAGCCTTGTCAAATGGTGCGCAGTACTATTAAAAGCAATTATGAGTTTGGAGCCCTTGGTTTCTTTATTAAAGGAAGTGTTGATGGGTGGTATAAATACATTATAATCCAAAACTTGACTAATTGAGGGGCATCAAAGTAACAGCATATTAAGTAAGTTGTACAAAGTTAACACTCCTGATGGTCACTGAAAGTACAGAATGATACCATTTCTTTGAAAGTACATCATAAACACTTGTCTTTAAAAAAAAATCTTTTCAGTTGGCTGGATCTATTATTGGCAAAGGTGGTCAGCGGATTAAACAAATCCGTCATGAATCAGGAGCTTCGATCAAAATTGATGAGCCTTTAGAAGGGTCCGAAGATCGGATCATTACCATTACAGGAACACAGGACCAGATACAGAATGCACAGTATTTGCTGCAGAACAGGTCAGTTTGTTTAGTTTTATGTTAGCTTACACCTACTAAAACTTTAAAAAGCTTTTCTTCTCAACTGATTTTTCTTTTAGAAGCCATGGTGTCTCAACCTTTTGGGGACCTAACTTCTAAACCCTCCAGTAGCTTTGCTTTAATTTTCTTCTGCTTTCTTACTAAAAAACGAAGACATTTCAATACTAATCTTGCTGGAAGAAGCCTTAACCAAGCCAACTCTCATATCTCTGGTGAAAACTGCTGCCAAAACTACTTGTTACAAATTATACAGAGCCTGTAGAAAGTATAGAAGATTCAGTGGATGTTGGTCTAGTTCTGTGTGGAAGACTAGTGATTTTGTTGTTTTTAGATAACTAAATCGACAACAAATCACAGTCTGCCATATGGCACAGGCCATGCCTCTACAGGACAATTGATTGGTGCTGTAAAATGCAGCATTTCACACCTTAACTGGCATTTCTTTGTCTTTTCTACCAAGTATTAACAACTTTTGATTTTCTTAATTCTGCTTTACTAATGTCTGATTTACTATTAATCTTTTTTTCTTGAATTTTACATTGCTCTAATTTGTAATTGCTAATGTTTTTAATTCTTACCTCAATAGTGTAATGGACATGTTTATCATTTTAACTTAGCATTGAAATTGTCTTAATGTGATTAAGATGTTACGAACAAAAATTCTAATTCGTACTTTTTTTTCTTTTCTTTTATAGTGTGAAGCAGTATGCAGATGTTGAAGGATTCTAATGCAAGATATTTTTTCTTTTTTATAGTGTGAAGCAGTATTCTGGAAAGTTTTTCTAAGACTAGTGAAGAACTGAAGGAGTCCTGCATCTTTTTTTTTTTTATCTGCTTCTGTTTAAAAAGCCAACATTCCTCTGCTTCATAGGTGTTCTGCATTTGAGGTGTAGTGAAATCTTTGCTGTTCACCAGATGTAATGTTTTAGTTCTTACAAACAGGGTTGGGGGTGGGGGAGGGTGTGCAAAAACTAACATTGAAATTTTGAAACAGCAGAGTGAGTGAATTTTAATTTTTGTTCATTGTTGGTGGTTTAAAAAAAAAATTCCCCCATGTAATTATTGTGAACACTTTGCTTTGTGGTCACTATAACATTTGGGGGAGGGGGGGAACAGGGAAAAAAAGTAATAATAGTCCATATGTCCCTGGCATCTATTCAGAGCAGTGTGCAGAATGTAATGCTCTTTTGTAAGAAACGTTTTATGATTTTTAAAATAAATTTAGTGAACCTATTTTTGGTGGTCATTTTTTAATGGTCATTTTTCAGATGGCTGAATTACCCCCAACTTGCCCCCAAACTAAACACTAAGTTTAATTTTCAGTCTTCTGTTGAATATAAATAAATGCATCTCCTCTTGGACATAGGCAGAATGTCTTGACACATTTAGTTCTGGTGATCTCTTAATGATTTGAAAGTCCATTGCTTGGGAGAAAATTCCACCATACATTCATGCTTATAGTAAGCGGGGGATTTTTGTTTGTTTTTGCAAATGCTTGCACCTACTTTGCAACAATTTTGTTAGTAATTATGAAGAAGAATCAAAGTGGGGAGCAATACAGCAGATGGAGTAGTGGTATAAGTATATATACCAGAAGCCTGGTATGGCAGCAAGTTTTATTAATCAGAATATTTGGTTATGGAAGTGACCGATGCTAAATAAATTCTGATTATTTTTTATTAGATAATTTCTCACCTGTAGACTTAAACTGTCAGCTTGGTAGTGTCTATTAGTTAAACTTTGTAAAATATATATATATTCTTGTTTTTCCATTGTATGCAAACTGAAAGAAAAGATGTACCATTTCTCTGTTGTATGTTGGATTATGTAGGAAATGTTTGTGAACAATTCAGAAAACATGAAAAAAAGTTCCTGTGGATGTTTTGTGTAGTTTCTTGGCATTTGTATTGATAGTTAAAAGTTCACTTCCAAATAAGTAAAACTCCCATAATGTTAGATTTGATGTGTGCCCGATTTGAACAAGGGTTGATTGACACCTGTAAAATTTGTTAAAACGTTCCTCTTGTAAGGAAATACAGTGATCTTAAATTATATATTTTTCGTGTGAAGTGTTTTTCTAGCATTTTCAAATCAGATTCGGTAAGGTGGTTAATTTAAAATTATAGCATAACTGAGTGCTGGCTAATTCCAATTCTACAGATCCCAGATAAGTTTAAAATATTTTTTTCTGGTTCTTGCTCATAGACCCTTGAAATGCTGTCTGTCTCTTAATCTCCCACCTGTCCAGAAAGCCTGAAAACAAATATAAAATTACATGGAAACAAGTTCCCATTATGGCTCAGTGGATTAGGAACCCAACATGGTGTCTATAAGGATGTAGGTTTGATCATCACCGGCCCCAGTCAGTGGTTAAGGATCTAGCATTGCCGCGAGCAGCAGTGTCGGTCATAGATGCAGCTAAGCTCACCATGTTGCTGTGGCTTAGGATGAGTTTGGGGAGAAGAATTTGACATTCTCCTCGTAAGTGACAATAATATGGCAGCATCACTTAAAATGCTATCTGTGATAAAATTTCCCACGAAGGTGAAATTAGTCTGGGTTGCCACTTGGGTGTTAAATTTATTTTTAGGGCCACTGCTGAAGCATACAGAGGCTAGGGGTCGAAACAGCTTCAGCTGTCAGCCTGCACCACAGTCACAGCAGTGCTGGGTCTGAGGCAAGTCTAACCTATACAGTAGCTCCCTGCTCCAGATTGTTAACTCACTGAACGAGGCCAGAGTGAAACCCACATGCTCATGGATGCTAGCTAGATTTTTAACCCACCGAGCCACAATGGGAACTCCCCTCTTGGGTATTTTAAGTATGGGTAATTTGGGGTTGCTTAGCGTGATTAGCCTAATTTTGAAATGAGCCCTTAAAAATTATCAGTAATGACAGTTGTTTCTATTGGAGGAAAGACCTGGACAGAACACTTGAGTTTTCATTGGTCATTCAAAAATTGGTTATGTAAATTGTCTATATAAAAAGTTTTCACTTTTGCCTTTAAAGAAATCAGACCTTGAATGCAACCTACTGAATAATAGATTGAAGATTAGATAATATTGGAGTTCTCGTGGCTCAGCGGTTAACGAACCCGACTAGCATCCACGAGGACGCGGGTTCGATCCTGGCCTCTCTCAGTGGGTTAAGGATCTGTCATTGCCGTGAGCTGTGGTGTAGATCACGGACATGGCTCAGATCCTGCACTGCTGTGTCATAGGCCGGGGCAGCTACAGCTCCTATTGGACCCCTAGCCTGGGAACCTTCGTATGCCGCAGGTACGGTCCTTGAAAGCGACCAAAGAAAAAAACTTCCTAATGTTAAGTTGGGTGCACAACTGCAGGAAGAGGCCTTTTGCATTACCACTCAGTAGTAACGGTGTTTGAACAGGGGATGGCAATTTGAGGTAAATTTAGAAAATAACAGGCTTAAAATTGAATGGCACATTGAACCAGTTTTGTAAAATAAGTGGTATTAGTCTGACATATTGAATTTTCAGCAGTTTAAGTGGTTTCAAAAATGTTTTTAGCTTAACTTTTTAAAAATTACTGCCAAACTGCCAAAAGACATGGAAACCAAAGTTTTTTCAGCAATGAAGAAGGGAATTGAAATTTTACCCTGCTATTCAAATTTTAATAGCTTGCATAATGAAACTATTATATAAAATACTTAGATTTTGTCTTCTGAGGGCTACACCTACAGCATATGGAGGTTTGCAGACTAGGGGTCCAATCAGAGCTGTAGCCGTCGGTCTACACCAGAGCCACAGCAATGCAGGATCCGAGCCATGTCTGTGACCTAAACCACAGGTCACTGTGACACCAGGTCTTTTAAACGACTGAGCAAGGCCAGGGATGGAACCTGTGTCCTCATGAATACTAGTCAGTCGAGTTAACTGCTGAGCCACCATGGGAACTCCAGGATACTTAAATTTTATGGAATGATCCAGCAGTTTATTCCTAAAGTTTGACCACGGATGCCGCTGGAGTACATAAAGACTGAATCTTTTAAGAAGCTGGACATAGCAGTTATTCTCTTAAGAACCACTTTAGTGGTTTTGTCTGAAGATGCCTGATGTTCTTAGTGCTCAAAATGGAATTACTGTTATACAAACAAAACACAAGTTATGATTTGCTTGCTGCCAAATGAAAAAGCCTATGTTTTAAGTTTTCTCTTTAGACCATTGAAAACTTTTCTGTCCACGAGATTTGTTTTTTTTTTAAATATTCAATGCCATCAAAAATTTTATTGGAATTCGATCTTGATGATGGCTGAATGTAAAATTAGTCTTAAATACTGTATTTTACATTTCCCATTTATCAAAGTTTGCCTGTTGTTGGCAAGTTTGAAGTGAAACTGACCAAACTTGGCACTGAACTCTTGGGAAGCAATATGGAAGCATTCCTCTATTCTTAGAACCACATTTAAAATCAACAGTGCTGGTTAAACATGAAAATTTCTGGTCCACACCCCAGGTCTACTGAATCAGAATTCGTATAGAGAGGTACCAGGAATCTGCAGAGTTAACAAATTGTTTGAGTCAATAGTTTTGGAGACTTGTAATATAGCAACATATAGTAAGAACTACAAGTTTCTTATGTCATTAATTCATCAAATACATACTTAGTTCCTGAGAAATACAGAGGTAGGCCCTGAAGAGTCAGTGGTTAATGAAAAGTATTTGTAGAGACAATCCAATAATTACAACAAGCTGATGAGGAAAAAACACCAGTATTGTGAGATGTGCTTATGAAAGGGGAAATTACATGTGTGTTACATGTATTTATGTAAATTAACATGTATGTTCCTTGAAACAAAACTGCAGTTAAACTAGGAAAATCCCATTGTGTTGGCCCAAAATTCTGCCCTCTACTCCACCTAGCAAATGAAAAAACATAATGGGGCTTATATACACAGATTAACATTTACCCAAACCTCAGCACTTCCAAGCAGGGAACTCTGACCTAAGGAAAAGAGGAGGGAATACCCAGAGAATTAAAGCCCAGGCAATTATACATTTGTTTATGTTTAAATGAGCTAATCTGCTGAGTCTAGGTGACTGTGCAAATAGACTTTGGAAAACAGATTCAAATGTGTGGGGTTGGGTTCCCGTTTGCTTGACAGCACCAGTGTTTTATAATAGTTTTTCTATGACTGAACCTTTCTAGCCTCGACTTTTTGTCCTGAACCCATAAGAATTTCCCATCCCCCTTCTCAACAGCTCTCGCCCATTTCTTCCTGCTCCCCAATACTCAGACCCAGAAACCCCAAACCTGTAATAGAAAGGTTTATTTACCAAAACTTCATGATTTTTAAAGTCTTCTCAAACATTTCCCCTTTTGGACATCCTGTCCCCTTTGCCCCTTTTTTCCCTGAGGTCTGTCATTTAAGGACAGGTTTCATTGGAAAGGAAGAGCCACTTTGTTCACCTAGTGAAAAAAGTCTAAGGTTAGAGGGGACAAGAAGTCATTTTGATAGTAATGAGGTAGATTGCCAGGAACAGTACAGAAAATGCCACCTAGGTTCCTCAGAGACTTCTCTAGGGTTCAGCTTGGGGCAGGGCAAGGGGGACATGATTAGTAAGCAAGGAGCTCCAGGTAAGTTGAATAGGAAGCCAAAAGCAAAGAATCAAGGGTCTCGTCCACTTGGAACACTGCCAAGTGTCCCTATGGCCACATAAATTACTAAAGCAGAGCAGAAATTGAGGCATATCATATTTGGGCAGAGAGAACCTGAGACTTCTCTCTTTCTCCCCCCTCCATCCCATCTTCCCTCCCTATCTTTCTACCTCTCTCTTCCTCTCCCCACAAAATTTACTTTGATTGCTATATGACACAAAAAGAACAGGTGCTAATGGGCTTGCCACGGGCCACGAAGAAGAGAATGGTTACTGCATAACAAGAGCTATAAGGTAGCCCAGCCAGGGACTGGATAGAGACACAGTAGAATTTCAAAGAACTGTCAATACCAGTGAAAAATGAGATGAAGATAGTCAAGAAAGACCACGGGGCTAAGTGCTGAGGACCCAGACCACCAGTTTTACTAGCTTTGGTCATTCAGTATAACTATATGGAGAGCAATTGCCAAAATTCAGACAACAGACAGACCACACCTCAGAGGTGAGAGTTTGCTGACAAAGGCCCTTTCCATACCAGAACACCTAAACCCCTCGCACCCAGACTTGGAAAGGTGGAGGTGAAAGCTTTTAGCAAAACAAACAGCCCTAGGAGTTCTCGCTGTGGCACAGCAGAAACGAATCTGACTTGGAACCATGAGGTTTTGGTTTCAATCCCTGGCCTCACTCAGTGGGTTAAGGATCTGGTGTTGCCATGAACTGTGGTGTAGGTCGCAGACGCAGCTCGAATCCTGCATTGCTGGGGCTGTGAGGCAGGCCGGCACCTGTAGCTCTGATTCGACCCCTAGGGTGGGAACCTCCATCTGCAGAGAGTGCAGCCCTAATAAAAGGTCTGATCTTTAAGTTAACTGAATTATTTATATTAGATCACTTTAAACTGGAAGAGACCAACAACTTTCACTTGGCAAGTTTATGTGTTTTTTTCTAACATCAATGGGAATGGAAACTTAAGGAAAGTATAAGGGAATCCAGGCCTCTAGAAGTCTCCGTTGTAGGAACAGGAGAGGTAAGGCTAATACTATCAAACTATAAGTTCCAGGAGGAGGTGGCGCCAGTTAGGTGGGGGCCTTCACTGGGTAAATCATATGACCTTTTATCTAGATCATTTATCCATACCTGTGTCTTAAAGTGGCACCAATTCTGTACAGTTCAGACTCCAGAATTCTGTGGGATCAGGTTGACACTAATCTCCAATTGAGACCAAATCATGGTTTAACAATCCCTGTTCTAACATGCTTTCCTCACTGCTTTTCACCTGAGAACACTTCCCCAGCAGATCGCTTGCAAAGAATCCCTGGCTTGGGCTCTGCTTGCAGGGACTCGATCTAAGATAGCTGAGTTGGAGCTAGACCAGAAATTTCACCTAGACATCCTTGACTTAGATTTTGATGCTGTAAATAATGAGACATTGAATTATTTCCTTCTGAAGGAGAGAGAATTTTTTATTTTATGAGGAATAGCTGCATTATGTTAGTATTTTTGAAAGTATATATATGGGAAGAAAATTGTTTGGAGGCTGAACAGCCACAGTGGTGAATTATCGTGGCCCTTTTGTTAAAAAACAGCATCAATTTCCCCTTTCTAATAGGACCCAGATTCCCTTTTAGAATTTTTCTCTCCCAGTTGTATGCAGACTTGATGAGACAGAAATCTTGGTCATCAGAGACTCGTCAACACCCAAAGGTGTAGGCATTTGACCCAGGCTTCCCCAACCAGACTGTTTGTCCTGAGAATTGGAACCATAAAAAGAACTCCATGGAAGCAAGTTAAACTGATCACGGTTTTGTTTGTTTTTTTTTTTTTTTTTTGCTTTTTAGGGCCATACCCACAGCATATGGAGGTTCCCAGGCTAGGGGTCTAACAGGAGCTGTATCTGCTGGCCACAGCAATGCCAGATCCGAGCCACATCTGCGACCTACATCACAGTTCACGACAACACCAGATCCTTAACCCACTGAACGAGGCCAAGGATCGAACCCACAACCTCATGGTTCCTAGTCGTTTCTACTGCGCCACAACAGGAACTCCAAGATATGGTTTGTTTGTTTTTTTCAGCAGCAACAGTAGAGGAAATCTTTGGGCAGTTTCTGTTCTCAATACGGTAGAACTGCCTGATTTCTGTTTGTTCATCTGGTTCCCCAGCCTTTCCTGCTTTTTCATAACTTCTTTAAAAATTTGTTTTCTTAGGAGTTCCCTTCGTGGCTCAGCGGTTAACGAAGAACCTGACTAGGATCCATGGGGATGTGAGTTCAATCCCTGGCCTCACTTAGTAGGTTAAGGATCCAGTGTTACCATGAGCTGTGGTGTAGGTTGCAGACATGGCTCGGATCCCGAGTTGCTGTGGCTGTGGTGTAGGCTTGCAGCTGAAACTCCAATTCGACCCCTAGCCTGGGAACCTCCATATGCCATGGGTACAGCTCTAAAAAGAAAAAAAAGAAAAAAAAATTGTGTTCTTTAAATTAGTTGGCTAGCCAGTTGCTATTATGTGCACCCTATCAAATGAAAAGGATTTTGTATTTATTTATTTTAGTTTATTTTATTTTTTAGGGCCCCACCTGCGGCATATGGAGGTTCCTAGACTAGGGGTTCTAATCAGAGCTGTTGCTGCCGGCCTACACCAGAGCCTCAGCGATGTCAGATCCGAGCCACATCTGCAAACTACACCACAACTCATGGCAATGTCAGATCGTTAACCCGCTGAGTGACACCAGGGATTGAACCCAAAACCTCATGTTTCCTAGATGGATTCATTTCCGCTGTGCCACAGCGGGAACTCCAGATTTTCTATTTATTTAACTAATGAATGTTTATTTAAACAAATATATAGCTGATGAAAATATATTTTCAGGTGTCCAACATAGGTTATACTCCATTTATAGATATTATGAAATATTGGCTATATTCCTATGTTGTATTGTTGCTTGTTCATTTTATACATAGTAGTGTGTGCCTCTTAATCCTCTACCCAAAACTTGCTCCTCCCCGCTTTCCTCTCCCTATTAGTAACTAGTACCTAACCTTTCTTTTCCGTTTTTTTTTAGGGCCACACCCCAAGCCATATGGAAGTTCCCAGGCTAGGGGTCAAATCAGAGCTGCAGCTGTTGGCCTACACCACAGCCACAGCAACGCCAGATCCGAGCTGAGTGTGTGACCTACACCACAGCTCACAGCAACGCCAGATCCGAGCTGAGTGTGTGACCTACACCACAGCTCACAGCAACACCAGATCCTTAACCCACTGAGGGAGGCCAGGGATCAAACCCACGTCCTCATGGATCCTAGTCAGGTTCATTACTGCGGAGCTACAGTGGCAACTCCCACTACTACCTAAATTAACACACCCTAACTCTGCCCTTGAACAATGTACAAAATTTAAAGTAACTTGGGGATGGCTTCAAAAATTTAACATTTTTCTCGAATGGATGTGTTTATTATAGATTATTCTTTTTATTTAAGGAACAACAGCAAAACATCACAGCTGGTGGGACTTAGACACCTTAATTCTGACTTGAACTGGAATCATTCAAAAAGATCTTCCTCTTGCTTTTCTCATGAATATTAGCTTATGTCGTCTTTGCATCTACATTTTCTAGCTAGATCTCAGTATTCAAACTTGATTGTGGACTTAATTAGCCAAATTGCAGTAAACTGTTTTTGCAGGAAAACAAACACAAAGCAATGGGGGGTGGATGGTGTCCTCTAGAAGTGGGATTCTTCGGGTTTTTTTGTTTTTTTTTTTGCTTTTCAGGGCTGCACTCAGGGCATATGGAGGTTCCCAGCTAGGGGTCCAATCGGAATACCCTTTTTTTTTCTTTTTACGACCACATCTGCGGCGGTTCCCAGGCTAGGGTTTGACTCAGACCTGCAGCTGCCAGCCAACACCACAGCCATAGCAGCACCATATCCCAGCTGCATCTTCAAACTACACTGCAGCTTGCTGCAATGCCGGATCCTTAACCCACTGATCGAGGCCACATCTTGGAGTCTTAACCCACTGAGCCACAACAGGAACTCCCAAGAATACCTTTTTTTTTTTTTGGCTTTTGTCATTTTAGAGCCGCACCTATGGCATATGGAGATTCCCAGGCTAGGGTCCAATCGGAGCTGTAGCTGCCAGCCTACACCACAGCCATAGGAACGCAGGATCTGAGCCGCGTCTGCAACCTACACCACAGCTCATGGCAATGCCAGATCCTTAACCCACTGAGCAAGGCCAGGGATTGAACCCACAACCTCATGGTTCCTAGTCAAATTCTTCTCTTCTGCGCCATGTTGGAACTCCCCAAAGTTTATGCTTTATCTCAACAAGTTCCTTGAGACAAGGAAGAGTGTTTTATGTTTGTTTATAACAGTCCTGTGTCTAACTCAACATCCTGAACAAAGTAGGAATTCAAGTCGTTGATTTTTCTTTCCTTTCCTTTTTTTTTTTTTTTTTTTTTTTGCTTTTTAGGGCCACACCTGCGGCATAGCTGCCAGCCACAGCCACAGCAACATGGATCCAAGCTGCATCTGCGAGCTACACCACAGCTCAGGGCAATGCTGGGTACTTAACCCACTGAAGCAAGGCAAGGGATTGAACCCGCATCCTCAGGGTTCCTAGTCAGATTTGTTTCCACTGCACAACAATGGGAACTCCCAAGTTGTTGATTTTTCTGTCAACAAGCCTCAGTAAAAGAAAACAGCCTAAATTATTTAACCTCTTGTATTTTTCTGTAGATTGCTAGATTTTCTTGCTAATCAACTTCTTTGACTCCCAACATTTAGAACTGGAAACATTCCAAGTCAACAGATTCATATTTTTTCAACAACTGTATTACTGTACTAGAGACTTTTTCTGGAAGAGCAAATTATATTGAAGCCCGTAAAGCTCCTTCTTCTTACCCAAATGAGGAAATGAAGATGTTCTGGAGGGCTGAAGAAGTTCTGCTTCTCCAGGGACACAGCAGTCAGACTTAAAAGTTCTAAAGCCTCCCTAGATTCAATAACTAGAGATGACTACTAATGATTATGATGATTATTTTTTTCTGCACCCATGGAATTCAGAAGTTCCCAGGAAGCAGATAGAACCCTTGCCACAACTGTGACCTGTGCCACAGCTGTGGCAATGCCAGATTCTTACTTAACCCACTGTGCCAGAGAAAACTTCCTACTAATTATTATTTTTAATAGTTGATTTTCAAAGATGCGAACATTTTATATGATCCATGGAGATTTAGGTCTCTGAGGGAGAAGGAAATACATGTCTCTATACTTAAATTTCATCACTAGGCAAATTTGATCATCCCTAAACTGACTCCTAAACCTCTCTTCTCATCCTACTAGAAAGTTTTTTTTTTTTTTTTTTTAAGTTTAGGGCTGTAAGGTGATACTTATAGGCTCTAATAATGTCTCCTCATTAGATAAAGATATGTAATCACAGTAGAGCCATCAATGTGGTCACCACTTGACCAGGATGGTTGGCATTGGTAGCTTGGGAAGCTTGGTTCCTAGAAATTGCCTTTGACTTGGAGATCAGATGGCAAACCCAGACCATTGCTGGGACCAGGGGTTAACCACTGAACCATTCAGCTTCTCTTGCAATAAGGTCATTACAACTGCTGAGATCTGGTATTTAAGCGCAATTCCTGGCACACAATGTTAATCTGACAATTTTTTTTTTTTTTAAAGGGCCTCACCCAAGGCGTAAAGGAGGTTCCCAGGCTAGGGGTCGAATGGGAGCTATAGCTGTCGGCCTATACCACAGCCACAGCAATGCTAGATCTAATAAGCCAAGTCTGCAACCTACACCACCGGTCCTGGGCAACGTCGGATCCTTAACCCACTGAGTGAGGCCAGGGATCCAGCCTGCCTCCTCACGCATGCTAGTCAGATTCATTCCCTCTGAGCCACAAAGGGAACTCTGTTAATTTGACAATTTAATATTGTTTAACAAAACAATATTGTTTATTTAACAATTTATGTTTCCTCATTCATTTCTCCAAAAGTTCCAATTAATCGTAAACTTCCAAATAGGAGGAATTCAAGATAAAGAAGAGGCCTGCCTAGAGGAGTGAAGTGGTGGGGTGAGGGGGGAGGGAGGAACCCGGATTCAAGGCGTTGCCACGGGTGTCTCACCCAAACTTCGCCCTCCGTGGAGAGGAGAGGGACGGAAGCCAAGTAAGGGCAAAGCAGTACACGGGTAGAAGTCCTCGCGACTCAGGCCAGGGCGGAGACCGCAGGGCCACCTGTTGGAGGGAGGGTGAAAGCACGGGCAAAACAGTGAAGCCGTACCTCTAAAGATGGGATACTCCGTAGGTGCACGCGCGGGACCCGCCGAGCAAGTTGCCAGACTTTCGGAACCGGAAACGGGTCCTGGGCGCGCGCCCGAGCGCGAGTGGGCGGGGTTGGCCTCCCGGAAGTCCCTGAGGCCTCGGCTCCGAGTGCGGCTCGGCGGTGTGCACGGTGCGGGCGCAGGAGGGGTGGAAGCTTAGTGGGCGCTCCTTGCAGGTCTGGGAAGGTGGGACCCTCTTAGGGCAGGGCTCCCGCGGTGGGAAGGGACAGTGTCGCAGAGGGACCCTGGCCCCTGCCCCGCTTAGAGAGAGACGAGAGTTTGGCCAGCCCGAGGGCCAAAGCGTCCGTCCCAGGTTCCTCGGGGGTGGGGCGAGATGGACGGGCTTCTGACCCCCAGGGAGTCCGCAGAATTCATTGCAGAAAACAGTCGGGATGTGTTCATTGACGGCGAAGGCGTGCAGAGGGTGGCAGAGCTGCTGCTCGCCAAGGCCGCCGGGCCCGAGCTGCGCATGGGGGGATGGAAGACCCTTCACGAACTGAACCCCAGGGAGGCGGACGAGGCCGCAGTCAACTGGGTGTTCTTGATAGACACACTCAACTTCTCCTTCTGGTCAGAGCGTGACGAGCATAAATGTCTGGTGGGATACAGGGGGAAGACGTACAGTGGGTACTGGTCCCTGTGCGCCGCGGTCAACAGAGCCCTGGACGAAGGTTGGTGCCCTTCACTTCTCCCAGTCAGACGTAACAGCTTTTTTTCAGTTTATTGGGAGGGTCCCAAAGAGCGGGATGGATATGGAATAATGTGTTGATAAAGCAAACTTGAAGTTCTTCATGGCCAGTCCTTGTGCTTATTCCGTGGGAAATGCTCTTAGTATTCATCATTATCGCAGCTAAGTATAAAAGTCAGTCTTCTAAAGAATGCCACTCTGATGACATCCGAGGAACAAAGGGACATATATTATAACACATTTTACACGTCAAAATACATCTGATGTAATATTACAATTGTTAGAAGTGGATGTGTAAGTACAGACGAGAAAATGAGGGATCTGCTCCTGATTTTAATGCATCCACTTTTAGTGCATTCCTGTAACACTCATGTGGTTTCATATTAATTGTATGTTGTAAAAGCAAGGTCCTAATGGATATAAAATATGACATTGTTTATCTGCATTTTCTTTCCTCCCTAAGGGATACCGATAACTAGTGCTTCATACTATGCCACAGTGACCCAGGATCGGGTTCGGCATATATTCCGCTCTGACACAGATGTCTCCATGCCTTTGATAGAGGAGAGACATCGGATTCTCAATGAGACAGGGAAAATCCTGCTTGAGAAGTTTGAAGGCTCTTTTCTTAACTGTGTGCAAAAAAGTGATAAAAGTGCACAGAAATTACTGCACCTGGTAGTTGAAAATTTTCCTTCTTACAGAGATGTGACTCAGTTTGAGGTGAGTTGATTCTTTTTAGGGATCTCAGAATTCTTAATTATCTTCTCTTTTATTTCCAGAACTCTCTCTCTTTTTGTAATGGCCACACCCACAGCATGTGCAACAGCAGATCCTTTAACCCACTGCACATGCCAGGGATCAAACCATCTAGTAGAGCTGCTGCAATCAGGTTCCTAACCCACTGGGCCACAGTGGGAACTCCTTTTGGGAATCAAAATTTTAAACTTGGAATTTATTCCTTATAGAACAAAGGAACAGTAACAAAATTGTTAAGTTGTATTTCAAAGACATTACTTTTTTTTTTCTTTTTGCAGCCACACCTGCGGCTTATGGAAGTTACCCAGTTTAGGGGTTGAATTGGAACTGTGGCTGCTGGCCTATACCACATCTACAGCAACATCGGATGAGAACTTGCACTTGTGACCAATCCCACAGCTTGTGGCAATGCCAGATCCTTAACCCACTGAGCGAGGCCAGGCTTTGAACCTGAACTATGTTGGGTTCTTAACCTGCTGAGCCACAGTGGGAACTCCCTCTTAATGTTTTCTAATCAGTGTATTTCTTTTATACTTTCACCTTTTTCTCTTTTTCATTTAAGATTTTTCAAACCTAAAAAACATTAGACCTTTGATATGATATTGTCGCTTAGGGATAATGAGGTCCTTTTAGCACTTCAAAAAATTTACTTCATTGGGTGAAAATCCGGATATACACAGTAAATTCTCTCTAATAAGTATTTCTTGTAGAGTTCTAATATATATATACTGTGTTTTCTTTTTTATGTACGGGGTACTCTGACAGTATTATTTACTTTATGGTACAAAAAATTTATTTATTTAGTCTTTTTGCCTTATCTAGGGCCGCACCCGCGGCGTGTGGAGGTTCCCAGGCTAGGGGTCTAACAGGAGCTGTAGCTGCCGGCCTTCGCCACAGCCACAGCAACGCGGGATCTGAGCCGCGTCTGCGACTGCGACCTACACCACAGCTCATGGCAACGCCGGATCCTTAACCCACTGAGCAAGGCCTGGGATCGAACCCGCAACCTCATGGTTCTTAGTCAGATTCGTTAACCACTGAGCCACGACAGGAACTCCATGTACAAAAAATTTAAATGGGTGTACTTTTTCTCTTTTTTAGCCACACCCACAGCATAAGGAAGTTCCCAGGCCAGGGACTGAACCAGTGCCACAGCTATAACCATTTTAACTAATTTTATTTCAGAAATAAGTTAATCACATTATCTGGAAGGAAACAGTTAAAAAATGGATATTGTAATTTTCTTCAGAAGTGAATTCAGGGATGATTATTTTCTTCTTTATACTCTTCCATATTTTATATAATTAATGGGAATTATGTTTCAATTAGAAAAACGTGTGTATATATATGTATGTATATTATATACGCTTTTTATTTCTTTTTTAATGATTTTTTTCATTATAGTTGGATTACAGTATTCTGTCAATTTTCTACTGTACAGCAAAGTGACCCAGTCACACATATATATGTACATTCTTTCACATATATATATATATTTTTTTTTTTGCTTTTTAGGGCTGCACCTGAGGCATATGGAGGTCCTAGTCTAGGGGCCAAATCCTGGCCTATGCCACAGGCACAGCAACGCTGGATCCTTAACCCACTGAGTGAGGCCAAAGATTGAACCCATAACCTCATGGTTCCTAGTCGGATTCATTTCCACTACGCCGTGACAGAAACTCTGTTCTTTTTTTTTTTTTAATATATTTTTTTAATTTAAGAAACTTTCTAGCGAAATACTATTTAGCTCTTAAAAATAGTAAGCAGGAAGATTATGGTGATATAGAAATGTGTATATGAAGTAATGCCATTGAAAAAAACACTAAGTGGAACCATGATTGTGTAAATTGTATTTTACGTGCTTTGAAAAATATAGGAAGTAAATTTAGAGTGACATAAATAATTTAATGTTTATTAGACCCCCTTCTTTTTTTCGCTAAAAGGTCTGTGAATTCTTACCAAAGAGTAAGGTTATTTTATCATTGAAGAATGTTGGGAGTTCCCTTCGTGGCTCAGTGGTTAACGAATCCGACTAAGAACCATGAGGTTGCAGGTTCGATCCCTGGCCTTGCTCAGTGGGTTAAGGATCCGGCGTTGCCGTGAGCTGTGGTGTAGGTCGCAGATGTGGCTCCGATCCTGCGTGGCTGTGGCTGTGGCGAAGGCCGGCGGCTATAGCTCCTGTTAGACCCCTAGCCTGGGAACCTCCACACGCCGCGGGTGCGGCCCTAGATAAGGCAAAAAGACAAAAAAAAAAAAGAAAAATATAGGAAGTAAATTTAGAGTGACAGAAATAATTTAATATTTATTAGGCCCCCTTCTTTTTTTTTTCTCTAAAAGGTCTGTGAAGTCTTACCAAAGAGTAAGGTTATTTTATCATTGAAAAATGTTTTCGATGTGTGCCTTTTGAAAAAAATATAGCATACAGAAAGCTTTAAGATACCCAGGTAACGTTTATATTCTCTTCATTCATTAGGGGAAAATAATTTCTTTTTACAAACGGGCCCAAATCCTCGTGGCAGATACGTGGAGCGTATTAGAGGGAAAAGGAGATGGCTGCTTTAAGGATATCTCCAGTATCACCATGTTTGCTGACTACAGATTACCTCAGGTTCTTGTTTACCTGGGAGCCCTGAAATACTCTGATGAACTACTGGAAAAGCTTCTCAGAGGTTTGCCAGCTTAATTAAGACATTCTTTGTCATTCTATGAATTGTTGAGTTTTTGTCTAGTTTCTTTCGCAGAAGGTCTGATTTCCTTAAAAAAAAAAGCATTATTATTGTTTTTTTTCCATTGCTTAAAGCACTATTATTGTTAAAAGCACATGTAAAGAAAGAAGAGGGGCAATTAAAATACAGACAAAATTGCTTTTCGTTGTTTATGCTGTGGAATCTAGATATTGTGGAGGATCACGCTATTGGAACATTATCATTTCAGAGCCTCATAATAAAATGAAACCTAAATTTATGTCCCATGAAGGTGTGCAATATTAAGACAACTCACCAGGTTTGTATTTAAAGAGTGTTTATTAAGCTAAAGAGATGTGGTGAAATCAAAGGTGGGCTCAGAAATTGAGAGATAAATATGTACTGGGTGTTGATTCAGGAGGCTCCAAGTTCTGTCCCTGGCTTACCGTGCACAAATCCACTCACTTTTCTAGGTTTATTTTTATCATTATTGGGTTTGACCATTGATTCTCAAGAGTGGGAGCCTTATATATATGGGTATAGGTGGTTGAGTTTGCGTGAAAAGTGGCTTTTTTTAAACATTTCTTTGTATAAGAAAAATAATTACATTGCATAGTTTTCATGTTAATTTCTTTTAGGTGTAGTATTTTCAGCTACTTTTTATTTTTAAAAGGTATTTTTTTTTTTTTTTTTGCCTTTTAGAACCATACCCACAGCCTATGGAGGTTCCCAGGCTAGGGCTTGAATCTGAGCCATAGCCACCGGCCCACGCCACAGCCACGGCAATGCCAGATCCAAGCCACATCTGCAATCTGTACCACAGCTCATGGCAACATCAGATCCTAACCCCACTGAGCAATGCCAGGGATTGAACCTGCATCCTCATGGATACTTGTTGGATTTGTTTCTGCTACGCCACAATGGGAACTCCCTAAAAGAAGTAGTTTTTATGGTTGAATAATTTTCTCTTGTGAAATAGATTTCAATCACCCAGAATAAGACTAACACAGAATATAAAGTTACCCTTACTCCCGTGGTTGCTTCTACCAGGTTTTTATGCAGCCTTGGGCCATCCTTTTTGCCCATTTTCTCATTTGAAAAATAAGCTGTTTTATGTTGTAGTGCTCATATCCAAGGTCATTAATTGTTGGATGCCTTTAAAAAGGACAACATTTGGGGGAGTGCCCGTTGTGGTGCAGTGGATTAATGATCCGGCATTGTCTCTGTGTCTCTTTGGGTTTAATCCCCAGCCCAGCACAGTGGGTTATGGATCTGGGGTTGCTATAGGTGCAGCTTAGGTTGCAGCTGTGGCTCTGATTCCATCCCTGGCTGGAGAACTTCCACAGGCCATGGGTGCTGCCAAAAAAGAAAAAAAAGACAACATTAAGCAGTCCAGGCTTCCACTACAAATAGCCATATTCAGCTGATCTTTTTTTTTTGGTCAGTATACATGCTTATTCCTATCTCTCTCTACTGTCTTATCTGGTTTCCCTCACTCAAATTTTCTTTTTTTCGGTTGAAATCCTACACAGCCACAAAGGCTTAGCTCAAATGCTACCACTTCTTCCTTTTTTTTTTTGCTCTTTAGTGCCACACCTGTGGCATGTGGATGTTCCGAGGCTAGGGGTTGAATCAGAGCTACAGCTGCCGGCCTACACCACAGCCAGAGCAAAGCAGGATCCCAGCCGTGTCTGTGATCTACACGACAGCTCATGGCAGTGTCGGATCCTTAACCCACTGAGCGAGGTCAAGAATCAAACCCACATCCTCATGGATGCTAGTCGGGTTCATTAACCACTGGGCCATGACGGGACCTCCCTCAGATGCTACCACTTCTACATAGCTTTTCCTGACTCTTCATGATTTGTCCATGCCCTTCTGAATTTTTAGAGCACCTAGTTGTCTCTGCTACTATGAGAAAAACCCTGGTGAGAAGGAATCAACCAGCATAGTTGTACAGAGTCCTCTGACTTTTCTTCTGCCATCCATTTCACCTCCAGAGGCTCTCTTCCAGATGTCCAGCTGCAGCAGTTATTGCCTCCATTAAATTTGGCCTCAAAAAGGGTACTCTGGAGTTCCCGTTGTGGCGCAGTGGTTAACAAATCCGACTAAGAACCATGAGGTTGCGGGTTCGATCCCTGGCCTTACTCAGTGGGTTAAGGATCCGGCGTTGCTGTGAGCTGTGGTGTAGGTTGCAGACGCGGCTCGGATCCCGCGTTGCTGTGGCTGTGGCCAAGGCCATTGGCTACAGCTCCGATTAGACCTCTAGCCTGGGAACCTCCACATGCCGCGAGTGCGGCCCTAAAATGACAAAAGGCAAGGAAAAAAAAAAAGGGTACTCTGCTATCCTTAGCTAGTTTGACGTAGCGTGAACAAATTCCTTTGCCCCTTAGTGTATTTAAGCCAAGTTGGAATTTTTTTTCCCAAAAAGTACTGACAAACTAGAGGAGAAATAGAAACTATAAAGGAGCATTTCCCTGTGTGTCACTGCTGTGGCTCAGGTGACTGCTGTGGCTCGGGTTCAACCCCTGGCCTGGAAACTTCTGCATGCCATGGCCAAAGAAAAATTTTAAAATAAAAAAATATCTTAAGTGAAATCTAGACTCAGGTGGCTTGACTAGATGAGGCAGAACCCTCCTTAACTAGCCCCCAATGATACTTCTTTTGAACTTGAGGATATGCTATACTTTTGTTTCTTTTCCTCTTCTCTTCTGAGTATCTCCAAGGTAGTCCTTGGAAGACTTAACCAGATTTCTGTCCATTTTGTCCTTAACCCATCTCTTCACCAGAGACGTATTTTTTAGCCGGTTATAAAGACTGGCAGTGCAGTTTGGCTAAATTAGATTCTTCATTGTGATTCTAGGTCTAAAATGTTGGCCATGTTACCTTCCCTGACTCCAATCTATGTCAGTCCTCTCAGGCTTTCATTTTTTTCTGTATCAAGATACAGTCCATGTCCAATCCTATACTATAAGTTGCTTATTAGTTTCCTAAGACTGACATAACAAATTACCATGAACTTGGTGGCTTAAAACAACAAAAAATTATTTTCTCACATCTTTGGAGGCTGGAAGTCTGAAATTAAAGTGTTGGCAGGGGCATGCTCCCTCTGAAGGGTCTCGGGAAGAATCCTTCCTTGCCTCTTCCTGGCTTCTTGTGGCTGCCAGCAATTCTTGGCATTCCTTAGCTTGTAAGCTGCATCTCTCCAACATGGCTTTCTTCTCTGTATGTCTCTTCTGCCTCTGTATCCTCTCCTTTTTTTATGAGGCATGCAGAAAGTCCCTGACCAGGGACTGAACCCAAGCCACAGCAGTGACAATGTTGAATCCTTAAACACTAGGCCACCAAAGAACTCCAGTTTACAATTTTTAAATGAGTACTATTTAAATACTGTATTTTGTCCTGCAGTAAAGTTTTGAGTAGATTTCAGTTCATCGACTATTAGCACTTCTTGCTCTTTTTTTCCCTTTTTAGGAGAAATGCTTTCATACGGAAGTAGGCAAGAGGTGGAGATCAGAGGGTGCTCACTTTGGTGTGTTGAACTGATCCGGGATTGTCTTCTGGAGCTTCTTGAAAAAAAGGGGGAAAAAACCGGTGGCGAGATCAATTCCATTCTTCTGGATTATTACTTGTGGGATTATGCCCGCGATCACAGGGAAGATATGAAAGGAATTCCGTTTCATCGCACACGTTGCATATATTATTGACCCACCATGTAAAGTGATCCTAAGAAAACTCTGTGCATTTTTATGTCACATAATTATTTGTACAATTTTTCTTTGATATCAAGAGAAAGTGGTAGAAGTGACAGTAGAATTGATTATCCAGTTCTCTCAAAATATTTTTTCTAACATACCACTCTGTATTCCCAACTTTATCTTTTGTTTACTTGTTTAATTTTGACTATATTTTTCCTTTCTGTGGACCCATGACAGAAATAGTGAAAGGAATTTAACGCTTTCTTTAAATTTCTCAAATTTACCCATGCTTTATAATGTGATTAATTTTCAGTGATAATGTTTTTCTTTCAGTTTTATTATTTTATTATTCAGTCAATACACAGAAGTGTCTTCAAGAGTGGAGACTGCTGAGGAAACTAACGAGTAGGGGAAGGACACACTTCACTTCTTGCTAGCCTTCTCTGCCGCCTCGGTGACCTTAGCCATGGCGGCTGTCTTCTCCACCGCCTTGATGACGCCAACGGTCACTGTTTGCCTCATGTCCTGCACAGCAGAACGGCCTAGAGGTGGGTACTCACAGGAGGTCTCCACACACATGGCCTTGCTGGGGACCATGTGCACCATGGCAGCATCACCGGACTTTCAGTGATAATATTTCACCCATTCAATTGGTATCTTTTTTCAAGGCTTAGTAATTTTCTATATACCTTAATCATTTGATATGAGAGAGAGTAGGATCTTTGCTGTATGAATGCTGCTGCTTTTATAGAGATCAAATCTTGATGGATTTTTTAAAAAGTTTTGTTGGTAAATAAAATAGACTTTTACATAATGAATTTCAACCTAGGATATCTGTCTAGCTTTTTTTTTCTTTTTTTCTTTTTAGGGCTGCACTCTTGGCATATGGTGGTTCCCAGGCTAGGGGTAGAATCGTAGAATTGAAGCTGCAGCTGCCAGCCTACACCACAGCTCACAGCATCGCCAAAGCCAGCAATCAAACCCGCATTCTCATGTATACTAGTCGGGTTTGTTTCCAATATGCCACAATGGGAACTCCCCAGAACTGAATATTTTAAAACTTTTCTTAAACGTGGAATGAATTATTTCATTAAAATAGAATTTACCACATGGAATTTTAAAAGGTTTAGAGTGAATTTGATTTTTTACTTTATGTCGTCGAGCTCTCATTACCTACCAAGCATTCGTTTTCCACCTTCACCTCTACCTTCCTTCTAGTGTAAGTTTGGTTTTTGTTATCCTCCCTGTGACTGTGCATCAGAAAAAGCTGTCCTTTCTCCAAGCACTTTACTGCCATCTGCTGGAAATTTGTCATAATAACTTTACAAATGGTATTGACTGGAAATGTGAATGGGGCCCCTAGAGTCTTGTGCACAACCTGCACCACCAGAAGTAGTGGTCCCCTATCTATCGCTCCTCTGTGAGACTCGGGAAGGTGGTCTTGTTCCCCATTATAAGGTAGACCCAAGTTAATATGAATGGTTTATTATTCACGATAATCCTATTCTCTGCCTGTGGTTGTCCTAGTAATGGATACGTAATCTAGTTCTGGCCAGTGACATTAGAGGGCAAGTCTACAGAAAGTCTTATGGGAACAAGTTTCTTTTTCTTTTTTTTCTTTTTAGTGGCACACTTACAGCATATGGAAGTTCCCAGGCTAGGGGTCGATTCGGATCTGCCAGCCTACACCACAGCCACAGCAACGCACAATCCGAGCCACATCTGCGACCTACACCATAGCTCACGGCAATACCAGATCCTTAACCCACTGAGCGAGGTCAGGGATTGAACCTGCTTCCTCATGGATACTAGTTGGGTTCTTTACCCACTGAGCCAAAAAGAAACTCTGAGAAAAAGTTTCTTCACTTTTCAGAAAGCAATATAGGAGAAGATCCTTTTTCCTCTGAGCAACGTTCTGTCTAAACACAGAACCTGAAGTACCTGAAGCTGTAATAGCCATTGTGTGGAGCCAGGGCCGTGCTGTACCTACACTGCCTGAGCCCAGCGCAGCGATGGCCTTCATTGCTGAGATAATAAACATGTCACCTTACTACTGCCATCATGTTGAATTGGCTTTCTGTAGAAAGTATCACAGCTAATAGTTTCCAGTTTAACCCACTCTTACAAGGCTCCAGGGAGCACAAGCGAAACAATTTGCTTAGACCTCGGGACTCACCCAACTCCCCCGTCTTCCTGCTCCTGCTCCTCTCCCACCCCTGTGCCCTTTCTCCCCCTTCCTCTCTTTTCCATATTCTCCCTCCTCCCCCCTTTCCCTCTCCTCTTCTCCTCTTTCTCCTTCCTCCCCCAGGCTCAGCCAGCTCTGGGATTCCTGCATTCTTCATTTCCTTCTCCATCATCTAAAGACTGGGAAGCCAGTTCAGGGCCATAGGGTGCTCTTTGATGTCCAAGACACAACTGTCTTTTCTCTTGTGCCCGTGACCATGGTGTGGGCTTGTGATCCAAGATGTCTGCATTCTAACTGGGCAGCAGGATTGAAGAAGCAATGAAGCTGAAGAGGCCAAGGGTTGACAGAAGGCTCTAGCAGCTACCACGTGCAGTTTTGCTTTCATTTCACTGCCTAGAACTTAGTTACATGACCACAACTAACTTTTGGGGAAGTTATGAAAGTATTCTCTATTCTGGGCATTGGGTACCATCTAAACTAAGGAGTATGGTTGAATACTGGGAAACAGCGAAGTTTTCATCACCGTGCATGGATTTTATAGTTTTCATACCTGATACAAACTAAGAATTTATATTAAAGTAGGTCCCGCCATAGCTCAGCAGTTAGCAAACCCGACTAGCATCCGTGTGGACATGGATTCGATCCCTGGCCTCACTTAGTGGGTTAAGGATCCTGCGTTGCTGTGAGCTGTGGTGTAGGTCATAAACACAACTAGGCCCTCTATTCAGGGAAGTCCTTTGTTTACTGTCACTAAACCAGTTGCCTAGCAGAGATGAAGCATTAGTTCTAACTCGTTGGTGGCTCAGTTTCTTTTCATTGCTTTTGCTTTGTGACAAGCTCAAAAAGCATTTTGGCTTTTTAAGCTTTTATTTATTTATTTATTTATTTATTTGCTTTTTAGGGCCTCACCCACGGCATATGGAGGTTCCCAGGCCAGGGTCAAGCTGGAGCTGAAGCCGCTGGCCTACTCTGCAGTCACAGCAATGACAGATTCTTAACCCACTGATCGAGGCCAGGGATCAAACCTGCATCCTCACAGATGTTAGATTCGTTAACTGCTAAGCCATGACAGGAATGCCTGACTTTTTTTTTTTTAATTATTATTTCATTAATTTTTCTTCGGGACCACCTGATTATTTGCCTCCCTCTACAAGCTCAAGTAGCTTAGCTGTGATACCATTGTCAGTGTTCTCCAGCCAAAGTTAACAGGTTGGGTCGATTACTTGCTACAGCAAGAGTGTCTCCTTATGTAAGAGGATGACTTGGGAGAGGGTCTAAGGAAGCAAGGCTCTGTTTAGATTGGATGCCATCAGAAAATGGGCAGTTCTCCCTTTGGCTGTCTCAGTAAGTCTTATCTATAAGGAGGCAGGCTGGAGTAAGGGAAAGCTGAGATTGGTAAAGAAGTAGCAGTTAACTTATTTGAGCCAAGAAATTGGGATGTTTGGTGTGTGTGTGTGTGTGTGTGTGTGTGTGTGTGTGTGTGGCACAGTGGCCTAGACAAAATCATCAAGTGGCTTGATTTTGTCTCACTTTTTTTGATTTTGTCTGAGATTATGTTCAGCGGGAGAATAACATGGCCTAGTTGTGAGTGCCAGGCCAGCTTTTGTCAGGGGCTGCTTTTGTTCCTTTCTCCTCCTTTAATTTCCCCCCGATTAACGCTAAAGAAATTAATAGATTTCACTGGATTTAATTCAGAAAACAGTTGACGAAGTCCTTCACTCTTCCTCTCCCCTGAAGCTGAGTGGGTAATGGCTTAACAATCCGGTTGAGGGGGTACAAGTTAAATGAGCCAGAGTGCGTGACTTGAGGCAACTGTACCTTCCTTTTTCTTGTAACTGTACCCACCCCTCTCCCAGTGTGCTTAAATCATTTACCTCTCTCTCTCTCTCTTTTTTAACCTTTTCTTTTTTTTTTTTTGGCCAAGCCTGTGGCCAGGGATAGAACCTGTGCCACAGCTGCAGCCCAGGCCACAGCAGTGACAGCACCAAATGCTTAATCCCCCTGTGCCTGTAGCAAGCAGAAATTCCCGGGCCAGGTATGACCTGAGCTGCAGCAGTGACATCACTGAATCCTTAAGCACCTGACCATCAGGGAACTCCTCATTCATTTTATTTGCTATCAAACCATGGGAGGTAATGACTCTTAAAGTAAGGAAGTCCAGAATTGTGAGTTCTTCACAGTTTAAAATGTCCAGAGTTGGAGTTCCAGTTGTGGCTCAGCGGAAACGAATCTGACTAGCATCCATGAGGATGCAGGTTCAATCCCTGGCCTTGCTCAGTGGGTTAAGGATATAAATAAATAAAATGTCCAGAGTCAAGATCTAAGTGTCTGGGCTGCCCTAAGGGGAATCAGTGTTTGCTCACTGCCTTGGTTCTGTCATCAACTTGTGAACAAATCAGTTAAAATCTCTATGCCTATTTCACTTACATACAAAATAGGATAATCTGAGCCTGATTTTCTAGTTTTGGTTCCAATTTTCTTTTTGTATCATTTTATAAAATAGGTTCATGTCTCAGATTATTTATAGGATGATGTAGGATGACATTTGTGGCAGTTAATTTTACGCCAGCTTTGCTAGGCTGTGGTGCCCAGTTGTTTGATCAATCAACAGTCTAGATGTGGTTGTAAAGATGTTTTTCTGGTGTGATTAAAGTTATAATCCATAGACTTGAGTAAAGCAGTGGGTTAGGGATCTGGTGTTGCTACAAGCTTCAGCATAGGTCACAGATGCAGCTTGGTCCCGCATTGCCGTGGCAGTGGCGGTGGCGTAGGCCGGCAGCTGCAGCTCCGATTTGACTCCTAGCCTGGGAATTTCCATATGCTGCAGGTGCAGCCATAAAAAGAAAAAAAAATTTTTGCTACAGCAGTTGAAAGTTCAGAGAATTTATTACTGTGGCATTCATCTAAGTTTCTCTTTCTCCCATGCACTGCATTCCTTCTTTTCCTTTTCCTTTCTGTTTTGATTTTTCCCTTTTTTTTTTTTTCCTTTTTAGGGCCGCACCATGGCATACGGAAGTTCCCAGGCTAGGGGTCAAATCGGATTTGCAGCTGCCAGCCTACGCCACAGCCACAGCAACGCAGGATCCGAGCCGAGTCTGTGACCTACACCACAGTTCCTGGCAATGCCGGATCCTTAACCCCCTAAGCGAGGCCAGGGATCAAGCCCACATTCTCATGGATCTTAGTTGGGTTCATTAATCACTGAGCCACGAAGGGAACTCCTGAAAAGCTCTTCTTTATAGAAAAATTCTAGCTGATAAATGTGAAGGGAATATTAGAATGAGAGCGTCACCATTTTAGAATCTCTGATAGATCTGTAAAACCATCATCAATGGTTGTAAAAATGTTGATGGGAAAATTTTAAATGGATGGATTAGGCTGAAAGCACCTGTACTCACAAATAATCTTAACATCACTACACGTGGGTTACTCAAACACTGTCTTCTTCCTGTGTGTTGCAATAGGGAAGTACACAGCCCTGTCTGTGAGTTATTCTTGCTGGAAAAATTGAACCTGAATCTAATCAAGAATCTAGATCTATAAGTTTACAGGAAATGTAGGAAAAAGAGGAACAAGTTAAATGACAATACAAAGATGTGATCACTAAATCTAGAATGTGAAATGTTCTAAAGGACAAATAAACGGCATGGTTTCTTCAACATATAAATGATTTTTTTTAAAGGTGAGGGTTGGGGAGGATGTGGAACAATTGGAATCCTTGTGCACTTTTAGTGGAATGTAGAAATGGTAAAGCTGCTATGGAAAACAGTATGGCAGTTCCTCAAAAAATTAAAGGTAGATTATAACACAATCCAGCAATTCCATTCTGGGCATATACCCAAAAGAACTGCAAGGGGTGTCTTGAAAATATAGGCATACACCTTTGTTCTTTAGCAGCTTTACTCACAATAGCCAAAAGTTGGAAGCACCCCAAGTGTCCAACAAGAGAAGAATGGATAAACAAAATGTGTTATGTCCATACAATGGAACATTAGCTTCAGGAAGGAAGCAAATTCTGACCCATGCTTCAGGACATTATGTCAAGTGCACAAGCCAGTCACAAAAGGAGAAATGCTCTATGAGACTGCTTAGATATCTAGAGTAATCAGAAGTTCCCGTTGTGAATCAGCGGTAACGAATCCAACTAGTAACCCAACCATGAGGATGCAGCTTTGATCCCTAGCCTTGCTCAGTGGTTAAGGATCCAGTGTTGCCATGAGCTGTGGCATAGACCGGCAGCTGTAGCTCTTGTTTGCCCCTAGCCTGGGAACTCCCATATGCTGCAGGTGTGGCCCTTAAAAGGAAAAAAAAAAAAGATATCTAGAGTAGTCATAGAGAAGGGGCGAATGGGGAATTGTTTAATGAGCATAGGGTTTCAGTTTTCCAAGATAAAAGAGTTCTGGAGATTGGTTGAACAGCACTGTGAATGTACTTAACACACTTAACTACATACTTAAAAATGGTCAAGATGGTAAGTTTTACTGTATTTTACGGCAATTTTTACAAAAGTCAAGGGAAGGAGTTCCCTGGTGGTCTAGTAGGCTAAGGATCCAGTGTTACTACCATGACTCAAGTCACTGCTGTGGTACGGGTTGGATCCCTGGCTGGGAACTTCCACATGCTGTGGATGTGGCCGCCCCTCCCCCCAAAAAAGAAAAACAAAGGTGGAGGGTAATTTATTAAAAGAGAATTAAGGAACATGTCAACCAAATACTACATGTGGACTGTGTTTGGATCCTGATTGGAGTAAATATGGGGAGAGAGAGAGGGAGGGGTGCTTTATGTAGAAAGCTATCACTCAGCTCAGCCTCTGGGGAGGCAGTGTTGATTTTGTCATCTGAGACATACAGGCTTCAGTCTTGCCTCTGCCACTTACCAACAATGTAGCCTTGAGAAAATTACTTGCTTTCTCTCTTTTTTTTTTCTGCACCCATGGCATACAGAAGTGTCCAGGCAAGGGATCAGCCCCTTGCCACAGCTGTAGCCAGACCCAGAGCAGTGACAACGCTGGGTCCGTAACCTGCTGAGCCATGAGGGAACTCCTGTTTTCTACTCTTTTTTATTTCCATAAATATTTATTGAATCTCTGCGATGATCTTAATATTTACTATGTATTAAACACTGACTGTGTTCAACAATAGGGACGTAGAAATTAAATATATAGTCTTCTGATGCTGGACATTTAAATGTGAGGCAAGAAATAGCAGAGACGAGTCTAGAAAGATGGGCAAAAAGTAAATTACAGAAGGCTATGTGTACCATAACAAGAAGACTGGACTTTATCATGAAGAGCCATCTTATCTTTATCATAAAGAAACGAAGTTTTTACACGTTAAGATTTGTCCTCTATGTTTATAGAAACAATGTGTTATAATTTAAAATTTTTTAATTGCAATTTCAATTTTAGAATATCAATGGAACTCTCTTCTGGAAATTGTCAAACTGATTCAAAAGTTCTTCTGGGGAGTTGCCGTCGTGGTGCAGCGGAAACGAATCTGACTAGGAACCATGAGGTTGCGGGTTCGATCCCTGGCCTCGCTCAGTGGGCTAAGGATCCGGTGTTGCCATGAGCTGTGGTGTAGGTCGCAGACATGGCTCAGATCTGGCATTGCTGTGACTGGCATAGGCCAGAAGCAACAGCTCCAATTAGACCTCTAGCCTGAGAACCTCCATATGCCGCGGGTGCGGCCCTAAAAGGACAAAAAGACCAAAAAAAAAAAAAAAAAACCACCTTCTTCTGGGAAGAGAAATGTCAGGAGTAGTCAAGATAAGTTAGAACAATGAGGAAGGGCTTCCCTAACAGCAAAATATACAGGAAAGCTATAGTGTGGTATTGGTTCAGGAATAAATTTATCAATGCAACAGAATAGAGACCCCATCAAATAAATTCATGAGTATATAGGAATATGTCCTATTTCACTGATTCTAGGATTGTTTTTCATGTTTCATTTCAAGCCAAAAAACAAAAACAAAAAACATATTTCACTTCAAGCCTTTTTTTTTTTTTTTTTTTTTGGCCATGCCCATGACATGAGGAAGTTCGCAGCTCAGGGATCAAACCCAAGGCACACGTGACAACACTGGACCCTTAACTGCTAGGCCACCAGGAACTTCAGGAAGATCAGTTTCTCTTGGTGCTGCTCTTGCAGGCTCTTCAGTTCACTCTTAGAGCCTCCTCTTACTTAGGAAGGAAGATTCTCACTTGTGAACCCTTTATTTCCAACTCCATAAGGTCTAAGACCCCATGACTCTCCTGAAGCACCCCAAGACCTTCTTATAAGGGCTTTATTTATTTTAGATGATTTTTATTTATTTTTTTTCCATTATAGCTGGTTTACAGTGGCTTTTTTTTAATTTTAGATGATTTTTATTTCTCTTCCATTATTATAAGGACTTTAAAAAGAGACAGGGCAAGTTCCTGTTGTGGATCATCGGGTTAAGAACCCAACTAGTATCCATAAGGATGTGGGTTTGATCTTTGGCGTCATTCAGTGGGTTAAGGATCCAGAATTGCTTGTGAGCTGCAGTGTAGGTCGCAGATGTGGCTCAGATCTAGTGTTGCTGTGGCTGTGGTGCAGGCTGGGAGCTGCAGCTTGGATTTGATCCCTAGCCTGGGAATTTCCGTATGCCACAGGTACAGCCCTAGAAGCAAAAAAATAATTTAAATAAATAATAAATGAATAAATAAATGGAGGTCGGGCTGGAGTTACAGTGGAATGAGCCTTATTCTGCTGTGAACCCTGGCACTGCAGGGGATGACAATGACTAGTGTCCACTTTACAATGTGGGGAACTTAAGTGACAGCTTCTCTTCAACTCTGTACCCAGACACGAGTTTGGGGGCAACAGAAAATGTCCTATTCTAATCCTGGTATGCATTTGCTGAACTTGTCTGCCGTCACGTGGCTTCTTGAAACTTGCTACCTAGTCTTCCTTGGGATTCTCAACCCTAAATTGTTACTGTCATCGTTGCAGTCTTGTCAGCAGGCCAGTCTGACCTATCAACTTACAGTCATGAAGGACAATTAAAAAAAATTATAAAAATGCAACGTAATTAACATTTTCACATCTTAAAAAGTAAAAATTCAAAATAATCTAATTTAGGAGTTTCCGTAGTGGCTCAGCAGTTCACAAACCCGACTAGCATCCATGAGAACGCGGGTTCGATCCCTGGACTCAGTGGGTTAAGGATCCGGCATTGCCATGAAGATGCGGCTTGGATCCCACATTGCCGGGTCTCTGGCTTAGGCTGGGCTACAGCTCAGGTTGGACCCGTATCCTGGGAACCTCCATATGCTGCGGGTGCAGCCCTAAAAAGACAAAAAAAAGAAAAGAAAAAAAAATTTAATAACTTAGGCATCTGCCCTCCCACCCCCACCCCTTCACTTTCAAGTTTCAGGAAAAAAGGACCGGGTCTTGAAGATGCTTAGGCTGTGCTACTAAAAACGAGCGCTACTGAGACACTTAAAACTAAATTGGAAAAGATGAACATCGAATTACCATATGACCCAGCAATTCCATTCCTAGGTCTACACCCAAAAGAACTGAAAAAAATGAATTAAACAAATACTTATACATGATATTCATAGCAGCATTATTCATATTATCCCCAAAGTGGAAAAACCCACATGTCCATCAACTGATGAATGGATAAATAAAATGTGGTATGTCTGTACAAAGAAATATTTTGTCACAAAAAGGAATAAAAGTCTTGACACATGCTACAACGTGGTTGAACCGGGAAAACACTGTTTAGCGAAATAAGCCGGACATCAAGGCTACAGATTGTATGATTCCGTGAGTACAAAATGCCCAGAACAGGTAAGTCCATAGAAACAGAAAGCAGTGACTGGGGGCGTGATTGCTCAATGGCATGAGGATTTCCTTCTGGGGTGATGAAAATGTTTCGGAAATAGAGGTGATGTTTGCACAACATTGTGAATGTCTGAAACGTCATTGAATTGTACACTTTAAAACAGATCATTTTATGTGGACTTCATGCTTCAGTAAAAATAAACAGAATTGGTAGATAAAATTCCATAGTAATGTAACTCTCATATTCACTTTACAAACTCTTGGAGAGTTACTTTGGCTCAGCATGCTGAGGGGGTCCCTGGGTATTTATTTACTCTGGAGCGAGTCTGGGAGGCGGGCCTCCAGACTGCCGGGTCTAGGCTCCTCCCCTGACTGGGCGGGGCGTGTAGGGGCGGGACCGAGGGGGCCCAGGTGGCCGCGGGACGCCCTGACGGGCGGGGCTGCGTCGGCGGCTGGCCTCGCCGGTTGCCGGGAGAACCCGCAACAACAAAAGGCGTGGGCTGCGGCGGTGGCAGCGGCGCAGCGGCGCGAAGCGAAGCCGAGGAGTCCTGCGCTGCGCTCGCCGCCGAAGACGGGCTTTCTCGAACCGGTCAGTGAGTGGCAGGCGGGCCGGGTCAGGCTGGCGGGGCCGGGTCTGGTGCGGCGCCCGCCCGCCCTCTGCGCTGGCGTCCCCAGCCGGCGGTTGGGAGGAGGGGGCGCCGGCTAGGGAATAAGGAGCCGCCGCGGCGTGGCTTGTGGGGCTGTGGGGCGCCAGCGAGGCCGAGGGGGCGCCCGAGAGGCTTGGGGTCGTTGCTGGGACCCTCGGCAAGCGACTGGGAAAAGTTGGGCGCCCCTTGAGTTAGGAGGGCCCGGGGGATAAGGGCGCGTGGGAAGCCCGGACCGAGCTCCCCTGAATCGGATCCCGTGTATTTCTTGTGTTGGTTTTTACAGCTGCAGGATCTGAAGAGGGCTAGGAAGGTCCACCCTCCTTGAGGTTTCCTTTTGTTAGAGGCGGATGTTGAAATTTTTGTGCATTTGAAAGTCTGAAAGCACCCTTCCTTAGAGCAGGTGATAATTGAGAAAGAAAGATGTCCACATTCTTTCTTTGAAACAATTTTAAAATAAAAATTATCTCTCCCCAGGTTTTAAAATCTTTGCAGTTTCCCTTTCTTTCCTATCTTCTCCATCTAGTACTGTATGCTCTGGGGCCCTTTTCTGGGATCCTCGTGAGAGTCACTGCCCATTTGCCAGAGAGTTTCTTTTTCTTTTCTTTTCTTTCTTTATTCCTTTCTTTTCTGTCCCCCCCCCCTTTTTTTTTTTTAAGGCTGCACCCGCAGCATATAGATATTCCCAGGCTAGGGGTTCAATCCGAGCTGTAGCTGCCGGCCTTCAGCACAGCCACAGGGGATCTGAGCCTTGTCTGGACCTACACCACAGCTCAGGGCAATGCTACGAGTCCACGGATCAAACCCGCTTCCTCATAGATGCTAGTCAGGTTCCTTAACCACTGAGCCAGGAGGGGAACTCCTCCAGAGAACTTCTTGTGAAAATATTTATTTTTTACAAACCCTAACTTTTAGACAATTACCACTTCTGAAGAGCGAAGGGTACAGGATGGCAAACATAAGAGATACTTTTGGATCAATGACATGGCATCAGTTATCAAATATTTCTCTTGTTGAGATTTCAGAACTCCACTGAGTGTGCCTAAATATTACCAGCCAATCAGATTTCACCTTTCTTTGCATTTATTGGTGAGATTATACCTATGCTTCTGATTGGCTGTAATTGATCAAAATCTGAAGACGTGTAAGTGGTATGGATTTTTAAAAAGATATGTAAATTCTTATATATATGCAATTTTTTTTCAAGCTATATGTTTATGGACCTTTACCGGCTTATGGGCCCTTATTGGTTTTAGAGTAGCTGGATTTCTATTGACTTTGTAGCCAGATTGTTGATAGACATTCCTATTAAAAGAAAAAAGTGAGGAGTTCCCTTCCTGGCTCAGTGGTTAACGAATCCGACTAAGAACCATGAGGTTGCGGGTTCGATCCCTGGCCTTGCTCGGTGGGTTAAGGATCCGGCATTGCCGTGAGCTGTGGTGTAGGTTGCAGACGTGGCTCGGATCCCGCGTTGCTGTGGCTGTGGCGAAGGCCAGCAGCTACAGCTCCTGTTAGACCCCTAGCCTGGGAACCTCCATATGTCGCGGGTGCGGCCCTAGATAAGGCAAAAAGACAAAAAAAAGTGGAAAAATATCTTAATTTCACTTGGCATCTTTTATCGCAGATTTGTTGGAAGTAGTTAGGTTTAGCCTAACATGGACTATGACTTTTGTTTTAATGTGATGGTATTTAAAAAAAGAAAGAAAGAAAAAGAGAAAAACTAATCTTTATGATAAAACCTGAGTGTTCAGAGACTTTTGGACGAACCAAGTCATATACATCACTGTCATTTCTTTGGAAAAGTTTCCGGTACCAAATGATTGCAGAGTCCTTAATTATCCAAGAAAAGATTTACCAAATTTATGAGTATGTGTTTCTCCAATAAATACTCATTTTGTGAGTATTTATTTTTTCTGAAAAACAGTAGAAATTCATTAGAATGATTAAAATTCCCAAGGTTAGATGCATCTCTGGCCATTAGTTTGTTGACTCTGATTTGGGATTTTACAGCCCAGGGGAGCTGATATTTTTTTTTCACTCTCAGTGGGCTCTTAGTAGAGTGATGTAAATTTGTTGTTGTTGTTGTGATCCTTTTTAGACTATCCGCTCACAAAATTATAATTTTGGTCAGTTTGATTAATATGTGTCTCGGTGTGTTCCTTTTTGGGTTTGTTTTATATGGTGCTTGTGCTTCTTGGATTTGACTGATTCCTTTTCCATGTTTGGGAAGTTTTTGGCTATTATCTCTGAATATTTTCTCTGACCCTTTCTCTCTCTCTTCTTCTGGCACCCCTATAATACCGATGTTGGTGCATTTAACTTTGTCCCCGAGTTCTCTTCGACTGTATTCATTTCTTTTCAGTCCTTTTTCTCTTTTCTGTTCCACGTCAGTGATTTCCACAAGTCTGTCTTCCACCTTGCTTATTTGTTCTTCTGCCTCCTGTGTTCTGCTGTTGGTCCCTTGTAGTGAATTTTTTTTTTTTTTTGGTCTTTCTGCCTTTTCTAGGGCCGCATTTGTGGCATATGGAGGTTCCCAGGCGAGGTGTCTAAGCGGAGCTGTAGCTGCCCGCTTACGCCACAGCCACTGCAATGTGGGATCCGAGCCACATCTGCAACCTACACCACAGCTCATGTACACGCCGGATCCCCAACCCCTGAGCGAGGCCAGGGATTGAACCTGTAACCTCATGGTTCCTAGTCGGATTTGTTAACCACTGAGTCATGACGGGAACTCTGATGTAGTGAATTTTTTATTTCAGTTATTGTATTTTGCATCTCTGCTTGCTTAATCCTTAAATCTTCTATTTCTTTGCTCATTGTTTCTTGTAATTTATCAGTCTTTGCCTCCAGTTTGTTTCCAAGATCTTGAATCATCTTTACTGTCACCAGTCTAAAGTCTTTTTCATGGAGGTTGGTAAGCTCCAGATCACTTAGCTGTTTTTTGGGGTTTTTTCCTGTTCCATTATCTGAGTCATAATTCTCTGCCTTTTCATTTTGTATAGATTTTTGGTGTGGTCTCCTTTTTGCATACAATAGGGTTGTAGCCCCTCTTGCTTCTGATGTCTGCCCCCCTTGTGGCTGAAACTGGTATGGGGGCTTGCTGTGGGCTTCCTGATGGGAGAGACTGGTGCCTGCCCATTGGTAGGTGGGGCCGATTCCTCTCTGGTGGGTGGGGCTTTGTCTCTGGGTGTGATTAGATGCAGCTGTGTGCCTGCAGGGCCTTTAGGCAGCCTGTTTGCTGATGGGTGGAGCTGAGTTCCCATCTAGTTTATTGTTTGGCCTGGGGTTTCTCAGCCCTGATGGGTGGGGCCAGATTTTCCAAAATGGCCACTTCTAGAGGATCTCACACTGTTGATTATTCCCGAGGCCTTTGTCTCCAATGGCCTTCCCCCACAATGAGCCACAGTCACCCCTGTTTTCCCAGGAGACCTCTAAGAACCATAGGCAGGTCTGACCCAGGTTCTTATGGAGTCTCTGCTTTGCTCTGTGACCCAGTGCACATGAAAACCCGTGTGCACCTTTCAAGAGCGGAGTCTCAGTTTCCCCCAGTCCCATGGAGCTCCTGTGCACAAGCCCTGCTGGCCCTCAACGCCAAAAGCTCTGGGGGCTCCTCCTCCCAATGCCAGATCCCCAGGGGTGGGGACCTGAGGTGGGGCTCAGAACGCTCGCTCCTGTTGGTGAGTCTCTGCAGTGCAGTTACTTTCCAGTCTGTGGACCATCTACCTGGAGGGTATGGGGTTGCTTATATTGCATAATCGGTGTTATTGCCCCTCCTACTGGCTGGGTGTGACTTCCTCTTTGTCTTCTGGAATAGGATATCTTTTTTGATCATTTGCAGTCTGTTTGGTTGAAGGTTAGTTCAGCAGTTGGTTGTAATTTTGTTGCTTTTTATGAGAGAAGGTAAGCTCCAGCCCTTCTACCCTGCTATCTTAATCCTGCCTCCACTAACAAAATTATAAATGCACAGTATTGCTACAGAGGTTATTTTTGAAGACTAGTGAATATTAATATGCCTTAATTAACATTTCCATTATATATAGTGCTGAAAATGTTTTAGTCCATTAGTCCCCTAGGTTACTGAACAATAGTGTTCAAGAGTCTTCTCCAATGATCTCAGTCCCAACCCAAACTGATTGTTTTTCATCCATACCTAAACATAGATTAGTTGTTACTTTTTTTTTTCACTTTTACATGGTGTAAACATTGTCCTACTGAGACTGTGAGCATTCATGTACAAGTTTTTATGTGAACATACGTTTTCAGTTCGTTTTGGGTATATACACCTAAGAGTGGAGTTGCTGGGTTAAATGATAACTCCGTTTAACTTTCTGAGGAACTGCAAGATTGTTCCAAAGTGGCTGCATCATTTTACATTCCTGTCAGGAGAGCGTGAAGGTTCTGTATTCTCTACATTCTTGACAAAATTTATTATGATCTATCTTTTTTGTTAGAGCTGTGTTAGTTGGAGTGAAGTGGTTTTGATCGCATTTCCCCCATAGCTAATGATGTTGAGCATCTTTGGATTGCTTATTGGCCAGTTTTATATCATCTTCAAAGAACTGTATCTTCAGATTCTTTGCCTGCTTTTGAGTTGGATTGTCTTTTTATTATTGACTTCTACTAGTTCTTTATATATTTTAGTTAAAAATCCTTATTAGATATATGACTTGCAATTTTTTCTTAAGCAAAGGAGGAAAAAAAGCTTTTTTTTTTTGGTCTTTTTGCCTTTTCTAGGGCCGCACCTGCAGCATATGGAGGTTCCCAGGCTAGAGGTCTAATTGGAGCTGTAGCCGCCGGCCTGTGCCACAGCCACAGCAATGCAGGATCCGAGCCACATCTGCAGACTACACCACAGCTCGTGGCAACGCCAGATCCTTAACCCACTGAGCAGGGCCAGGGATTGAACCCAAAACCTCATGGTTCTAGTCGGATTCGTTAACCACTGAGCCATGATGGGAACTCCGAGAAAAAAAAAGGCTTTATTGCTTTGCCAAGCAAAGGTGGATCACAGCAGGTTAATTCCTCAAAGACTGTGTCCCGCTTAGGAGAGATGGGGAGGTGGTTTTATAGTTTTGGGAGCAAAAAATATGGCCACAGAGAAGGATTGGAGTAGAGGCAAGTTTGCATTGTTTTCAGAGCTGGTGTTCTGTGGTCTGGTGGTCTTTCTGGAATAAAGAATGCTTCAGTAATATCTTTCGTTTGTTGGGGCTTTAGTTCCGGTGCCTGGAGTCACTGATGTTCAGGTTCTTCATGCCTCCTCGCAGAATAAATTCAGCGAGAGGCAAAGTGATAGGCAAGAAATAGATTTGTTAAGATAGGACACTTGTGAGAGATGCAAGCAGGCGGGCAAGGAGGCTCTGCCGTGACTTGGAAATGTTTTCTCCTATTCAGTGAGTTGTCTTTTCACTTTCTTGATGATGTCCTTTGAAGCACAAAACTTTTAAATTTGAATAAGTCTGTCTTATCTATTTTTCCTTTTACTGCTTATTGCTTTTGCTTTTGGTGTCATATCTGAGAAATCACTGCCAAATCCAAGATTACAGATAGTTATCATTGTGTTTTCTCAAGGGTTTTACGGTTTCAACTCTTACACACGTAAGTCTTGTGAACCATTTGAATTAACTCTTGTATATGATGTGAGGTAGGATCCAGTTTCATTCCTCTCTGTATAGATATCCAGTTGTCCCATGGCTACTTGTTGAAAGACTATTCTTTCCCCATTGAATTGTCTTGGCACTCTTGTTGAAAATCAGTTGCCCATAGATTTTTTTTTTCTTTTTGTCTTGTTTAGGGCCATACGTTTGGCATATGGAGGTTCCCGGGCTTGGAGTCAAGTCGGAGCTGTCGCCGCCGGCCTGCACCACAGCCACAGCAACATGGGATCTGAGCTGCGTCTGCGACCTACACCACAACTCACGGCAACGCTGGATCCTTAACCCACTTAGCGAGGTCAGGGCTCGAACCTGAAGCCTCAGGTTCGTTAACCACTGAGCCACAACAGGAACTCTGCCCATAGATGTTCTTAGGTGGTAAGTGAAATAAAGCCCCAAAGGACAAAAAATCAGTGTAACCCAGTCAGTTCCAGACTTGCAGACTCCTTATCAGACAGGTCCATGTAATGGATTGAGTTCCTGAAATAAAGATAGCCCCAAGAAGAAAGTTAAAGATTATACAGTGCTCCCAAATACCAACCTTGGACTATATGACTTGGCAAAAATGACCCCTGTCTATGAAAAAAAAAAGCACTCCCCTTGGGATGTGGGGGTGGCGGTGGGGGGTTGGGGGGTGCCCGCGGGAAGACTCAGTCTTGCTTGTGCAGAGCTCCTGACCACTCCTGTGGTCCATAAACTCTGCTTACAGTCTCATTGTTCCCGCCTCTGCCTCCTTCTTCCCTGACATTCTAACAGACATAAGGGTGTATATCTGGGTTCTCAGTTCTTTTCCATTGATATTTACGTCTGTCCTATGCCAGTACCACATTGTCTTAATTACTGTTGCCAGGTTTTAAAATTGGGAAAGTATGTCCTCCAACTTGGTTCTTTTTTCAGTATTGTATTGGCTATTCTGTGTCCCTTGAATTTCCATATGAATTTTAGGATCAGCTTGTCAGTTTCTGCAGACAGGTCAGCTGGGATTTTGATAGGTGTTCCATTGAATTTTTGGATGAATTTGGGGAATATTGTAGTTTTTATGTGTCACGTCTTCCGATCCATGAACATGAGACGGTTTTCTGTTTGTTTAGATCTTCTTTCAACAATATTTTATAGTTTTCGGAGTGTAAAACTGATACATGTCTTTTGTTAAATTTATTCCTGAGCATTTATTCTTGAGCATTAGATTCTTTTTAATGAAATTGTTTTCTTAATTTATTTTTCAGGTTGTTCTTTGTGTAAGTATAGCTACCAATTAAATTTTAATGTATTAATTAATGTTTTGATTCCACCAGAGATCTTAAGAATTAAGTACCACATGATTTAGGAGTGAAACAGCAGTTTTTCTGTTAGTTGTGATAACTTTTGAATAAAAAATTTTGGTTTTAAATTTGCATTGACTTATAGAAATCCTTAAAAGTATTTTCGTGGATTGATTTATAACATTTGTGACAAAGAGAAGGTGTTATTTTTCAGTACCTAGCTATAAAATCTAATACAGGGGTTTGCTTTGCATTGTTTGTGTTCATGTGTACAAGTACCTAATTATTTCCCTATGTATCTAACTCCCCAGTTGTTCAGTATTTAGATTAACGACCTGGGAAACCTATTACCACTCTAGAAAGAATGGCATAATTCTTCTATGCTGTGCACTTAGCACTTTACTTCATTTACCAACTCATGGCCCCCACCCTCTATATTATTTTACAGCAAATCCAGACATCGTATCATTGTATCTGTAAATAATATACTTTTTCAAGACAGATATTCTCTTTGTAGTTGTCTTATATTGGAGCAAACCCTGCTATAATTGACTTTGCTTTAGAAGATGGTTAGTTTGTTAGAATAGAGATGGCAATAACTAAATTTTGTTTTTATTTTGATACACAGGGGTCCAGATCTTACGTAAAATGGATGTTTCTCACACTAGGTACTGACCATTAAGTAGAAAATCTATTTAGTAAAACCTAAGCTGCCATGGAAGAAATACCAGTGAAAGTTGCTGTAAGAATTAGACCTCTGCTGTGCAAAGAAGTTCTTCATAATCATCAAGCTTGTGTGAGAGTTATTCCAAACACCCAACAGATTATCATTGGGAGAGATAGAGTCTTTACTTTTGATTTTGTTTTTGGCAAAAATTCCACTCAAGATGAAGTTTATAGTACCTGCATAAAGCCGCTAGTGTTGTCACTCATTGAGGGCTATAATGCAACCGTTTTTGCCTATGGACAAACTGGATCTGGGAAGACGTACACCATTGGAGGAGGTCATGTTGGTAAGATGCTCTTACTCTTTGACTTTCATTTGAGACACTAGAAAGAAGCTTTAATATCCCAGTCCCTGCCACATAGTAGGTGCTCAGCATATTGATTGAATGAAATAATCATATATGTTCATAAGATGATCATCTTCAAAAGATTTGTTTCAAAATATTGAAGTTTCATTGAATAATCTGATTTATGATTATATTTGCCTGAGGAAAGCCATTTAAGGCAGTGTTTGGTGTTCAGCCCTTTGCCATTTCCCCCCTTTTATTGAGATATAATTGACATGTAATATTTTTATTTTCGTTTCTTTAGGGCCGCACTCGCGGCATATGGAGGTTCCCAGGCTAGGGGTCAAATCAGAGCTGTAGCTGCTGGTCTGCACCACAGCCACAGCAATGCCAGACCCAAGGCTCATCTGCGACCTACACCACGGCTCATGGCAACACTGGATCCTTAACCCACTAGCAAGGCCAGGGATCGAACCTGCATTCTCATGGGTACTAGTCAGATTCATTTCCACTGAGCCATGACGGGAACTTTGACATGTAGCATTCCATTAGTCCAAAGTGTACAACATCAGAGTTCCTGTCGTGGCGAATCCGCCTAGGAACCATGAGGTTGTGGGTTCGATTCCTGGCCTTGCTCAGTGGGTTAAGGATCCGGCATTGCTGTGAGCTGTGGTGTAGGTCTCAGATGCGGCTCGGATTCTGCGTTGCTGTGGTTCTGGTGTAGGCCGGTAGCTACAGCTCCTGTTAGACCCCTAGCCTGAGAACCTCCACATGCCGCAGGTGTGGCCTTAAATTGACAAAAAGACAAAAAAAAAAAAAAAAATACAACATAGTGATTTGATGTATCTGTATATTGCAAAATGATTATCAAAGTTAGTTTAGCCACCTTCGGTCACCTCACATAGATTATTTTTCTTGTGATGAGAACTTTTAAGTTCAACTCTTTTAACGACTTTCAAATATACACAATATAGTTCAGATAAACTATAGTCACCATGCTGTACATTGCACCCCGGAACTTGATTATCTTATTGCTAGCAGCTTTTTTTTTTTGTCTTTTTGCCTTATCTAGGGCCGCACATGCGGCATATGGAGGTTCCCAGGCTAGGGGTCTAATTGGAGCTGTAGCCACTGGCCTACACCACAGCCATAGCAACGTGGGATCCGAGCTGCGTCTGTGACCTACACCACAGCTCACGGCAACGCCGGATCCTTAACCCACTGAGCAAGGCCTGGGATCAAATCCACAACCTCATGGTTCCTAGTCAGATTCGTTTCTACTGTGCCACGATGGGAACTCCCGTTAGCAGTTTTAACCTTTTGATCACTTTTGCCCCCCCCAGCTCTTTGTCATTTTGAACAGATTTTATAATAGAGAGGAATAAGTTAACAGAATCAGATTTTGCATCTTTTAATACTGTAAATATTAAGAGTCCTGTAATCAAGACTTAGAGGCAGTAGAAGAAATTTATTATGTAAAGTGTTTTTAAAATTTTTGCCAGTCAGATTTATGTTTTCTTTTCAGCATAATGACGTGATAAATGTATACATTATGAAAGGATTCCTCCCATTTAGTTAACATATCCATCACCTCTTGTAAATACAGATTTCTGTTCTAAAAACTGAATATTTTAGGATACAGTTTCTCTTGCTTGTAATTCTAGCTGGGAAAGGTGGAAACAGGATTTTCTTTGGAGCTGAAAGGAACCTTAAAAATAATTTCTCTTCATTTAGTTGAGGAGCTACAGCCAAAGAGCAGTGAAGGGCTTCTTCAGTTAGGTGGCTAGTGACAGAGCTGGGACTGAAAGCTGAGTCCTCTGTTGAGATCATTTACTATATTGTTTTTTTTTTAATAAAAGCAAAATTTTGAATGTTTTACATACTTATCATCATCTAAAATTGTAGTTAGTATTCTCTGTATGTGTAATGACTCTCAAATATGTTTTCTGCTTTCATGCTTCTGAAACATAGAATGTGTGACTTTCAGAAACATCTAATGACAACCAAGAATTGGTGGGGAGGGTTAGGGGGTGGCCATGTGGTTTGAGGAAGCCCGTATTCCAAAGATTAAATGGAAGAGTTGTAAGTGCCCTGTACTCCCTACCCCGTCCCTTTAAATACTTTACAAAAAGTATTTTTTAGAATACTGTTATACCAGATTAAGAGATTAAAGATATTATTTTAGGGTCTCGCAATAAAAAGTTTCAGTTTTTCTACAAGTTGTGCATTTCCTTAAGGATTACAGCTTTTTTTTTTTTTTTTAACTTTTTCGGCTGCACCTGCAGTATATGGAAGCTCCCAGGCCAGTGATTGAATCCGAGCTGTAGCAACACCAGATCCTTAACCCACTGCACCACAGCAGGAACTCCTGTATCCTTTTTCTTCTCTTTTCTTTTTTTGATAAGCAAATGCTTTATGATCTTTTAGGCTTAGTATATGCCTTATACTAATAAGAGTCATAAAATTTTTACAACTTGGTGACTTACTTATAGCTGTATATTATATTGCTTTTGTTTGTTTGTTTCTTTTGGCTATGCCCAAGGCATGTTGAAGTTTTGGGGCTGAGGATTGAACCTGTGACCTGAGCCATTGCAATGACAGTACTGACTCCTTAACTTACTGTGCCACAAGGGAACTCCATGCTGCATTGTTTTTTAAGAGGCCATGAGTACAATTTTAATTCCTTAAGCAAAAAAATTATTAAAGTTACTTATTGTCCTAAAATATTTTAACCGCTCTAAAATACTTGATGCCAAAAGAAATAGATCACCATTAGGAATAGTTTTTGGTGTTTTTTACTTTAGATTTTTTAAAAAATTGTTCGTTGTAAAAAAAAATTGCAGGTAATGCTTAAGAAATCAAACAGATGAAAGCTCCTCTTATTCCCAGAAAATAACAGTTTGATATTTAAGTTCAGGAGTCCTCTAAACATTTTTCCTGGCATATTATAAGTACTCACACATGTAGATTTTGGTTGTTTGGTTTTCTTTTTTTATTTGTTTAATGAGGTATTTTATACCTGTGGTTCTGTAATTTTCTTTTTGCAGTTAACAATATAAAATGTCACTTCATTTCTTCTCATTTGGGTCATAGAATTTCACCTCAGTTTTTTGGCTCTGCATATAATATTCCAGAGTTTGAGTGGATCATTCCAGTATTAATGGACATTTAGGTTGGTTTTGATTTTTACTGTTATAAAAAAAAAAAGTTGCAGTGTATATCTTGGTGCATTTAACTTTATATCCATGTGTGATATATAGTCTGTTCTATAGAATAGATTCCTAGAGGTAGATATGTTGAGTCAGTGGGTATGCTCATTTAAAATGTGGATAGAAGAGTTCCCTTCAAGGCTAAGTGGAAACGAATTGGACTAGTATCCATGAGGATGTGGGTTCAATCCCTGGCCTCACTCAGTGGGTTAAGGATCCAGCATTGCTGTGAGCTGTGGTGTAGGTCACAGATGTAGCTCAGATTCCGCATTGCTGTGGCTGTGGTTTAGGCCGGCAGCTATAGCTCTGATTCGACCCCTAGCCTGGGAACTTCCATATGCCGCGGGTGCGGCCCTAAAAATGTAATAAATAAATAAGTAAATACGTAAGTAAGTAAATAAATAAATATGGATAGATACTGACAGATTATCTCCTAAAAAGACTGTATCAGTTGGTTTATATTCCCACTACCAATATGTGAAAGACATTTATTTGCTCATGTTCTTGCCAGTTACTGGAAATTATAAATCCAAAATTTTTTTTCATCATTTGTTGTTTGAAGTTATATTTCTTGGTGTATTTGTGTTTTTTGTTTTTTTGTTTGTCTTTTTGCCTTTATGTAGAGCTGCACCCGCGGCATATGGAGGTTCCCAGGCTAGGGGTCTAACAGGAGCTGTAGCCGCCGGCCTTCGCCACAGCCACAGCAACGCAGGATCCGAGCCGCGTCTGCAACCTACACCACAGCTCACGGCAACGCCAGATCCTTAACCCACTGAGCAAGGCCAGGGATCGAACCCGCAACCTCACGGTTCTTAGTCGGATTTGTTAACCACTGAGCCACGAAGGGAACTCCTTGGTGTATTTGTGAAAATAGCATTTTCAATTTCCCTGAGTATCCGTAGGACACCCGTTCTGGGTTGGCCATCTGCTGTTTGGTTATTTTTTTTCTTGCTTTTTACAGCCGCATCTGCGGCATATGGAGGTTCCCAGGCTAGGGGTCTAATCGGAGCTGTAGCTGCCCACCTTCGCCACAGCCACAGCAACACGGGATCCGAGCCGCATCTTCAGCCTACACCACAGTGCTCAGGATGACACCTTGGAGACATCCTTGACTCGTCGCTTTCTCTCACATTCCACATCCAATCTGACAGGGACTCTTAAAGGCTTTTTCCCTTAAACTTAAATCCGAAATCTGGTCACTTCTTAACCTTTCTCTGCTGCCAGCCTCAGGTGAACTACCATCATATCTATCTCTGCCCCTGCCCTTTAATATCGATGTAAAACTCAGTAGGCAGAGTGGTCTCTTTTATTTTGTTTTTTGCTTCTTAGAGCTGCACTCGCGGCATATGGAGGTTCCCAGGCTAGGGATCTAATCGGAGCTGTAGCCGCCGGCCTACACCACAGCCACAGCAATGCGGGATCCGAGCCGCATCTGCGACCTACACCGCAGCTCACAGCAACGCCGGATCCTTAACCCACTGAGCAAGGTCAGGGATAGAACCCTCAGCTTCATGGTTCCTAGACGGATTTGTGTCCGCTGTGCCACAACGGGAACTCCCAGAGTGGTCTCTTTTAAATCCCAAGTGACTGCTCTGCTCCAGTGGTTCTCATCACAGAATAAGACCTAAAGACTGTCGTGGTCTACAAGGACCTACATGCTCTGATTTCTGTCACCTCTCCAACCTCATCCGCTGCCACTCTCCCCTTGCTCCCTCTGCTCCAGCCACACTGGCCTCCTTGTTTATGGATCACACCGGTTTCATACCTTTGCACGTGTTTTCTCTGTCTAGGACCCTCAGATACCCCCATGGCCCTCTGCCACCCCTTTCAAGTTTTTGCTCAAATGTCACCTTCTCCATGATGTCCTGTTTAAAGTCGGAAGCACCTCCCACCTGAATACACTCAAACTTCAGTCCCCCTCATCTTGCCCTATTTTTTCCTCTGGGCATGTCTAACACCTTTTAATATACCAAATATTCACTTGTCAGTTATTCTTATTTGCTGTTGTCTTTCTCTCCTAGTACAGTTCCTTAGGGGCAGAGATTTTTTTTTTTCTCCGTTTTGTTCACTGATAGTTCCTGGGGTCCTAGAATCTGCCTGGCACATAGTAGGTACTATGTAAATAGTGAGTGCATGAACGAATTTTAAGTAAGGGGACACAAGTGAACACTTCCATTTTTGAATTTTGTAGTTAATGGTTTTTTAAAAATTTAATAATAGAAATTTAAGAGAGTAAATTTATTGCTTGTACATTTATTAATTGTAGCTTTTCTTAAAGCTTACGTTTCAGATGTGCTTTCTTTTTCTAAACTTTCAGCTTCAGTTGTGGAGGGTCAAAAGGGTATCATTCCTCGTGCTATCCAAGAAATATTTCAAAACATCTCTGAAAATCCTGGCATTGACTTTACTATAAAAGTGTCCTATATAGAAGTATACAAGGAAGACCTAAGAGATCTTCTAGAATTGGAGTCATCTGTGAAGGATCTGCACATCCGAGAAGACGAGAAGGGAAACACGGGTAAAGTAGCCTACCTAACTGATAGCCTTCATTAGCAGATGAATATGGTATAATTTACTTTCTGGGTATTTCCCAAGGATTCTTTAAAAACAGACATAGAAACAAAATGAATTTTGTTTTTACTTTTAAATTGAATAGCTTAATGATTACCAATAGCAGTTAACTCACCCAGGTGAAAAACAGAAGTTCAGACTGGTTGGTAAGATGAAATTATTGTTATAATTCAGAATTCAGTTGGAGTTCCTGTTGTGGGGCTCAGCAGTTAGTGAATCTGACTAGCATCTATGAGGACATGGGTTTGATCCAGGGCCTCGCTCAGTGGGTTAAGGATCCGGCATTGCTGTGAGTTGTGGTGTAAGTTGCAGACACAGCTCAGATCCTACGTTGCTTAGGCTCTGGTGTAGGCTGGCGGCTACAGTTCCAATTGGACCCCTAGCCTGGGAACCTCCATATGGCACGAATTCAACCCTAAAAAGACAAAAAGACCAAAAAAAAAAAAAACCCCAAAAAAAGTCCCAAATTCAGCTGACTCTTGAATAACATGGGTGGTAGGAGTGGCATTGGGTTGTTGGCCCTCCACACAGTCAAAAATACAATTGTAACTCAGTAAAAATGTCAAACAAATGCATTTTTGGTTGTGAGTGGGACATTTTAAATGATATATGGCAATTTTCAAATAGTTTACATCCTACCAAAATTTTTGCAGGATAGCTATCAGCTAGAGTATATTTTGATCATTAAGTTTATCAAGAGTGGTAGTTTTTTTTTTTTTTTTTTTTGCTTTTTTGCTTTTTAGGGCCATACTGGCAGTGTATGGAGAGTCCCAGGCTAAGGGTCGAATTGGAGTACAGCTGTACAGCCTACGCCACAGCCACAGCAATGCAAGATCTGAGCCGCATCTGTGATCTACACCACAGCTCACGGCAACGCCGGAACCTTAACCCACTGAGCGAGGCCAGGGATTGAACCCACAGCCTCATGGTTCCTAGTTGGATTCATTTCCGCCGTGCCATGACGGGAACTCCAAGAGGGATAGTTAATACTTCTGTACTGTCTGTTTTACGTTTTTGTAACATTTATTTTTGTCTTTTTAGGGCTTAACTTGCGGCATATGAAGGTTCCCAGGCTAGGGGTTGAATCGGAGCTGTAGCCGCTGTCCTATGCCACAGCCATGCCAGATCCGAGCCATGTCTGTGACCTACACTGCAGCTCATGGCAACTCTGGATCCTTAACCCACTGAGCAAGGCCGGGGATCAAACCTGGATCCTCATGGATACTAGTCAGATTCCTCTCCGCTGAGGCACAATGGGAACTCCCACATTTTTGTGACTTGTAATAAGAGTTAAAAACATTCAATAATTACCTTGTATAAGGTACAGAAGTTTAAAACATCAGTCTGAATTTTGTCGAGAAAAAAATAAACTATTCTAAGTTATCTAATAAGTTCATAAAGTACCATATATGTTTTCTTTCTAAGAAAACAAAACAAAACCCAATTTCTTCAAACATCCAGGAATGCCAAGGCTGCCAAGACAGGGCCTACAAGGAGGTACGCTTACTGCCCCCTGCAGGCTACTGCTGAAGGGGACAGGCCATCTTTTTTCCCAATTGCTAGGAAATCCCCCCCGGGGAACCTGCCATTCCTCTGGAAGGATCCTTCATCTCCAGGAAGGCTCTACTAAATGTGTTTTATAGGGGAAGACATCCAAGAACAGTCATTGTTATTAATAGCAGTGAAAATCTGAAAACAATCTCAATGTCCAACAGTGGACTATTAGTCAAATAAGTTATTATAATATATTCAGAAGACATGAATATATTATAATAATTACCACATGACCATGAGGTCAAAAATTTGAAAAATATTTAACAGCATGAAAATTCTTACAATATAAATACTAAGTGAAAAAATAAGATGCAGTACTATATGTGGATGTTGGTACTTCCCCTTTTAGAAAACTCCCAAGTGATTTTCAGCTGGATTTGAGGACCATAGATAGTGCTAAAAAATGGCGTAACATTAAATTTTATAAAAGGTATACTGTGACTTATAGTTACATTGTTATGATTACATTTATAGTCACTGATAGTTTGGCATTCGCTAGTTGCAGTATAGGTACTTTAGAATCTTAAATGAACTGAGTTGTTAAGAAAGGTGTCATGATGGGAACAGTGCAAGAAAAATGATTATTTTTTAAAGAAACAGAGACATGACAGGATCTGATTAAAGAGGAAGCATGGTGCTGTAATTCAGACATAGACTCAGGAGGTTTACTGCTGTGGTTCAATTCCCAAATCCACCTACTCTTTTGGAAATTTTTTGGATATGAACAAATAATGTGGGTAGTAACCTTAGATTATTTTGGGTTCTATTCTGCCCTTAAAATAGAAACCTTTTTTTTTTTTTTTGGTCTTTTTAGGGCTGCTCTTGTGGCATATTGAGGTTCCCAGGCTAGGGGTCAAATCGAAACTGTAGCTGACGGCCTACACCACAGCCACAGCAATGCGGGATCTGAGCCGTGTCTGCGATCTATACCACAGCTCATGGCAACGCCGAATCCTTAACCCACTGAGCTAGGCCAGAGATCAAACCTGGGTCCTCCTGGAGACTAGTCAGATTTTGTTTCCACTGAGCTATGATGGGAACTCCTAGAAATGTTTGTTTTTTTTTTTTTGTCTTTTTGGCTTTTCTAGGGCCTCACCCGCGGCATATGGAGGTTCCCAGGCTAGGGGTCTAATCGGAGCTGTAGCTGCCGACCGACTTACGCCACAGCCACAGCAACATGGGATCCTAGCCACGTGTGCGACCTGCACCACAGCTCATGGCAATGCCGGATCCTTAACCCACTGAGCGATTCCAGGGATCGAACTGGTAACCTCATGGTTCCTAATCGAGTTTGTTAATCACTGGGCCACAATGGGAACTCCTGTTTTTTTTTTTTTTTGAATCGCCATCTCATCTTGTTTACCTTGTACTCTGATATTATGTAGGGTAAACCTGTTTTAAAAATAAGTAACCAACTTTATGACATTTTCATTTATCATTGGTTATGTACCAAAATCCTTAAACCTTAGGATGGCTTGAGTATTAATGAAACTCAAAAGAAACTAGTTTCTCTTAATTAATCTACTACTGATTAATTCTTTTGAGCTATATATTTAGTTTATTTTTTTCTTTTTAGGGCCATACCTGTGGCATTTGGAAGTTCCCAGGCTAGGGGTTGAATTGGAGCGAAAACTGCTGGCCTGTGCCACAGCCATGGTAATGCTGATCTGAGCCGCATCTGCACCACAGCTAATAGCAACTCTGTATCTTTAACCTACTGAATGAGGCCAGGGATCAAACCTTCATCCTCATGGATACTAGTTGGGTTCTTAACCCACTGACCCAAGATGGGAACTCCAATTTATTATCTTTTAATCAATGTGTTAGTCTCCACAAATCAAAATACTGAATAGTTTGTCTTTTGTCAGCTGTCTTAAAGAATTGTGTGATGTGTCATTCCAAAAAAACCCAGATTGTTTAAAAAATATATTACGTCTTTTAGAATTTAAACCTCAAAATGAGTGCCATCTATTACAATGGTACTGTTAGAAGGTTATCTAAAATTGTTTAATGATGTTGCTGATGTTACTTTCATTTGAGATGCTATTGATTTTTTTAAAGAGACAGTCTTGGCTGGGCAGCTTAGCAAACGATAACTGTTATGTGGTTAATTGAACGCTATTGGATTTTGATTAAGCTTGATTTAAAAACTTGCTCTTGCCATTTCCAGTGATCGTCGGAGCCAAGGAATGCCAGGTGGAGAGTGCAGAAGAAGTGCTGAGTCTCCTGGAGATGGGGAATGCGGCCAGGCGCACGGGGACCACCCAGATGAACGAGCACTCCAGTAGATCACATGCCATTTTCACCATCAGCCTTTGTCAAGTAGAGAAAAATAGAGAGGCAGCCAAAGATGGATCATGGTATTCCCCTCGGCATATCGTCTCAAAGTTCCACTTTGTGGATTTGGCTGGGTCAGAAAGAGTAACCAAAACAGGGAATACTGGGGAACGGTTCAAAGAGTCCATTCAGATCAACAGTGGGCTGCTGGCGTTAGGAAACGTCATAAGTGCTCTTGGGGATCCACGCCGAAAGAGCTCACATATTCCTTATAGGGACGCTAAAATTACCCGGCTTCTGAAAGATTCGCTGGGAGGCAGTGCCAAGACCGTCATGATCACTTGTGTCAGCCCATCCTCCTCGGATTTTGATGAGTCCTTAAATTCTCTCAAATATGCCAACAGGGCACGCAACATTAGAAATAAACCCACCTTAAACTTCAGCCCCGAGTCAGACCGTATGGATGAAATGGAATTTGAGATTAAGTTGCTTCGAGAAGCTTTGCAAAGCCAGCAGGCTGGTAGCAACCAAACTAGCCAGATCCATCGTGAGGGGACTCCTGATAAAAACAGGATCCATTCTCTTGAGGAGCAAGTAGCTCAGCTACAAGGAGAATGCCTGGGTTACCAAAACTGTATAGAGGAAGCCTTTACCTTCCTGATGGACTTAAAAGATGCTGTCAGACTAAACCAAAAGCAGCAACAAAAACTGCAGGAGTGGTTTAACATGACCCAGGAGGTCAGGAAGACGATTCTCACATCATTCAGAGGAAGCCTAGGCACTGGCAGCCTGGAAGAGGGACCACAGCATATTACAGTGTTCCAGCTGAAGCGAGAGCTTAAGAAATGCCAGGTACGTAGACCCACTTCTGTAAAGAACTTAAGGACTGAATTTATTGGGTCAAGGAAGAGTCGTTTTGGAATTTCAGAAGGTTCCCCCCCCCCCATTAAGGCTGCGCCTGTGACATATGGAGGTGCCCAGGCTAGGGGTCGAATCGGATCTGTAGCCACTGGCCTACACCACAGCCGTAGCAGCAGGGGGTCCACCTGTCCACTCCTCCCTTGAGTATTTTCCATGATGACTCTCACTTGTGCTTTCTTTCCCTCTTCCCAGTGTGCGCTTGCTGCTGATGAAGTAGTATTTAATCAGAAGGACCTGGAGGTGAAGGAACTAAAGAATCAAGTGCAGATGATGGTACAAGAAAACAAAGGACATGTTGTATCTTTGAAAGAAGCTCAAAAAGTGAATAAGTTACAGGTAGAGTTTCTTAATGTACCTCGCTCTGTATATTTCATTGGAATAGTAACTAAATGGAATCACATTTTCAGTGATGAATGGGAATGTTTGCAAAATAGGTTTCGGAAGAAGAGCCCTGAACACAGGCACCTAAAGAGTTAGTACTGTTTCCCTCCTAAATGGTGGGTATAAAGGAAAATGTTTTTATTGTTAATTTGACATAGTTCAAAAATATGAAGCCTAATACCTAGGAAATTAATTTTCAAATCATATAATGGATATCTTTATACTTTTCCCTTCCGTTATTTTCCAAAGTAATAGGCAATGTGATATTGTTAAGTGGTGGAAGGTGAACTCATAATTTAAACATTTTGTTTGTTAAATTATCCTTTTATACTCTATCAGTGATTTTGTTCTTTAACTTTTGCTAAGTCTTTTCTTCAAAAGACATCATAAGAGTAAAAAGCACATCACAGAAAGAGAAAAAAATATCTAGAACCGTATAATTGACAAAGCTCATACCCAGATGATCTCATGAAGTCCCGCAAATTAATTTAAAAGACTCGGTCCTTGGAGTTTTTGTCGTGGCCCAGCGGTTAACAAACCCCACTAGCATCCATGAGGATGAGGGTTCGATTCCTGGCCTTGCTCGGTGGGTTAAGGATCTGGCATTGCCTTGAGTTGTGGTGTAGGTCACAGATGCAGCTCGGATCTGGTGTTGCTGTGGCGGTAGTGTAGGCTGGCAGCTGTAGCTCGGATTGGACTCCTAGCCTGGGAACCTCCATGTGCTGCAGGTGTGGCCCTAAAAAGAAAAGAAAAAAAACAACAACCCCAAAACATTATTGTCGTGAAAGAAGAACAGTGGGAAGCAGGATGTAGAATGAAGTCTGGGAAAAATCAGGTACAAGCTTCCAGGAGTTGTCTTCCAGTGGAGTCACCCACATGTGCCTAATTCCCCCAGCAAAGACTGTGACAACACATGTGAAATGTTGTCTACTAGGGAACCTCAGTATAGACTCAGGTTTTGTTGGGAGCTGGTCACGCAGGCATTCTCTGCCCAGCATGGACCACAATTCCAGACTACCAGAAGGAAAGCAGATGTTCAGCATAAAGTCCCTTGTCTGCATGAACAGTTTGAGCACAGCGAGCCACTCTTATCAGTTGGGGTGTTGAGAATCCTCTGAGGATCCAAGTTCCCAGACACCAGCCAGTGGACAACCTCAAAAGCAGGTCTTAAAAAAGGTAGCAGTCAGGTCTGCTATGTTAACTTTTTTCTACACATGTCCATGGTTTGGTTGACGGTGATTTCATTTAGGATTTAAGCAGTTCTAAATCTCACATTGTGATTTTTACTTATCCTATCTGCTCTGTGTTCGTTTTTCTCTCCTTCTTACCTTCTTTTGAATTAATTGTGGGTTTTTGATTGGTTGGTTGTTAGGGCTGCACCCAGGGCATTTGAAAGTTCCAGGCTAGGGGTCCAGTGGAAGCTGTAGCTGCCAGCCAACACCACAGCCACAGCAATGCAGCATCTGATCCGCTTCTACGATCTACACTGCAGTTCAAAGCAATACTGGCTCCTTAACCTGAGCAAGGCCAGGGATTGAACCCACGTCCTCATGGATACTAGCTGAGTTCGTTACCACTGAGCCACAAAAAGAACTCCCAGTGTACTTTTAATTTTTCTGTTTACTTAATTACCTTAAAGGTTGTACTTTCATGGTTTTTAGTGGTATCCTAGGGAGTGTACCATGCACCCTTGATTTAATGCAGTCTAATATTAATTGGTATTTTTACCCTTTTCCCAGAGAATATATGTGTATATATAGTCTCTTTTTTTTTGTCTTTTTAGAGCTCACCCACGGCATATGGACGTTCCCAGGCGAGGGGGCAAATTGGAGTTATACCTGCTGACCTACGCCACAACCACAGCAACTTGGGATCTGAGCAGAGTCTGTGACCTATGCCATAGCTCAGGGCAACGCGGATCCTTAACCCACTGAACAAGGCCGGGGATCAAACCCATGTCTTCATGGATACTAGTCAGATTCGTTAACAACTGAGCCACGATGGGAACTCCTCAAGTATATTTCAATTATCTGAATGCATGATTTTTTTTTTCTTTATACAGCCACACCTGTGACATATGGAAGTTCCCAGGCTAGGGGTCAGATTGGAGCTGCAGCTGCTGGCCTGCACCACAGTATGGCAACACCAGAACTGAGCAGCATCTGTGACCCATGCTGCAGCTTGTGGCAATGCCAGATCCTTAACTCACTGAGCGAGGCCAGGAATTGAACCCAAGTCCTCATGGATACTAGTTGGGTTCTTAACCTGCTGAGCCACAATGGGAACTCCTTGATTTTTTTTAATATAGTTACATTTATAGCTCAGCATTAACACAGTGAAACTTCAGGGGTTTTTTTTTTCTTATTTAAACATCATAGTACATGTGAAATATTAAAATGAATGACATTTCCTGCTTATGTAATTCAGTGCTTATAAAGCAAAAACTGATGTAGAGCCTTCTTGATTGGATATATGTCAGGATTTTTCTTTAGAGGCTACATAGAAAGCTAAACCACTCATGGTCCCCCCCTGCTCATATAGTCTGTTCTGCCTTCGATTTCCAGGTTCTCCTTTCTCCCACGACTCTCAGTTGCCTGTCTTCCAGCTCTGTGTTTTGGACTTTCTTTTTCACTGAGTAAAGGCTTTCATTTCACTGTGCTTTCGGTCTCCTTTACTGTCACCTCAGCTATTTGCAGTTCTTTCTAAACTTTTCAACTTTCTAGGCTCTTGTTTCTTCTTGGATTTCACTCAGAAAGTTCAGACATTTGTAAAGATCAACTAATCAGAGTGCTTTAGGTTGGCAAGCCAGGCAGTCACCGTGTACAGGACACTGTCTCTGACTCTAGGCTGTGTTTGCTGCTGCTTACTGGTCAAAAGTTTTTACCACTCAGAACAATCCTAAATTCTTACGTGCATCAGAAGCCTAGTCTTTGGATAAGCGAGGTTTTACTGTTAGGTAGTTGTGATTTTGGTCAGTGTACAGTTTAATCATATGGACATACTGAGGTTCTCTTTTAAAAATTTTTATCTCTCTTCTACAAAGAATGAAAAAATAATAGAACAACAACTTCTTGTGGATCAACTGAGTGAAGAACTAACAAAACTTAACCTGTCAATGACTTCTGCAGTTAAAGAAACTTGTGGAGATGGGCCAGATGCCGGGATACCCGGAAAGAGACCATGTACTGTACCATTTGATACTCATTTGGGGCATTATACTTATATTCCACCGAGATCAGATTCCAGGAAGGTAAAGTCTAAGCGTTAATCTTTCTTATTTTGAGATTTCAAAAATATTATACATAACAATATCACAGTGCATTTGTATAGTCTCAGCTTTTACTGTTTGGTTTCATAGACTTTTGTGTATCCTCTTCGTTTGTTTGTTTGTTGTGTATGTTCCCCCGCCCTTCTTTTTTTTTTGGTCATGCCTGCCCATGGCATGTGGAATTTCCCAGGCCAGTAATCAAACTCGTGCTGCAGCAGCAACCCAAGCCACTGCAGTGACAACACCGAATCCTTAATCCTCTGCACCACAAGACAACAACTACTCTTGCCTTTAATCATGCTTCTTTTTAACTTGATCTTAGCCAAAAGGCTGACAAGTGATCATGCTTCTTTTTAATACACAAAAAATAATATATAGGAAAATGTGAAGTTATATTTGGAAGGAATCATGCAAGATAATGCTTAACATTTATCAAAGAGCAAAAAAGCTACCCTTTGCCATTGTATTTTCAGATATGACTAAGTCTGTTATCTTCATGAATTTTTTTTCTTTAATCCTACCAAGTTGATGAGGTTAGAGGTATTTATTTGGTGTGATTATTTTCAAAATGACATTGCATGTAAGTCTTGCCAAGCTGACATAATCAAGACTGTATAAAAATCAGCATGAGATTTCATTTTAATTTTATTTATAAAAATATGTGTGAGTGTTAAATATATGCACACACAGATTTCTCTTGAAAAAACAAATCTCCACCATGGAAAAGACTAGTTAGGAATTTCAGTCATGGCTCAGGCGTAACAAACCCAACATGAGGATGTGGCTTTGATCCCTGGCCATGGGTGTGACCCTGAAAAGACAAAAAAAGAAAGACTAATTAGCAGATTCATGAATTTTAGTTTCTGTTTATTAATTTTATTTATTTATTTATTTTTATTTATTTTTTGGTCACACCTGCATGCAGAAGTTCCTGGGCCAGGGATCAGGTCTGCACCACAGAAGTAACCAGAGCCGTATAGCAGTGTGACAACAGCAGATTCTTAACCCACTGAACCACGAGGGAACTCCCTGTTTATTAATTTTATCAAGGGCAATGACCTGAGATCTATGTGTTGCTTACAGTCAGAGAGATAAGAAATATGAGAGGTGTCAGATTTTGCAGTCAGGTAGGCTTGGGTATGAAAACCAGCTCTATGGTGTAGAACTGGATGTATGACTAAACCTGTGTGAACCCAGGTTCCTTATCTGTCAGAATGGGGTACATGGTGGATGTATGAAGGATTACATGAGGTGGTGACTCTGAAAGTGCACAGTACACTGCATCCTCAAACACATGTTCATGGGGTGTCTCCTGTGTCCTGGACTCAACGCATCGAGTGCTAAGGCAGATTGTGTTATTACCTGTATACTTTTCAGTTTTGAGTTGCTGGATTTGTAAATTTATTTATTTATTTTTGTTTGTTTCACATTTTTTGGGGGGATTTGAAATTTTAAACCATTGTCGTTAATTTTTCTTTTTTTTTTTTTTTTAGGGCCGCACCCATAGCATATGTAGGTTCCCAGGCTAGGGGTCTAACAGGAGCTACAGCTGCCGGCCTACACCACAGCCACAGCAACATGGGATCTGAGCTGCATCTGCAACCCACACCACAGCTCACAGCAACGACAGATCCTTCACCCACTGAGCGAGGCCAGGGATCGAACCAGCAACCTCCTAGTTTCTAGTCAGATTAGTTTCTGCTGTGCCATGATGGGAACTCCTGTCATTATTAGTTTTAGTTAAGCTTTCTAGAGTTATTGACATTTTTTTCTTGGTTGAATACATGGTAAATTTTCATAGAACATTTGGGAGGAAAGAGAAGTTCTTTATAGGATTCAAATTGGATATCTATTAATTTAACTTAATAATTGTATATCAAATCTATATTAGAAATTTTTTTATTATTGGCTAGTAGTGAAAGAATTCCGTTTGTCATTCTTTTGCTCTTTTTTAAATAACTATTTTTTCTTTTTTTTTTCTTATTAACAATGAATTTTATTTCAGTTATAGGTGTACAAAGATCATAAGTCAATTCGATAGATTTTGTGTCCCAAACCCACAGTGCATCCCCCCACCCCCCAGATTGTCTTATTTGAAAAACCAAGGTTTTCCAAAATCTGTGAATCATTAAACAACTATTTTCTCTGTTTATCAAAGTTAGAACTATTTATTATTATTATTATTGTTATTATTATTATTATTATTTTTTTGTCTTTTAGGGCTGCACCCATGGCATATGGAGGTTCCCAGGCTAGGGGTTGAATCGGAGCCGCAGCTGCTGGCCTACGCCACAGCCACAGCAATGCCAGATCTGAGCCATGTCTGCGACCTACACCACAGCTCTCGGCAACACTGAATCTTTAACCCACTGAGCAAGGCCAGGGATCAAACCCGCAACCCCATGGTTCCCAGTCGGATTCACCTCCACTGCGCCACGATGGGAACTCCCCTAGAACTATTTATTATCTTTCTCAGCCTCTGTTTCTTTCTCTTTTTTACTAGACATTCACACACACACATTCACACATATACACACATTCTTTGAGGAGACAGAGCTTCAGGGGCTCTTGAGAAGGGGTTAGGCCCTTCTGTTCTTTTCTCTAATTTTGTGAAGAGGCCTGAAATAGCTGTGACTGGAATAAAGACTTCCACAGTTATTGTTTCAGATCAGCAAATTCTTTTTAAAAAAATTTAGTAAATGTTATTATTCCCTTTCACCTTTCAAGGGTCCTAGTTTGGAAAGCGTACTGTATGGTTACCATAATTAGCAACCTGGCAATCCTAGGAGAGGTTGGATACTCTTACAAGACTTGCAGCTCACTCTGCAGGCAACCTCAAAGTTCCCTTGTGACCAAGTGCAGTTAAGATGTAGCAGTGAGTTCGCCAAAGGATTGCTGTGACATGGAAGGAAAAGATCCCGACCAGAGGGAGTTCCTATTGTGGCTCAGCAGAAACAAATCCATGAGGACGTAGGTTCAATCCCTGACCTCGCTCAGTGGGTTAAGGATCTGGCGTTGCTGTGAGCTGTGGTGTAGGTCGCAAATGCGGCTCGGATTGTGCGTTGCTCTGGCTTTGGCGTAGGCCAGCAGCTATAGTTCTGATTTGACCCTAGCCTGGGAACCTCCGTATGCTGCTGGTGCGGCCCTAAAAAGACCCTGACCGGAGAAACAGCATTATGTTGAGAGACAAGAACACTTCCTTCCAGGGTTTTTTCCTTCACTATGGAGGAACGTATATATTCAAATGATTAAATCTTAGTTTTTAAAATTTTCCTTCTGCCCCCAAAGAACCCTCCTGGTCACTAAAAGAAGGAGGAGAAGGAGAAAATGCCAGGGAATATATTTGTAGTTTTGAGAGTTCTCTTGCCCCCACTATTTGTCCAGGAATCCCGGCCATCTCTCTTGCTTGGACTGGCGACTTCAGTGGCTTGAGGAGGCAGGCTTGCACAGGAAGACACAGAGCCTGTCGATCCTGGTTCATGTCCTGTTTCCTGTTCCATTTTCTAGAGTGAGGGGAACGTTTCAGATTGAACACCAAAACTAGCCGAGTGAAGCCAAAGACGACATCTGAAATCCCATTTCATTTTTTCCTGGATTTCTGTCTCCTTGGCAGAAGAGCTAATATTTTCCAGCTCTAATGTTTTCTTTTAGAGTTTAGCTCTAATATTTTTTTGACGTAAAAATAGTCTGACTAAGGAAGTATTTCCTTAGCTTGAAGTACTTTCAAAGGAAAAGGGGGAAATAGCTTCATTGGTTTTTAAACTGATTACGGAAGAGTTTAACTTCTTATATGCTTGTGTATACATATTGGAGGGAAAGAATGAAAAAATCTTATTTATTTTAATAGAATCTTATTTATGTTATTTTATATATATATATGTATATATACACATATATATACATATATATATGTTTGTAGCTAGGTTTTCTCACTTAATCACAAACACTTGAAAGTCATTAAATATTCTATAATATATCATGGTTTTGATTGCCAAATAATATTTATCCTAAGCACATACCATTGTTACTTTTTCCTGTTGTTGCTCATTTAACTGCTTTCAACCATCTTTTAATCTAAAAAGTTTTAACACCAAATGGAATTATAGAACTCATCTACATATGTAGAAATCTTAAAGAAATTGCCTCTCACAACTAAATAGTATGATTTATCAAATTAACAGGAAAAAAGAGAAAGTCATGTACCTCAACAGATACCAGAAACTCGTCTAATGAAATGTGAAATCGAATCTAGGTTTTAACTTAAAGAAAAAATATAACAGAAGTTTCTGTTTTCTTAACATGATGTAATTAAAGCCAAGATCCAGTATTGTACATACCAAAAAGGCACTTTTGAAGGAAAAAAATTACAAAGGTGGTCCCAATCATTATTTGCGTTTAAAATACTACTACAAACGCCACCATTTTTCATTGATTGTAGGGCACATTTTCTTTTTCACATTTTATCATCTTTGCCGGCAGAAAATATGTTTTATAATTGATGGTATGCCCTAGTTGACAGCTTGTTTTCTTTCTTCATAGTGCAGAAATAATGGTGTGTCTTATAGTTGATGACATTTTATATCTGATGAAATACGGTATTATGGAAAGGAAATAAAAACAATGGGTAAATAATATCACTTTCAGTACTTGACATAATTGTAAAGAAAACCAACCAAAATTTTCTTAAGGGATATATTTAAAAAACAACCTGGAATCTTCAGATTCACAAAAGTGGAAATGTTTATAAAATCTTTTCCCTTTTTCCTGAATGAATTGCATTTTTATTAAGTCACAATGTTCTTATGCATTAAGCACCGTATACTCTTAAGTTAAGAGCCTCTTCATATTTCACTAAGATTTTTCTCTCTCACACAGAGGCCATTTTTTCTCATGAAATAATTAATTTGTTTTACTTTTTAATCACTCCTTTGCGTACATCATTGCTCGTGGTGGAGCACGCCCGGGTGAGATGTGTCTGCTGAGCTTTGACCAGGTTCCCTTGCTAGCCAAGCACTCATTCCAGCAGAACACACAAACTTCACAGGAGCAAAAGGGTAAATTACGTCTCATGAACCTTTGGAACTCTCAAACTAAAGTTCAGAGTTGAATATCTGAAAGCTACAATCAATGGTAAATGAGTTACAGCACATTTGATGAAACAAAATCAAACGCATCACTAATGAGGGGAGATTATCTTACTGTATGATGATAGAGAATATTACGTCAGGTCTGGGTATGACACCTCAAGTCAAATTAGGTTATTTTCGGACAACAATCAAGTTGCTGAAGACTTTGGGGAAAATCCAGAGTAACTAGATTTAGTCTGATTCAGAAGGGACATAATGACTATTTTCAAAAACGTGAAGGTTTATCATTATTGTCAGACTTTTCTCCAAAGCTGGGACCAGTGAGAAGTGGTAAGGGAATATAAAGAGAACTGTGCAAGTGATATGAGAGGTCCCAGGGCTTGTAAGGGCCTCCGCAGTGAATTTCTTTAAGCAGAGATTGGTTAAATAATTGCAGTATTACAGAGGAGAGTCAAGCATAGGATGAGTTGAATTCTGATCTTTAAAGTTCTATCCAGTCCTATTGCTATATAATTCTAGGAACAAATGGTTAGAATAAAAAAAATTGCCTTCTGGAGTTCCTGCTGTGGCTCAGTGGGTTAAGAATTCAACTGCAGCGGCTCAGGTTGCTGTGGAGGCGTGGGTTCAATCCCTGGCCTGGTGCAGTGGGTTATGGGTCTGGCGTTGCCACAGCTATGGTGTAGGTCGCAGCTACCGCTTAGATTCAGTCCCTGGCCTACCTGCAGGTGCAGTCATAAAATTAAAAAAAAAAAAATGCCTTCTGTTTGGGTACATCTCCATTATCTCAATTATTAATCAGCTTATTGAGTATTCACATTGTGATTAGTACTGTTTGGGGTATGATTGAAAATGCAGAAATATCCTTTCTGGGAAGCAGAGAGTGCAGAAAGAAGCAATTGAAGGAAGCAGGACCCAGTACTTAGATAGGAAGGAGCAGATCATAGAAGGTTTTATGAGCTAGAAGGGGAGAAGAATCATTTTTTGGGTGGAATAACTGTTAAGGAATTAATTTCCTGAATATTACTCATTTGGCAGAACCTATTTGGTGTTTGTTCATTATTAAGCTGGGCCATTTGGTTTTCTTTGTAAAAAGAAATTAAAAGCAAGTTGCAATTCCAGAGATTAAATTTGATTCTGAACGCAAAGTTTCATTTGCTCCTGAAGTAATCCCCTTCCCCAGAGACATACACTATGTCCCCCTGCCCCCCCCCCAACTTTGACAAAGAGAAACCTTGAATCCTGTCATTTATGGTGCAAATGGCCATGCTGGGTACCATCTGCTTGTTAGACAAATACATCTTGAGTTGGTTCTTCTGTAAATGATTCTCCTCCCCTCCCCTCCTCATACCCCAGAATTGAGAGGCCACCTGGAAAACATTACCTACCCCCCATCTATCATGGTGCTGATATGACAAGTGGCCTTATTAGGTGACCAGCAGTGAAGGCACAAAAATCAGGTATCAAGGAGTATTGAGGAGGGAGTTCCCTGGTGGCCTAGTGGTTAAGGATCCAGTGTTGTCACTGTTGTGGCAAGTGTTGGGTCACTGTTCAGGGAATTTCCATATGCCATGGCAGCAGCCAAAAAAAAAAGAGAACATTGAGTACCAGCTAGGCTTTTCTGGGAAGGGGTATGTGAGGGACCTACATCAATTGGATATTAAACACCATGTGATATACAGATTCCACTGTATGCTCTAATTTGAATAGTTTATAACATATTAATAAATTAAATGTCTTCTCTAAGAGCTTATTATTTACCTTTTTTGAGAAATCACCCTGAAGTTTGGTTAGAGAGAAGTGGTAAAAAGAACTATTTGGTAACAGAAACTGGAATAAAAGTATAAAGGCAATTTCTAATTCGTTGTTGTTTTCCAAGGTCAGTTTTAGAGAACTTAAGGTGTTATAACATGCCAATAGAAGCATGTTATAATATAGAAGGTTCCCAGGTAGCCCATGAAAATCTGTTTATCCTGTGATATGTATTAAGTATGTCACGAAGAGCCTTAATTCAGCTATCCCCGACTACCGCATGTAAAGTTTGAGTAAATACTTTCAAATTTCCAAATCAGGACTATCGTAGCAGTGGGCTCAGGATTTCTTCCTATGGCAGGATTTGGATTGGGGGGGAATTGCAGATTCTTAGCAACACTGCAGTTTTACAAGTATTCAGAACTGGGAAGATGGGGTGGGACAGGGGAAGGGGGACAGTTGTCTCCTATTACAGTGTATACGGGCTCCACAGTTGTTGGGGAATGCTGTATTTAAGAGCTGTGATGGGAGTTCCTGTCGTGGCGCAGCAGTTAATGAATCTGACTAGGAACCATGAGGTTGCAGGTTCGATCCCTGGCCTCGCACAGTGGGTTAAGGATCCTGCATTGCCGTGAGCTGTGGTGTAGGTCGCAGATGCGGCTCGGATCCTGCGTGGCTGTGGCTGTGGCTGTGGCGCAGGCCGGCAGCTACAGGTCCCATTAGACCCCTAGCCTGGGAATCTCCATATGCTGTGGGTGCGGCCCTAAAATGACAAAAGCCAAAACAAAACAAAACAAAAAAAAACTGTGATGTTTCCATTCATGCCTGTTTTTTTTTGTCTTTTTAGGGTTGCACCTGTGGCATGTGGAAGTTCCCAGGCTAGGGGTCCAATTGGAGCTGTAGCTGCTGGCCTACACCACAGCCACAGCAACTCCAGATCCAAGCCGCATCTGTGACCTACATCAGAGCTCATGGCAATGCCAGATCCTTAACCCACTGAATGAAGCCAGAGATCGAACCCGCATCCTCATGGATCCTAGTCAGGTTTGTTACCAGTGAGCCACAACGGGAGCTCCTGGTTTCATTTCTGAATGCAATTTTCCATGAATTATAAATTGAAGCTAGAAGAGCTTTCTAGAAGAGGAAGAGCTGTGTGTATTCTAAAGCACAATAGTATTATGTCCACAAAGCACAATAGTATTATGAAGTGCATTTTGACTTTTTTGTGTGTGGGGTGGGAAATGTACTTTTTCAGTGATTGGTTATTTTAAGAGTACCTATCTAATCATCTCTTTAAAAACATTTTGAGTGACAGGATAAAAAGAGGCACTTTAAAGATCACTTTTTCTGTTGTTGGATGGGGAAATCCCTTGTCAGGTCTACACAAGTCCTTCGCTGTACTCTCTGGATCGACTGGTTGATGGATTTCGAACACGAAGTCAGATCCTTCTGGGTCACATAGAAGAACAAGATGAAGTCCTCCACTGCCGATTTTCTGATAACAGTGATAATGAGGAATCAGAAGGCCAAGAGAAAGCTGAAATTAGGTATGTTAATGCAGACTGTTTAATAAACATAATTACATATAAGTATATGCAGATGTAGGTTTTTTAAAAGTGTATCCTTTCCACTTAATCTAAAGAGTGGGTGATTTTTGGCACATGAACTGTCAGCTGTTATGAAACTAGTGTTTGAACACAAGTCATTGGTCTAAAAATCATAAAATAATTTTGTATTTAGAGCTTTTATGGTGGTTGAATTTTAATTTTCAGAGAGAATAATTTTGGATTTCTTAGTTCTGTTGCCACAGTGGCAACAAACATGATGAATTTTCCAGCATGGTGGGGGGTATCTTTTTATTTTGTGGAATATTAGCAAATTGTTTATTTTATGTAATTCATAATTTTCATTTTACAACCACCCCTATGGCATATGAAAGTTCCTGAGCCAGGGGTCAAATTGGAGCTGCAGCTGTGGCCTATGCCGCAGCCACAGCAGTGACAGATCTGAGCCACATATGCGACTTGTGCTGCAACTTTTGGCAACCCCCGATCCTTAATTCACTGAATGAGGCCAGGGATTGAACCTGCATCGTCACAGAGACAACATCAGGCCCTTAACCCACTGAGCCACAATGGGAACTCCTACAATTCATGTTTTGTTTTGTTTGTCTTTTTAGGGCTACATCTGTGGCACATGGAAGTTCCCAGGCTAGGGGTCAAATCAGAGCCATAGCTGCTGGCCTACACCACAGCCACAGCAATGCTAGATCTGAGCCGCGTATATGGCCTACACCACTGCTCAGGGCAATGACAGATCCTTTAGCCCACTGAACGAGGCCAGGGATCAAACCTGCATCCTCATGGATACTGGTAGGCTTTATTACCGCTGAGCCACAACGGGTACTCCCTATAATTCATAATTTTAAAAATAATTTTGGGGAAACTTATTGAAGAGCACATTAGAAACCACTAACAGATAAGTTACCTTTGATCCTAATCTTTTTTTTTTTAGACGTAGAGGTTGCTCATGGATTCAAAAGCCAGGCTCTGTTTGTTCTGTTGTTGAATTGAATGATATTCAGGATCAAACACAAAAGTCAGGATTGGAGAATGAAGGTACACAGACTTTCTCAAGTAACTTAGATCTAATGTTTATAAGACAATTCTCTTTTTCTACAGGCACTAATTTAAGAGGCATTTAGAAATCCTCAGAGACAAAACTTGGTTAGGAGTGCTTTCCTGTCTTTTCCTTTATGTTCTTTGCTCTAACCTCTGATTTTTTTTTTTTTTTGTTCTTCTTTACTCCTTAATAAAAAAGTTTTCCCACGAATCAATTCTAGCTAGAGTTATAGGCTAAATCTCTCAGAATGGGGAATTTATATTCAAACTTGAGTTAATATCCATTATACTCTTGGCAACTTTAAAATATATCTTAAGGAGTTCCCGTTGTGGTGCAGCGGAAACAAATCCGACTAGGAACCATGAGGTTGTGGGTTTGATCCCTCGCCTCGCTCAGTGGGTTAAGGAACTGGCGTCGCTGTGAGCTGTGGTGTAGGTCGCAGACGCAGCTCGATCCTGCGTTGCTGTGGCGTAGGCTGGCAGCTGTAGCTCTGATTAGACCACTAGCCTGGGAATCTCCATGTGCCACGGGTGTGGCCCTGAAAAAAAAAAGTAAAATACATCTTAGGAAACTTATCAGGTATCTACTTTACTGCTGCTGGCACACATGCCTGCCATTCGTGATGTATTTGGCATTAGAGCCAATTTAGTCTACTGGGTGCTTGGAGTGTTTATGATTGAGAATTTTTATGCACCAAAAAACAGCATCCAAATTGTTTATGTAGCAAAAACTACAGTAGGATATTTTAGCTTATTTCTCTTGGCCTACGAGTGCTCAAAACGTAAAGAGTAAGAGTACAGAGACTATAAATAATGTGGTAAGTCCTCCACTGTGAAAACAGTGTCTTTTTAAGAGCCTGGGCATGTGATATTAAAAAATTAACTATATGTCACAATTGAAACTAAAATACATTTAAAAATGTATAGTTTAGACAAGTGCTACCCTAGTAGCCATCCTTAAACTGTTTTGTTACTGGTCTACAGCAAGGTAAGAAACTTCACAATGTAAATCAGTGCACCAGCTCCTTCACTGAGGGAGTCTTGCTATAAAAAAAAATGTCAGCTGAACTGAAATAGTGACATAGTTGATTTACGTTAAGGCGCAAGACAGTAACAAACAGTATGGGACCAGACTCAGATTAGCCTGAATTCTCTGATTAGAATAATATTATAAGTTAATTGGAAAAAAATTCAAACCTCTACCCATCTGGAGGTTTTACACCTTTCCTAAATATCTCAGGTTAAAGAAAAACTTACATTGCAGTACATCTAAGGGCAATGAAAAACTATATCAGAACGTATGGATTATTACTATGATAACAAATGTATACATATATATATATATATATTTTATGGAAAGGGAAACTCACTGTTAGCTAGAAAACCTATAGCCCCAATTGCCATGTATTTTTTTTTCTTTTCCCCTTCTCCTTCTGTTTGTCCTTCTGCTGTTATCTCTAGACTGTTTCTGTGTCTGCTTTTCTAACGCTGCTTCTGTTGAATGTTTCTGAGCAGATAGTTTCCTCAGTTTTGTTTCTTTTAAAGATTTAAAGATTGAATGTCTCCAGGAGAGTCAAGATTTGAATTTGCAAAAATTAAGGAATTCAGAACTCATACTTACCGAAGCTAAACAAAAAATGAGAGAACTTACTATTAACATCAAGATGAAGGAAGATCTGATTAAAGAATTAATTAAAACAGGTAATAATATCCTGTAAATCAGCTTATGTGAGAAAGAAAACCTTTCTAAAGTTGCTTCTGATGTAACATTTAATATTTTTGTTTGTTTGTTTTTTGTTTTTTAGGACCACACCCGCGGTATATATGGTGGTTCCCAGGCTAGGGCCTAATCATAGCTACAGCTACACTATAGCTACAGCAACGCCAGATCCAAGCCGCATCTGCGACCTACACCACAGCTCATGGCAACACTGGATCCTTAACCTACTGAGCGATGCCATGGATCAAACCCGCCACCTCATGGTTCCTAGTCAGATTTGTTTCCACTGAGCCATGACAGGCACTCTGTAATTCTTTAATTTTTGACGCACAGGAATATCCACTTTAGCTGGGTATTTTGTGTATCAAGGTATGTTCTAGAACCAATATGTGGAGGTTAATTATTGAAATATCTTTGTTATATTTGATTTCATCTATGAATTGTTTTAACCAGTGGGAACTCCCTGTTGTACTGAAAGTCTATGGCCCTTAATGTTTTGTGCCTTTTTTTTTTTTTGGCTACCCGACAGCGCATGGAGTTCCCAGGTCAGGGATTAGATCCCAGCTGCAGTGGCAACCTATGCCACAGCTTTGGCAACACCCAGTCCTTAACCCACTGTGCTGGGTAGGGATCAAACCTGCATCCTGGTGCTCCTAAGACACTGCCAGTGCCACTGTGCCACAGCAGAAACTCCATTTTTTTTTACCATTTTTAAAGCAACATTATACTAGGCATCTGGGAATAAGTGCGATATTTTTCTAACTCATTTTATTAGTAAGTACTTATTTTAAATAATCACTCTCTATTTTCCTGGGTAGTTCATTTTTAACATTAATTATAAACTTAATAATTTAAGTGTAGATAATTTTTATTTTTCTAAAGATGTAGGGCTTTGTCCTTGAGAGCTGTTCTCCTGAGTGAGCCAAGCGTGCAGCGCTTCCCCTTGGTCTCAGATTCTCCCAGGCTGGGTGATGTACCACATCCTCTCCTCACCCTCAGCTACGTTAGGCTTGCCCTAAAATGCGCACCTCACCAATATACTCAAAGTGTAAGCTACTCAAACTTGGCTACTCTGAAGTTCAGTAAAGAATTGAAGGAATAAGACACACTAGCATTTCCCCCTCAGTTCCAATGCGGACAGCTCTCTGATCACGTTTGGTGGAACTGAGGGAAATACTGTTTTCCTCTTCTTCAAGCCCAAGGCTGTAATGACACTCCAGCTACAGGAATTGTGGGTCCCAAATTCTCTGCCAGCAAGGAGAAACCTGCCTTCCTTCCACATCCTTTTTCCTGCAAGTCTGTTTTCTGACAACATTGTGTCCCTTAGCTGCTGTCCAAAGCATTGTCCTTCCTCGTTCCTGGTAGCCTGTGTGTTCTGCATCATCTCAGCTCGTTATCCCAGACGTTGGATTTTGACCATGCTCCTTCCTCATAGCCAGGATCCATGCCAGTCAGTCTCTCTTAGGACATAGTGCCTGACATAGTGCCTAGGAAATGATTTAGGGTTGTTTTTGTTTTCCTTTTCCTTTTTACAGCTGTACCTATGGCATTTGGAAGTTCCCAGGCTAGGGGTCAAATCAGAGCTGCGGCTGCCAGCCTACACCACAGCCACAGCAACGCCATATCCAACCCGCATCTGCCACCTACACTGCAGCTTGTGGCAATGCCTTAATTCACATCCACCTGGACATGATGTAAGGTTCTTAACCTGCTGAGCCACAACGGGGACTCCTGATTTAGGGGTGTAAATAGCTTCTCCATCCCCATGATTTCAGGGTAGTAGTGTGTGTAGAGGTTAAGGATATTTACCCCCCCGAAATAAATGATTTTCTTTCAGGTAGTTATCCCACCATGAGATGGCTCACTAAACAAGCACACTTTGTAGCCTAGTATACCTTCCTGGCTGTCTTAAAACAGAGGAGACCTAAACCTACACAGAGAAGGTCTTCTTCTTGCTCATTAGAACCAAGGGCAGTTTGGAGCTCTCCTGAAGACCCTTAAAGGTGGTTATTAGCAAAACGGTCAATGTGTGCTTACTTCTCAAAGCCCTCTCAGTGACGACTTCCCCAAAGAGCAGCCACTTCAGCCGGAATTAATTTAATAACAGTGACAGTTACATTATATTTCATCAATTTTAACATAATTTTCCACATTTTAGTATCTCTCTGAAATCAGGGTACATCTTAAAATCAGTGGCATTTTAACATTTTTTCATGGTGTAGTTGGCGCTGCTTTTTTTCTTAGTGGTTCATAAAATATTGGTGTGTTAAACAATTTATGGGCTCTTAGATTTGTTAAAACATAGTAGTCAGATGAATTTTATTTAATTTTTAATTTTTTTTTTTTTTACTTTTTAGGGCCACACCCATGGCACATGGAAGTTCCCAGACTAGGGGTTGAATTGGAATTTCAGCCAGCCTACGCCACAGGCACAGCCACAGCAATGTGGGATCTGAGATGTGTCTGCGACCTACCCCACAGCTCATGGCAACACCAGGTCCTTAAACCCACTGATTGAGGTCGGGGATCTAACGCGTGTCCTCATGGATGCTAGTTAGGTTCATTACCGCTGAGCCACAATGGGAACACCCCAGATGAATTTTAAAGTTAGTCACAATCATAGAATTGTAGAGCCAGAAGACAATTGATGGTGTGTTTGGTTCAATAAATCCTTTGATTAAAAAATTTAGAGATTGTCAGAGTTCTCATTTTGGCCCAGTCGGTTAAGAACCTGACATAGTGTCCATGAGGTTGCGGGTTCAAACCCTGGCCACACTCAGTGGGTTAAGGATCCGGCCTTGACGCAAGCTATAGCGTAGGTTGCAGACATGGCTTGGCATTGATTTGGCTGTGGTGTAGACCAGCAGCTGCAGCTCTGCTTTGAGCCCCAACCCAGGAACTTCAATGTGCCACAAGTGTGGCCCTAATAAAAAAGAGATTTTCAGTAAACCAGTCTAACAACCTGTGCCTGGTGATTATTCATCCCAGGAGCTCTAGACTTTTACTTCCTGCTGCCGCAAGTTTGCTAGTCTAGTTCAGGGACAGTTTACTATTCAGAACAAATCAAAACCAAGTTTTTAGGGTCAGTAACTAGGCTTAGAATGAAAAGAGATATAGAAATATCTATATTCTATTTTTCTCTATGTTCTAAATATTCATAAGGGAAGCATATAAAAAGAATTCATCCTTAACAAATTCAAATGAAATGAAAAAGGAGAGGGAGCCAGCTCTCAATTAAAGAATTTTTAAGAGACCTAACAATAAGATACATTGTGACCTTGTTTGGGTTGTTTTTAAAATAAACTAATTGCAAAAGATATTTTGAGACAGTTGGGGAAGTCTGAATAGGGACTGGTGGATATTAACATTGTAAGGTGTGGTAATGACTTATTTGTTATTTCTATATTCTGTATAGGTGTTTATTGATGTATAGGTGATGCTATGACATCTGGGATTGCTTTAAAGTTTTTAAGTAAATTTAAAAGAAAAAAGGGGGAGTTCCCATTGTGGCTCAGTGGAAGAGAATCTGACTAGCATCCAGGAGGACGTAGGTTTGATCACTGGCCTCACTCAGTGGGTTAAGGATCTGGCATTGCTATGATCTGTAGTGTAGTTCACAGATGTGGCTCAGATCTGCTGTTGCTGTGGCTGTGGCGTAGGCCAGCGGCTGCAGCACCAATTCAACCCCTAGCTTGGGAGACTCTATATGCCTCAGGCATGGCCCTAAAAAGACAAAAAAAAAAAAAAAAGGAAGAAAGAAGGAAAAGAAAAAAGGCATAGATGAAGCATTTGTGGCAAAATATTGATAACTGTTGATTCTGGGTGATGGAAATTCATCATATTATTTCCCTGCTTTTGATATGTTGAAAATTTTTCATAATAGTAAAAAAAAAAAAAGAATTCATAGATAGATTATGGGTAGTAGGAATCCAAAGTGTAATAAGCAAGAGGCCAAAGAGCCACTCCAAACATCCTTTTAAACTGCAGTTTGATGCCAAGCAAAGGTAAACTGCAAATTCAGAAGCCGAGAAATGTCACACTAAAACATAAAAGAAGATGAGCCAGGGAGAAAAATTGAATGGCACCAGATGGGGACAGTCATTAAACTAATTATTAAGGCCAAGTGGCAAGTTGTGTTTGTTGGGAATGGGAGGGAACAGCTGGGTTTTTAATGCTGTGCCTTAGTTATACTGCCCAGCTTTTTAAGAATAGGGCAATTTTGGAGTTTCTGCTGTGTTGCAGTGGGTTAAGGATCCGGTGTTGCCATAGCTGTGGTGTAGCGTGGCAGCTGCAGCTTAGATTAGATCCCTAACCTGCTTAAGGATCCGGTGTTGCCATAGCTGTGGTGTAGACTGGTAGCTGCATCTCAGGTTTGATCCCTAAACCAGGAACTTCATATGCCACAGGTGCAGCCAAAAAGAAAAGAGTAAGGCTGTTTTATGTTTTTGACATTTTACTTAGTTTTAAAATGTAATTTATAACTGTTATTACTATTATTATTATTATTATGAAGGTAATGATGCCAAGTCCGTAAGCAAACAGTATTCTCTGAAAGTAACAAAACTTGAGCATGAAGCAGAGCAGGCAAAAGTGGAGTTAACTGAAACACAAAAGCGGCTGCAGGAACTGGAAAACAAAGATCTTTCTGATGTTGCTTTGAAGGTAAAATTGCAGAAGGAGTTCCGCAAAAAGATGGATGCCGCCAAGCTAAGAGTCCAGGTAATTTAAAAAATATAACTAAGAAAACTTATTTAAGGCTTCCAGTTTTTGAGGATTCTTGTACCTAGTTAGGAAAGCAAAAGGATTCAGTTTTTACTAGTGGGAGGAACTGGATGGCAACTTTTCTTTTCCAGTGTGTTGGTGGGTTTAGATAATTTTAGTCTAGGTAGTATATTTCTTCATTCAAGAAGTATATTATTTTCAGAGTTCCCGTTGCGGCTCAGTGGAAACAAGTCTGAGAAAAAAAATACCAAAAAAAAAAAAAAAGTATAGTATTTTCATCTTTTCCTCAAAAACCACGTAGTGGGAGTTCCTGTTGTGGCGCAGTGGAAACAAGTACAGCTGGTATCCAAGAGAATGTGGATTTGATCCCTGGCCTCGCTGTGGTGTAGGTCACAGACGCAGCTTGGATCTCGCTTTGCTATGGTTGTGGCATAGGCCAGCAACTACAGCTCCGATTTGACCCCTAACCTGGGAACTTCCTTATGCTGCGGGTGTGGCCCTAAAAAGCAAAACAAAGAAAAACCACATGGTAAGAAATAAAGATAACCACAGAAATAGTGTCCTTTTCTGAAGGATAGATGATTAGCTAATAATTATCTTGTTTGTATATCACACTTTGTTGACACCCCACAAATAACTGTTTGTTTTCTGAAATCATAACTGGTTTAAGAAAGGTTAATAACTTTGAGTAGAAAATCTTATTCTTAATTTCCTAAATGCTGGACTTTACTATAACTTCAGATATAGCTACAGTTAAAAAATTCTATTCTAGGAGTTCCCATTGTGGCCTAATGGGTTAAGGATCCAGTGTTGCCATAACTGTGGTATAAGCCACATCTGCAGCTCTGATTTGACCCCTAGCCTGGGAACTTCCATGTATCACAGGTGTGGCTGAAAAAAAAATTATATTCTATGAGACATAATCCATTACAGAAAGATTTTGTGTGTGAAGGCATTCCCAGGTGCTTTTGGTATGGTCAGAGTGATTTTTAGTCTGCTTATAAGAATTTGCTGGAGTGCCTTTCCATTTTTTTTTTTTTTTTAAGGGCCGCATCTGTGGCATATGGAAGTTGCCAGGGTAGGGGTCGAATTGGAGCTGCAGCTGCTGGCCATAGCCACAGCAACACCGGATCTGAGCTGCATCTTCATCCTGCACTGCAGCTTGCGGCAGCACTAGATCTTTAACCCACTGAGCAAGGAAGGCCAGGGATTGAACCCGTATCCTCATGGGTATTAGTCAGGTTCTTAACCTGCTGACCACAATGGGAACTCCTAGTATGTAATTGTTGATTGTAGTTTCTTATGATCCTTTGTATTTCTGTGGTATCATTTGTGACTTCTCTTTCATTTCTGATTTTATTTATTTGAGCCCTCTCTTTTTTTTCATGATGAATCTGGCTAAATTGTCCAATTTTGTTTATCTTTTCAAAGAACCAGTTCTTAGTATCATTGATCTTTTCTAGTATTTTTTTAGTCTCTGTCTAATTTATTTTTGGTCTGATCTTTACTCTTTCCTTCCTTCTACTAATTTTAGGTTTTACTTGTTCTTCTTTTTCTAATTCTTTTAGGAGTAATGTTAGGTTGTTTGAGATCTTTCTTGTTTCTTACAAGCAGGCCTGTATCACTACGCACTTCCCTCTGAAAACTGCTTTTTCTGTGTCCCATAGAGTTTGGACAGTTGTGGTTCCATTTTCATTTGTCTTAAGGTATTTTTAATTCTCTTTTCAATTTCTTTGTTGACCCATTGGTTGTTTAGTGGCATGTTGTTTAGTCTTTATATGTTCATTTTTTTTCCAGTTTTCTTGAAATAGCTAGAATTATTAAAGAGACTGAAAGATTAAATGAAATATTATTTTAAAACATTTTATTGCCATGTAGTTGCTTCACAATGTTGTGTTAGTTTCAGATGTTCTGCAAAGTGAATCAGTTATACATATACATATATCCATTCTTTTTCCCATATAAGATTTAATAGAACATTGAGTAGTCCACCTTGTGTTATATATACAGTACGTCCTTCTTCATTTTTTTTTAGGTCCGCACCTGCAGCATATGTAGGTTCCCAGGCTAGAGGTCGAATCAGAGCTATAGCTGTGAGCCTACGCCACAGCCCAGCAACACGGGATCCAAGCCATGTCTGCAGCCTACATCACAGCTCACAGCAATGCCAGATCCCTGACCCACTGAGCGAGTCCAGGGAACGAACCTGTATCCTCATGGATTCTAATCAGATTCATTTCTGCTGCACCACAATGAGAACTCCCAACAGTAGGTCCTTGTTAGTTTTCTATTTTATATATAGGAGTGTGTGTTAATCCCATCCTCCCAATTTATTCCTACCCTCCACGTGGTGTCCTCTTGTTAAGCATAAGTTTGATTTTGAAATCTGTTTTATAAATAAGTTCTTTTATATCATTTTTACTAGATTCCACATATAAGTGATATCATATGATATTTGTTTTTCTCTTATTTACTTTACTTATATAATCTCTAGGTCCATCCATGTTGCTGCAAATGGCATTATTTCATTCTCTTTTATAGCTGAGTGTTATTCCATTGTATATTTGTACCACACCTTCTTTATCCAGTCCTCTGTTGATGGACATTTAGATTGCTCCCATGTCTTGGCTACTGTGAATAGTGCTGCATTGAACATTGTGGTGCATATCTTTTCGAATTATGGTTGTCTCCAGATATATACCCAGGAATGGGATCGCTGGATCATATGGTGGTTCTGTATTTAGTTTTTTAAGGAACCTCCATACTGTTTTCCATAGCGGTTGCACCAGTTTACATTCCCCAACAGTATAAGAGTAAATGAAAGATTAATAGGGTTCGTGAATTATCACGTTCATTTTGTTTTCCATATTTCTTGCTGCATATCTTTTTCTGCTGAGGATACTGATAAGGAAAAGAAAGGACTTAAGTTAGAAAGAAGCATCTCACAGGCAGAGAACGGAAACACGTTTCTCATATAGTTTTAGAAATTTCTTTGCTTTTACCATATCCACATACAACGGATGGGGACCCTAAAGATGATGAGGAGGGTGATAGTTAAGTGTCTACAAAGTACTGTATACGTACCGGGTGTCTTATATGTATTATTTAATCATTATTTAATCCTTCGAAGTGGTATTTTTCTTACAAATGAGGTAGGTAAAGTTTATAAAGATAAAATAACTCATTTGGAGTCACATAATTGTGATGATAATGGTTTTCAGTACTCTGACATCTCATACCATTTTAAAATACTAGTGATTTTATTGGTATAATCTCATACCATTTTAAAATACTAGTGATTTTATTGCTATAGTGCTTTCAGTGTTTAAAACTTAAAATTTTTCTTTAATTAAAAAAATTTAAAATCTGTATTCTTTGTCTTTGGTTATAGTGAGAGTTATATGCTGCATTAGTATCTTGGTGCTAACAGAGGTGCATGTTTGAGCATCTGTGGAATAGGTGCAAAAGGCAGTGGCGACCTATCTCATTTTTAAATAAGATTATCAAGTATTTATATTGATATTTTCAATATTATGGGCAAAAGACACTAAAATGCTAGTATTAACATGTTTACTTCAGTAAAGCAATTACTCTCAAAAGTAAGTGCAAAGCCAGGGTGCAGATCCAGGCATGGGAAGCTGCAGAGTCCTGTGGCCTCCAAGCTTAGTGGCACTAAAAGTAGTCCGTTTGCAGATTGTGCGTTACTGGTCTGCAGTGAGATAAAGGTAAATGGGAGCACAGCTTCCCTCATCTTAAAAGCCTTGCATGAAAATATCACCAACTGAATATTGGAGTGTGCTTCATGGTGCAGGCTGTCAACAGTCTGTGATTGGTGCTGTCCACAGACTGCACGTTGAGTAGCACTCTAAGCTACAGTATCTTTGTGAACGCTTAGTTTAATTAAAACAAAATGTGTTTATGTCAACAGTATTATCAGGATAAAGGAAATAATTAATTTTAGTCGGCATACCTTACAAAGGACTTCACCTTAACTCTTTTTTGTCATGTAAGAGATACTTAGTGCAGTGCTGAAGTACATAATACAAGTCTAATATATGTTTATTTGATTAGGATTAAATTGATACACTCTCGTATTTTGTATTAATAGAGTCAACTCTTCACAAATGTTCACAAGTTTTTAATGCAATATATGGATAACTTCAGCTAGAGAGGAAGAGCTTTTTTTTAAAGATCATTAAAATGGTAATTACAGTGGTTGGTCAAAAACCAGGGAAAATGGGATCATTTCTGATCATCTTAATTCAAGGATTAATGATTTAGGCTACAGCTGGATATTAAAGATGAGCACAGTGGAATACTGCGCAGCCACACAGAAAGATCAAATCTGTGTGAAAAGACCTCTAAGATAAGTTAAACAGAAAAAAAGAGAAGTGGGACATAGTCTACTTAGAATATATGTAAAATTATTTTCATGCTTATAAATTATTTATCAAAGAATATTTAAGAAATTGATAATTTTTATTTCAGGAAGCAGCACAAGTAGGTTAGGAGTCTGAGATAAGGGCCTTTTAAAATTTAAGTTCAGCTTTATATTGTTTTTTTAATCATATACATAAAGTATTTTTAAATTAAAACAATAAAAAAGTAGTGATGTCTGTTTTGTTCTGTTTGGCTTTCAGCATCAGGAGATCTTAGCGTTCTCTACATCTGGTGAAAATTATAATAGTTGCCCAATTGTAAAAGTAAAAATGTAGAAAACAGTTATGAAACAATCAAAAATAAATTAAAATCTAGGCAAAATGCTTACCTATGTCATTAAATGAAAAGTTTGTTTACTTGGGGGATATGAGAAATGCAGTTTTTCATTTTGAAATATTCCATATGATCCCAGGTCTTACAGAAGAAGCAACAAAATAGTAAGAAATTGGCATCACTGTCGATCCAAAATGAGAAACGTGCTAACGAACTAGAGCAGAATGTAGATCACATGAAATATCAAAAGGTACAGCTGCAAAAAAGACTTCGAGAAGAAAACGAAAAAAGGAAGCAACTGGATGCAGAAATTAAGCGGGATCAGCAAAAAATCAAAGTAATATTGTCATACTTTCCTGCTAAACATAATATGAAATGTTCAACGGCTCAGAGCTAACGAAACCAAGGTCTTGATTCAGTTGGCTTGTGAGGTATCTAACCTTGGCCTGTCCTTGTCTGCAGTCCTCAATCACTTTAAAGCTTTGTTGATCTACATAGTAAAAGCTATTTATTATTGAATCCTGACTACTGTCTTGAAGGCTTTGACTTCACAAAAGAAAGTGATAATTTCTCTGCTAGGACCTTAACTTCAGTTAAGGCTGTCAAAAACATAAACATATAAAGCTGACTTTCTAAAAAATATCTAACATTTGAATATGATTTCCCATTTTCAAAGTGCTTTGCCATGCATTGCCCATGTAGCAGCATAGAGAAAAGTACAAGGTAAAATGGTGTCATTACATTCATAGCGAGCAGAAGAGTGATCAGACCTGTATGCCCAGCAGTTCTATTTGAATGGGTTGGTCTAGGAAGGTGCTCGTGGTGTCAGCCCAGGCTCTGGAGCAAGGCTAGCAGGTATTCAAACCCCAGCTCTTTCAGTTCCGGGCGAGATCATTTATTGAGAAAATCACTTACCCTCTCTGTTTCTCTCTGTTTATTCTTATCTAAAATGGCCTTAGTCATTCTTGCCTCAACAGACCTCTTTTGGAGAAGGGGAGGATGGTAGTGATGATAATAACGGCAATAACAAATACTTAGTGCTGCGTACCAGGCTCTGTTCTGTAGAAATGTCAAGCTGAACCCAAGGCTTTGTACGTAATTGGAGATTACCAACTTTGGAATAGAATATATTCTCAGACCCTTAAAAAAATGACAGAATTTAGTGATAGAAGAAAACTGAAAGAGCATTTAAGCCAAGTTACTGATTCTTTTTTAAAAAAACAGCTTTATTGAGATATAGTAGTATATAATATATGTAATATATATAAAAACAGCTTTATTGAGATATATCTCACATTCCATACATACCCACGTAAAGTATACAGTTCAGTGGGTTTGGTATATTATATTATTGATTTTTGTAAATTATAGTAAAATATAACATGAAATTTACTAGTTTAACCTTGTTTAAGTGTAGAGTTCATTAATTATATCCACAGTGTTGTACAACCATCACCGCTATCTATTTTTAAAACTTTTTCATCACCCTTAACAGACACTTGGTAATCATTAAGCAATAACTCCTTTCCCCCCTCTTTTCCTCAGCCCCTGGTAACCTTAGTTTTGTCTCTGTGAATTTGCCTATTATAGATATTTTATAAAAGCGAAATCCTATGATATTTATCCTATGTCTAGCTTATTTCATTTAGCACAGTATTTTTAAGGTTCAGCCATGTAATAGTATGTATAAAAGCTTCATTCCTTTTTATGGCTGAATAATATTCCTTGACATGCATCTATCCGATAGACACCTGGGCTGTTCCACCTATTGTGAATAATGCTATGATAAACACTGGTCTATAAGTAACTGTTCAAGTCCTTGCCTTCCAATACCTATGAGTGGAATTGCTGGGTCATATGGTAATTCTGTGTTTAGCTTTTTGAGGAACCACTATTTTCAGCAGTGGCAGCGCCATTTTGGATTCCTACCAGGAATGTATGAGGAGTCTAATTTCTCCACGTCTTCACCAACACTTGTTATTTTCTTCTTTCTTTCTTTCTTTCTTTCTTTCTTTCTTTCTTTCTTTCTTTCCTTCCTTCCTTCCTTCCTTCCTTCCTTCCTTCCTTCCTTCCTTCCTTTCTTTCTTTTTTTGTCTTTTGTCCTTTTTTAGGGCTGCACCCGCGGCTTATGGAGGTTCCCAGGCAAGGGATCTAATCAGAGCTCTAGCTGCCAGCCTACACCACAGACACAGCAACACCAGATCTGAGCCGCATCTGCAACCTACACTACAGTTCTTGGCAACGCTGGATCGTTAATGCACTGAGCGATGCCAGAGATTGAACCCGAAACTCATGGTTCCTAGTTGGATTCGTTAACTGCTGCGCCATGATGGGAACTCCTTTCTTTTCTTTTTTATTATGGTCATTCAAGTACAGATGAAGTTGAATCTCATTGTGGTTTTGATTTGCATTTCCCTAATGAGTAATGATACTGAGCATCTTTTCATGTACTTATTGGCCATTTGTATATCTTCTTTGGAAGAAATGTATATTCAAGTTCTTTGTCTATTTTTTAATTGAGTTATCTTTTTGTTTTTGAGTGGTGTGAATTCATTATGTATTCTGGACATTAAACTTTATTAGATACATGACTTCCATATATTTTTTCCCATTCTGTAGAATATCTTTACATTTTCTTGATAATGTCTTTTGATGCACCAAAGTTTTAAATTTTTATGAAGTTCTCATTTATCTATTTTTCCTCTTATTGCTTGTGCTTTTAGTGTCATATCTAAGACTCTGTTGCCAAATATAAGGTTGTGAAGATTTACCCCTGTTTTCTTCTCGAGTTTTATGGTTTTAGCTCTTATAGTTAGGTCACTGATCCATTCTGAGTTAACTTTTGTATATGGTGTGGGATAAGGATCCATCTTTATTCTTTTGCATTGTGGAAATCCAGTTGTTCCAGCGTTATCTATTGAAAAGATCGTTCTTTCCCCATTGAGTGGACTTGGCACCCTTGTCAAAAATCAATTGGCTGTAGATTTATGGATTTATTTCTAAAACCTCAAGTCTATTCCATTTGTCTGTATGTCTGTCCTTGTGCCGATTCACACTGTTTTGATTACAATAGCTTTGCAATAGATTTTGACATTGGGAAATAAGTCCTTCAATAAATCCATAAATCTACTTTTTCAAGATTGTTTTGGTTTTTCAAGGACCCTTGTAATTCCATATGAATTTAAGGATCAGCTTGTCCATTTCAGCAAATGGCCATTAGAATTTTGATATGGATTGTGTTGATTCTGTAGATCTCTTAGGGTGATGTAGACATGATGACAATATTAAATAAGTTTTCCTGTCCATGAGCATGAGATGTTCATTTACTTAAATCTTCTTTACTTCTTTTCAGAATATTTTATAATTTTCAGTGTACTAGTCTTTTACTTCCTTGGTTCAATTTATTCCCAGTTTTGTTTTTTGTTTTGTTTTGTTTTGTTTTTGGGTTTTTTTTGGCATGTGTGAGTTCCCAGAGCAGGGATCAAACCTAAGCCTGGAAGCAACCCAAGGTGCTGTAGTGACAATACTGAATCTTTAACCTGCTGCATCACAAGAGAACTCCTGTTCCCAGATATTTTATTCTTTCAGAGGTTATTGTAAATGGAATTGCTTTTTAATTTCCTTGAGTTACTCATTCCTAATGGTGATAATTATTGTAGTAGTTAATAGCACTGTCTTCCATCAATGCTAAGCAGTTTTATCTCTTTCTTTTCTCTTTTCCTCTGCCTATATTTCCACTTTTCCTTTTCTCCTAGATTCTTTTTTAAAACATCTTAGATTTTTTTCATCCTAAAATTATTCTCCTTCAAGTTTATACTTCTCTCTCTCTCTCTCTGCTCCCCTCTATGACCAAACTTCTTGGAAAAGTTTACTATATTTGATTCTGTTGCCTTTCGTTTCATTTGTTATCTTACTCTCTCCAATCTGGCTTCTGGGTCGTGGCTGTACCATAGGCTTCATAGCTCTTGAAGAGTTCGCTAATGCTCTGTCTGTCACTGTAGTCCCTAACACCTCAGCTGCATCCAGCATAGTTCACCACTCCCTCCATCTTGAAATATTTCCCCTTTGCCTTTTTTCCCTCCTTGGCCTTTGTGAGATTATACTCACCTTGTTTTTTTTTCTCTATTGCTTGTTCTTTGTCTTTGCTAGTTTATCCTACCTTATCATTTCTTTACCTCTGGGAATTACGCAAGGCTCTAGCCTAGGCCCTTATCTTCTGTACTTTGTCCTGGGTGACTTCTGACCTCATCTCTTTCCATGGCTGTAGTTTAACTCTGACAATTCCTAGGTTTAATCCTTTAATACCAGATTTGCCCTTTGATCTTGGGATTCACGTATACAACTGCTGATATCTTCATTAGGCTGTTTTACAGATGAATCCAAAGTCTTCCTTACTTATCTTCCCACTCTTCCTCCTCCCCACTCCCTTCATTGGGGAGAAAATATGGTTTTCCAAAGCACCTTACAAGACATGTCAGCCCATTCATTTGGGTAAGCCAGACATTTAGCAGTCATCCTTGACTCTGTCCTCTTCCTCATTACCTGTATCTAGTGAACCACAAAGTTCCATAGATTGTGTCTTCAAATGTCTTGAATATGTTCAGTTCTCATTTCATTGCCAATAACCTTCCTCCAATGTGAAGATCAGGCCTGTCAGTCTTATGATCTTTGGGTATGAGCTTCTCATCTCTCTTGTGCTCTGGCTCAAACCAACAAGACTCTCTGAGTCTCTAAATCTATGTTTAGGGAAAAGAAAAAACCTTTTGAGCAGAGTGTCTAGTCTGCTGAAATGCAACTGCCAGTAACTTAAACTTTTTCCATTCTTATCCAGGGCAATTTTGTGTCTTCTAGCCATATCTCTCATTCCAAGGAAATGATCCATTTAAGGGGGGGGAGGGGAATGAATATTCTGGAAAGGGAACAGTCTACTCTAAAGATATACTGAAGTGTGCCTAGTACTTCACACAAAAACAGAAAACCTGCTCAGGCCCCTAGAGGATGTCTTGTCTTCTGTTTGGAGCTGACTCTAATACTCCATTTTTCACTTGGCTAAACCAAACCATTTCCAGAGAATACTATGCCTTCCACATGGGTTCTCCTTAGAACAGTAGTTCTTAACGGAAGCCCATGGGTGAACTATAAAGAAAAGGGATGGGAACCCCTGGAATTGTGGAAACTGGGATCCTGGGGTTTTTACTTCTCTAAGCACCAATTTCCTCATCTATGAAATGGGCTTTATGATGGTATCTGTTTCATAGGATTATTGTGAGGATTAAATGGGGGTAATTAAATAGAGGTAGAAAGGCTAGCACAGTACCTGGTGGATAGTCATTTTACTGTCATAACAGGGATTACAATGTATGTCTAAAGCAGCATGATAATTGCTGGGAGCTAAGACTAGATATCCAGTCTTACTCTGGTAACTTAAACATTTCCTTGAAATATTTCTCAGTGGTTTTTCTTTTTTTTTTTGGGGTCTTTTTGCCTTTTTCTAGGGACTCACTTGCAGCATATGGACGTTCCCAGGCTAGGGGTCTAATAGGACCTGTAGCCACAGGCCTACGCCACAGCAACGCGGGATCCGAGCCACATCTGCAACCTACACCACAGCTCACGGCAATGCCAGATCCTTAACCCGCTGAGCGAGGCCAGGGATCGAACCTGCAACCTCATGGTTCCTAGTTGGATTCGTTAACCACTGAGCCACGAAGGGAACTCCCTCAGTTTTCTTGAATAAGAATATTCAGTCCCTTGGCCCCTTCTTCTCTGTGCCTCTCTAAGTTAGAGTCCGGAATATGTGGTTTTGGGTATGTAGCTTTTATTGTATCATATGGAGTTGAGGGGGAAGGGACTTCCTGAGTTTCAGCTGGTCCTTGGACGTGACTGGCTGGAATCTGCTCTCCCTTGTTAACCTTTCCCCGCTGGCCCCTGATCTGCAGCTGCTGTAGTTCATCATCTGGTCTCACTTAGAGCTTAGAGCGTGGAGCTTCTTTGGCTTCATCTCATGTCCTGACGGCGTTTTAAATTCCTGTTGAGACTCTTAGGTCTTCCATCTAGCTTGGTAGCCCAGTGGCCTGTCCTCACCTTCAGTTTGGGGACCAATTCCCCACGAGAACTGACTTCTGTTGGTTCTCAATTCAGGATCCTTGACACCTGAGGCCGAGGAGTCCCCACAGTTTTTCTCCCTCTCCTGACCATACTTGTCTGTTCCTTCAGCAAGGCTGGGCAGCCCTGCGCGCATGTGGGCCTCCGCGCTGCAGCGCTCTTCTCCCTCTGCCCTCAGTGATGCTTTTACTTATCATCCCCTTTTGGGGCCACAACTCAGAGGGCGGAAAACTGGGACACAGCTCTTTCTCCTTGCTGCCATTCCCAGGGCTGGAAAACGGCAGGCTTCCCTTTTACTTCCTTTTTATCAGTACTTTTGAAATTATGGAAAAAGTACAGTTTTCATTTTACTATTAATTTGTTACAGCCCAATACTTTTGTAAAACAAGAACTAGTAGAAAACTGAAATAAAAAATGAAAATAGACAATAAAAATCCATCTTTTCATTATTAGATCAACAGACATTGTTACTCTGTTAAATTGTTATAAAAGGTTCTAAATGCTAACTTTCAGTTTCTGTACTTATCCACCATGGAGCAGTAAGAGATAGCAGTGCGGACCAGCCCTCCTTGAATTCGTGGCCTCCTTCCCGATTCCTGCTAAGCTTTGTGGTGGACAGTAACATCATCTCTAAACCCCAGTAGGACACACGGGCCCTCTTGACTCTTAAGATGTGGATGGAAACTAAAGGAATTTGGAAAATACTCTTCAGAGGACCATGATCTGTCTTGAAAGACTATTCTCATGCTGCAAAATCTGGTTTTTGAATGCTGGAAACTGAATATTACTTTTCATTTTACATTTTTCCTGTCATAAATTCTAATATCCTCATTGCAGGTGGGTGCCTTGGGTCGACTGACTGAAGATAATGGACTCAGAAAAGCAGAAGAGAAAAGCAGATTTATAATTTTCATACTCTTACCCCATTATGCTAATTTGTAACACTGGCAAAGAATGAAAAAAAATACCTAGTTTTTTTGGTAAATCCTGTTTTTTTTTTTTTTCTGTGAGATTGTATAGCTTGAATGAGGGGCTAACATTATTTCTTCTTAAGTAGCCCCAGCCTTCATCTACTCCTTTTTTTGAAACGGAAAGTAAATGTTAAAATGCTTATCATACTGTATAAGTATTTAATGATGGCCAGTGTAGTAAAAGCAATAAGATATTTTCAATTTCTGTTTTCTGTAGGAACTACAGCTAAAAACAGAACAGGAAGGAGGTCAACAACTGAAAGCCGAGGACCTTGATGCGTTTAAGATGAAAAGGAGAAAAGGTTCGTTTGGCAGTATAGACCAGCTCCAGGTTTGTCGATTCTATTTAGTGTTTCCTGGTTTCTCTTCAATTTGATGATTGTCTAAGTAAAGGAAAAAGTAGGGGACTCTAAATAAAATCTTTGTGAACACTAGACTTTGCCACTCAAGTGAAAAATGCTTATCCAAAAATTGTTGTTATTAAAAAATTAATTTCTTATTCAAAATGTGCTGTATTCTTATTTTAGTAGAAATTATTTTGTTTGAATGTTGTTGAATGTATACATGAAAGCTAGATTGCATTTATTCACCTATCAAGACTGGTTTATTCCCCTGAAAACAGGTATCTTTCTAAAGATAAGAGCTCTTTATCCAAGCATAACTAAATTGTATATGTACCATATATTTAAAAGCCGTTGTTTTAGTGCCACATTTAAAAAATGAAATCCTTAAATTAATATCAAAGTTCAAAGAAACAAAATTTTATGTATATTTGAAATGGCAGTTCTAAAAAACTTAGAGAAAATTATTGTACTTACAACTGTTCTTACACTCAAATGCAAATACATCACCTTAACTCTGAAAAATGTATTTGCTCTCTCTTCATATTTTTGTTTTTGTCTTTTTAGGGCCACACCCGTGGCATATGGAAGTTCCCAGGCTAGGGGTCGAATCAGAGCTGCAGCTGCTGGCCTACGCCACAGCCATAGCAACACTGGGTCCGAGCCGCATCTTCCACCTATACCACAGCTCATGGCAATGCCGGATCCTTAACCCTCTGATCGAGGCCAGGGATTGAACTTGCATCCTCATGGAAACTAGTCAGGTTCGTTACTGCTGAGCCATGACGGGAACTCCAAAATCTTATGTTATTTTAATAGCCAAATTTGGGACTCAGTGTATTCCCAGTTATTTTACTAGTGTGTTTTAGAAATTGGTTAGTTAAAGATCTCTCTCTCTGACATGCTTGGTAATAATATATCTGGGGTGGAAAGGCATGTGGGGGAGCAAGAGAGGTAGGAATGCATAGAATAGTGAGACCCGTTTTTCAAAGTGTTAAAGATCTAAATTTTATTTATTTTTTTATTTAGGCCACTCCCATGGCATATGGAATTTCTTGAGCCAGGGACTGCACCTGTGCCACAGCCGTGACCCAAGTTGCTTCAGTGACAACACTGGATCCTTAACCCGCCATGCCACAAGAGAATACCAGGGCTCCAAATTTTGTTTTGTTTTGTTTGTCCTTTTAGGGCCACACTTGGGGCATAGGGAGGTTCCCAGGCTAGGGGTTAAATTGGAGCTGTAGCTGCCGGCCTACGCCACAGCAATGCCAGATCCAAGACACATCTGCGACCTACACCACAGCTCCCAGGAATGCCAGATCCTTAACCCACTGCAAGGCTCTACATTTTAAATGAATACAATGATAAAGAGTCTCTCATAGCTTGCACTGACTGTTTTGGGTTAGAAATAATAATAAAACAAACTGTCATGCTTTTTAATGTTGTAAAACAAAAATCCTTTTTCCAGAATTTAATGCTAAACAAGATTATAAGTTAATTAATATGAGTATCCAAAGAGCTTATAATAAGACATTGATTTGATATGAAGCACCTTTATAGAAGAAACTGTTTAAAATTAGAATTGTATAGTAGTAATATTTATTATAGAAAGAGAAGAGACTAAAGAAATTCTCAGAAAACTTACTAAGATACAGTGAATTGTACAAATCATAGCGTTTATTATATCGAATGGAGAAAAATCCGTTCATTTATTGCTGTTTCCTTAAAAAAATCTGTATTATGTTAGTAGAGTCCTACCCACTATTCAAAGGACAGCTAAAATATTACCTACCCTAAGAGGCTGGCACTGACCTCTCTTCCCTTTCCAGAGAGAACCTGTCCCTCACTCTATTTTTGCTTACATGGTACCTAGGAGTTAGCTGTATTCAGCATTTATTATCAACATTTTTTTGTTTCTTTCCTTTTGGAATGGCACGTACAAAGGATGTTATTCACCTTTCAAACCCTATTTATAGTCAAGAAATGTTTATAGAATAGGTTTTACATTAATTGCTATCTGTATAGGGTCTCGTATATGGAGTTTCTAAGGTGTAGCTGAATATAACAAAACTCAAGTATTTCTGTAGTTCCTCTGGGATATCCTTCCTGTTCCTTATGATTGTAGAGCTTCTGCTTTAGGGGTCAGTATGTTGATGTGTTGTTGCTTATAGGACCATATTATCTAGGTCTGAATGGAAGACTGCATAGCTCTGGACCTGCTTTGCCTTGGTCGCTTTGTTCTCTTTTCCTCATGCATATTCATTATCTTACTGTCTTAACATAGATCTCTAGGGACCATTTTTTATCAAGTTTGAGAAGAACTGGAAAATAGTACTATATTGATTTGTTTTCCTATTATTTGTCGTTGAGGTGAAATAGCTTCATTACTCTGTCCACAGTGTGGGTGGGCACTTGGTGGAGTCCAAGATGGACAGTCATTCCATTTGCTTATTAATACTTCTTTCTGAGCATCCTTAACTCAAGAGAATATTAATATTCTTGTTTTGGAAATCTTTCCAGCTCAGTTTATTTTCCTTTTTTAATTATTTGATGTGGAAAGTGTATTTCCATGCTCTATTATCTGTGTCTTCCACTATGCGTATTCACTTATTCCTTTCCCTGGTTAGTTGACTGAATCAGTCATTCATTTAATATATGTTATTGAAAGCCAGTCACGGGCCAGGCAGTGTAGCAGGCCTTGGGGTTAGAGAGGCAAAAAGCACAGTCCCCACAGTTAGTCAGGAGCTCAAGCAGGGTGTCTCTGTGGGCCTGTCAGGCAACCCGCAGTGTTTGTGCCATGATGGCGGTATGCACATCTGTAACAGGAGGAGATTTCCAGTATGTTCTCAGAACTAACTCAGTAAATATAAAGAAAATTGTCAGCCTAAAAAAATCCCAGACTCAAACATATTTGGGGAATACATTTTAATTTCTTATAAAACAACACAAGAAGATTGATTGTTAACTTAGAACCACTTATCTCTTGACAGTTTTGGACAAACACTATTTTGTTATTCTCATTATTCATTTAAGGTGTTCTAGATAGTTTTAAAATGTTCATTTAAGGTGTTTCACTTGATCTGAAGTTATATTATTACCATGTAAATTGTATGGCAGAGGAAAAACAAGTTGTAATATTTCTTTGGAATTTTAATGTAGAAATTGGATGAGCAGAAGAAGTGGTTAGATGAAGAAGTAGAGAAAGTTCTGAACCAACGCCAAGAATTAGAGGAGCTGGAAGAAGACTTAAAGAAACGAGAGGCCATAGTTTCTAAGAAGGAGGCCCTGTTACAAGAGAAGAACCACCTGGAAAGTAAGAAGTTGCGATCTAGTCAGGTATTCTATTTAGCATGCTCTTTGATTCTGATTGTAAGCCATATAAACTAGGATTTATTTTCTCTATGAAGTAAATCATGCCACTGTAAAGTTACCAACCAAAAGAGAACTCCGCTTCTGCTTTTCAGCGTATTTTGCTTACCACTGATAAAATATGTTGCAGTTTTGAAGTGAAATGTTGTGTTCTATCAAATATGATTTATTTTTTTTTTAACTTTTGGGGGTATTTAAAGAATGACTGTGGGGGGAGTAGAAGGACCAGAAGAAGCTATTTTGATATATGTATATATATATAAAATATATATGTATTTTCAGTAGCAGCAGCAGCAACAATAGCATCTAAACATGAAGCTGGGAGTTCCCGTCGTGGCGCAGTGGTTAACGAATCCGACTAGGAACCATGAGGTTGCGGGTTCGATCCCTGCCCTTGCTCAGTGGGTTAACGATCCGGCATTGCCGTGAGCTGTGGTGTAGGTTGCAGATGCGGCTCGGATCATGCGTTGCTGTGGCTGCGGCGCAGGCCAGTGGCCACAGCTCCGATTAGACCCCTAGCCTGGGAACCTCCACATGCCGCGGGTGCGGCCATAAAATGACAGAGAGGCAAAAAAATAAATAAATAAAATAAATAAACATGAAGCTGGCTTGCCCCAGACTTGAAGACTTTCTACGTAAACCTTTGCCTCCAGCTGGCCTTGAGTCTGGGGTCTAGACCACTAGGATCTGAGATCATGGTGACATGTTCTTAACCTCTCTATCTCAACATAATAGGTAGACAGCCTTGAGGACCTGTACTTACCTCTGCTCTGTTCTCCATTTCCCAAACATGCTGAAATAGCTTTTAGCACCAGGCTGTTGGACTTAGCAGTACTGGCAGCCTCTCCAGTGGACACAGGGGTACAAGCCACCTCTCCAGCCTAGTTTCTGGAGCTATATCCAGGTAGCTTGTTCACACTGGCTGTCAGGGTCAGGTTTTAAAAGCTGCCACAACCCCACCACCCCATGGGAGTTCCTGTTGTGGCTCCGTGGTAAGGAACCTCACTAGTATCCATGACGATGTGGGTTCAATCCCTGGCCCCACTCAGTGGGTTAAGGACCCAGTGTGGCTGTGAGCTGTGGTGTGTATCCCTGATGCAGCTTGGATCTTGCATTGTGGCTGTGGCATAGGCTGGCTGCTGTTGCTCCAATTTAGCCCCTAGCCTGGGAACTTCCGTATGCCGCAAGTGCAGCCATAAAAAGCAAAAAAAAAAAAAACTTTTAAAAAAGTAAAAACTGTCCCCCCAAACGTGTAAATGACAGCAAAGGAGATTAACAAATTAATGTATCAAATGAATGAATAAAGGACAATACCTGGGACCTTTATGATATGTTCTGTATCACAAAAAATAAAAGAAAAAAATTAAAAAGGAATGATAAGGAAACTCTTATTCCTGAAATATATTTACTTCATGATACAGGGGAGAAAAGCTGTTTTATTGTTTCAACGAGATGTAATATTTAGGAAGCAAGAACATACTGAGATAAGCAGAGTGTGCAAATAATTGAAACCCATATTAGATCATAGTAAAGTTGAATATTTGAAGATTGTTTTAATGAAACAGAAGAGAAACTTGAAACATGTTGTTGGGTTCTTTTTTTTGAACGAAAGGCATAAGAATATTACATATTTTTCAGTATTTCAGAAGTACTGTAAGATGCAGTCATATACATTTTAGACAAGAAACATGATATAAAAAGCCTATATTAAAACCATGTACAAATTTAACTCTAAAAGAATCAAAGATCTGATTGTAAGTGCTAAAACTATTAAAGTCTTAGAAGAAAACATAGTTATAAATCTTTGCAACCTTGGGTTAAACAGTGGTTTCTTGGATATTACACCTAAAGCACAAGCAACAAAAGAAACATTAGATAAACTGGACTTCATCAAAATTAAAAACGTTTGTGATGCAAAGAATACCATCCAGAAAGTGAAAAGACAACCCACAGAATGGGAGAATATATTTGGAACTCATCTGTCTAATAAAAGACTTGTATCTAGACTAGATAAAGAATTCATACAACTCAATAATAAAAAGCCCAATTTTAAAATGAGTAAAGGATATAATAGAAGTTTCTCCAAAGAAGATATACAAGTGGCCAATAAGCACATGATAAGATGCTCAACATCATTAGCCATCAGGTAAGTGCAAATCAAAATTTAAATGAGCTACTATTTCACACCCACTAAGATGGTTAGAAAACTAGATAATATCTGTGTGTTGGTGAGAATATAAAGGAACTGGACCTCTCATACAGTGCTGGTGGGATTGTAAAATGGTGCAGTTGCTTTTGAAACAAATTATAAATCTTTTTGAGTTCCCATCATGGCTCAGCGGAAATGAATCTGACTAGGAACCATGAAGTTGCGGGTTTGGTCCCTAGCCTTGCTCAGTGGATTAAGGATCTGGCATTGCCGTGAGCTGTGGTGTAGGTCGCAGATGTGGCTCGGATCCTGCGTTGCTGTGGCTGTGATGAAGGATGGCAGCTGTCGCTCTGATTAGAACCCTAGACTGGGAACCTCCATATGCTGCAGGTGCGGCCCTACAGTGACAAAAGACCGAAAACAAACAAACAAACAAAAACCTTACGGTATATATACATATAATTACTTTTTTTTAAGTTAAAAAATTTTATTTATTTATTTATTTTTTTTGTCTTTCTGCCTTTTCTAGGGCCGCACCCCCGGCAAATGGAGGTTCCCAGGCTAGGGGTCTAATCGGAGCTGTAGCTGCCGGCCTACACCACAGCCACAGCAGCAGGAGATCTGAGCCTTGTCTGGACCTACACCACAGCTCACGGCAACGCCGGATCCTTAACCCACTGAGCGATGCCAGGGATCAAACCCACAACCCCATGGTTCCTAGTCGGATTCATTAACCACTGAGCCATGACAGGAACTCCCTACATATAATTACTTTGATAAAAATTCTTTTTAAGATCATCTTAAATTGGGAGTTCCTGTTGTGGTGCAGGGGAAATGAATCCAAGTAACATCTATGAGGATGCGGGTTTGATCCCTGGCCTCGCTTAGTGGGTTAAGGATCCGGCGTTGCCATGAGCTGTGATGTAGGTCATAGATGTGGCTCAGATTCTGAGTTGTTGTGGCTGTGGCGTAGGTTGACAGCTGTAGCTCTGATTTGACCCTTAGCCAGGGAACTTCCATATGCCGTGGGTGTGGCCCTAAAAAGCAAAAAAAAAAAAAAAAAAAAAAAATATCCTAAATTGGTCATAATGAAGATCTCCATAAATCTAACTGGCCATATTTTTGACCAGAAGGAAATAAGAGTAAAAACACATTATATGTTTAAATACCAACAAACCAAATAGCAATCTCCAGGAAATTTTAACATAATTAATTCTACTATGTAACAGGCTAGGAAAATAGTATATATAATATAAAGAAAGAAAAGTTTAATTTAAAAAATAAGACAAAAGAAAAATACTACCTCTCAAAACCTGTGTTGTATAGTCTTGTATGGACATGCAATCCTTGGCAGTTAATTCATTGTTTGAATCTCCCTTTTTTTTTTTTTTAAGGCATCCAACTTAAGATTTTAGAAAGTGAAGCCCCTCCCCCCAAAAAAATCCATGGGAGAAAACAATAATGTAGAATTAAAAATACATTACTTTAGTAATTTTCTCTATGTTTCTCCTAATTTACTGACAGTCTGTATTTCTAGTAACTGTTTTGGGGTTGTCTGGTTGATTGTCTTTTTAGGCTTTAAACACAGATAGTTTGAAAATATCAACTCGCCTGAACCTGTTGGACCAAGAGTTGTCTGAAAAGAATGTGCAGCTCCAGAGCAGCACAGCTGAGGAGAAAGTAAAGATTTCAGAACAAGTTCAAGCCCTCCAGAAAGAAAAGGATCAACTACAGAGAAGAAGAAACAGCGTGGACGAGAAACTTAAAAATGGCAGCGTGCTATCACCTGAAGTAAGTCAGTTTTCCTTGGAACTGGAAGTGTTGTGCGGTGGATCGCTGGGATGACGTCCTCCGCCTTCGTTACTGAAACATAAACATGATACATCTGGTCAGCCTCGTTTCCTTGAGACTTTGTCAGGTGTAATGCGTTTCCCTGGCACCTGTTCGGCGCCATAAGCCATGCTCGACTGTAGACTTCGGTGTCCTCACGTAGAGGTCTGGAGACTGCACATTCCCTGAGCGGGGCTTTCTCAGCTGGGGTTTCTCACTGAAATCACAGAACACAGAAAAATGATTTAAGGGACTCTTTTTCTCATTTCTTCTCTCTATGCATCTTTCTTGAATGATATTTGGTGATTCTTCCCATATAACACATCTCTAGGGCATGAAGCGTTAGTTCGTTCAGAAAGGACAGGAGCATGTTCCAAACTACGTCCTAGCCAAGCAGATGCATAAAATTCAAACCCCAATAAAAATATCTTCTAGGAGTTTTCGTTTAGGGGAGCATATGGTTTCTTTCACCTTTATTTTTAAAACTATGTAAAAGATGTTTCATTTATTGGCTACCACATTGTCCCAGACTTTGTCTTTTTTCAGAATTTTACTTCAGTTGGCAGTGGTATCTGTACTTTATTGCTTTATCAGAGAAAGATGAACTTAAGAGCCTGAATTTTCTTTGAAAATGTTTATAGTTGATGTCCTGCCATTACCAAAGCAAGGGGAAGTTGTTAAAATGAACTAAGTAGCTGGGACTCATGCTCCCTGCTGAATCTTAACAGTGTTTTATTCATTTATTTGTTTAATTTTTTTTAGGCAAGAAATAGATTTATTAAGGTAGGACACTTGTGAGACATGCAAGCAGGCAGGCAAGGAGGCTCTGCCAACAGTGTTTTAGATTGGAGCAAGTGTGAGAGGAAGAGGGGGGGCTGGTTAAGAAGGACAAGAGGAAAAAATTTCATGATGTTAGATTATTAGTCATTGAGCTGACGAAAGAAACTGAAGACAAACTTGACTGGGGGCTATGTGACATCAGAAGCTTCATCTGTTCTGTTTTATGACTTCAGTTGGGTGGCTTTGCGGGGGATCACAGAATGAGGTTATTCGCCAGAGGCTCTTAATTGGATCCCCAAGCTTGCAGATTTGAAGGTCTGAGAGCCTAAGATACAGCAAAACCCATGAGCATTTAAGGAATTTTGCCTGCCCGGGACAGTTAACTGGGCCCTGTGGGAAAAAGAAAGTAGAAAACATTATGCTTCTCTTGAGTAATTCCTACTCCATCTGAGGAGAAGAGACGGAAAGGTAAGTGCTAAACCCTGAAGAACATAAAAAAGCAAGTTATAGATAATGTAATAAAGCTATACTTATTATTTATACAAAGCAGTGCGGTGATCATTGGGGGAAGATTCATTTAAGGCAGTCTTGGTGGATTGGAATCTTGAGCTGGATTATGAAAAACATGGTATGTATTGGTAGATATAAGAAAGAAGGCCATTTTAGATAGAACACTCTTAAATCAGGCATAAAGATGGGAATGAGCAAATTATGTCTGCAAAGGGGTAGAGGGGGTCCGTTCTTTATTTTTAATACGTTTTAAAGGTTATGCTTCATTTTAAGTTATTAGAAAATATTGGCTATATTCCCCATGTTGTATAATACACCCTTGTGGCCTGTCTTACCCCCAATAGTTTGTACCTCCCACTTCTTTACCCCTGTATTCCCGCTACTCCCCCAAACTGGTAACCACTATTTTGTTCTCTATATCTATGATTTCTGCTTCTTTTTTTGTTGTATTTACTAGTTCGTTGTATTTTTTAGATTCCACGTATAAGTGATACCATATAGCATTTGTCTTTCTGTCTGACTTGTCACTTGGCATAAAATCCCTCCTAAGTCCTTCTATGTTGCTGCAAATGGTAAAATTTTGTTCTCTTTTATGGCTGAGTAGTATTCCGTTTTATATAGGTACCACATCTTCTTTATCCATTCATCGTTTGATGGACACTTAGGTTGGGTCCACATCTTGGCAATTGTAAATAATGCTGCTGTGAACATTGGGATGCATGTATCTTTTTGAATTATTTGGGTGTTTTTTTCAGATATATACCCAGGAGTGGAATTGCTGAATCATATGGTGTATTTTTAGTTTTTGACACACCTCCATACTGTTTTTCACAATGGTTATACCAATTTACGTTCCCACCAGTAGTGTACTAAGGGTCTCCTTTTCTCCGCATCCTCTCCAACATTTGTTATTTGTGTTCTTTTTGATGATGGCCATTCTGAGCCACGAAGGGCACTCCCCAGAATATTTTTTCTAATTGTATTACTTCATGGGATGCGATAGAAAGATTTTACATCACTACGCTAGTATAGGATTACCCACAGACAAGTCACATCCTTTTTTTTTTTTTTTGATAAAATCCAGAAACTAAAATTTAAAAAATTACCTGAACTCTGTTTTTCTAATAATGCAGAGTAAATGCCTAATAAGTGGAGTATAGGAAGACTGTATATGAACTATTCTGTGTTTATTTCATCTTTTAAAGTTTCAGTTTCACGTTTTATCATTCGAAAGTGCATATAATTTATAAATATATGCAATGCTTGCTCACAAGATTGTGTTGTTGCTTTTTCTGATAGGAAATGTGTGATCTAAAATTCTTGGAGACCACTGCTTTAGATCCTTGTTACTCTCTGTACGATCTCTGTACCACCCTGGAGCCTCTTAGAAATTTAGAGCCTCAGGCCCCACCCAGACTTGCTGACTTAGAACTCTGTATTTTAACAGGATCCCTTGTGCACATTCGAAAAGCCGTATTCTGGGATAAAAGCATAGTCTACTCTTGCTAATCTAAGGTTTGAGTTGTGGCAAATTTTTCATTCTGGGACAGTTTCCTGTTACCACTCGTCTTGTCAACCCATAATCTATTACTGGGTTAGATGGAACCATAATATTTATCTGCTGGAACCTCACTAGAGCAGTCCATCCTCACGGTTCTGTAGTCATACTACCTTATAGTATCTCAGTGCTCCCTGAACTTAGAACCAAAACTACAGAAAATAAATTTGTACCAAATTGTTCTCACCCTTACATAAAGGCAGGCTCTTTCCACATTTGTTTTCGATACAGCATAATCACAGTATGCATTCAAAAGTCAAATTTGTTCTTGGGATAATTCATTTTTATTTTCTGGTCTTTCTTATTCATCTAAGTATCTTTTAGGATTTAAGTTTGCTTTTCTCAAAAAGGTGAATATTATTGTTTTCTTCCTTATGGAATGATGATCAAATCATCAAATTCTTGATGGTCAGTGATTGTACCAAGAAATAAAATGGCTGTTGAGAATTTTTTTTTTCAAGATGGATCTTTCAGGAGATTTCATAAAATGGCTTTTTTAAAAAAGTATTATTCAACCTCTGCTGGAATAGGTTCTTACATATCTTTTCCCTGAATTCCAGAAAAGGAGTTCCAGAAGTCATTCTAACTGTTCCTGTGTAGATCAGAAATAGTTCCATCATTTCCCTTTGAAATGCTGGGGGTGGGAGGGGGGGCATTAGAGAGAAATACTTGGGCCATGTACCCAAGACATATGAACATCCTTTTTTTTTTCCTTTCCCTTCGTTAACTGGTTCAGCAGATACTGAGTTTAAACTGTATAATATGTACTGCTCTAGGCAATAGGGACGTATGGATAAGACCATCTGCCCTCAAGGAACTTAACGTTAAGGTAGCTTCCACAAGGACAGGAATACAAAAATATATATTCAAGTCTTACCACAACCAAAATAATTTCTTGCCAGAGGTCTGCGTCCCCCAAAATAAGGTGTATTTTTGGATAGTTCAGAGAAATCCCAGGTTTTCTGACCTAGGAGTTCATCAGATCTTTTTCCTACACAGGCAATCTTCTCTGGCATATGAGAAAAAGTTTACACTGCCACCGTTTTTAATGCCTACACTGTCCCTCTAATAACATTTCTTAGGACTCTTATGAAATGTTTCATGTCCTTAAATCCTTTCTACTCTTTCTTATGCCATACTGTGTTTTCCCCTTAGAGACTTTCCTCTGATGACTAGCTTAGCAGCTTAATTCTGTTTCTTCTTTCCTTTTGCCACTGAGGGAGATAGTGCCAATACTGTCAAACCCATGGGTTGAGGCTTCGTTCAGGTGTCTTCCTTGGTGACTGGCATTTGTTTATGACCTTGGGATGTTTCATAACTCACCTAAGCTTCTACCTCATCTGTTTTACTACCCAAGGCTAACTACAAGGATTCGGTGATTACGTGTTATATCCGTGTGTGTATACACACAGTGTATTGTGTAGCACAGCAAGCACTCAATAAACACTGTCTTAAAATTTAGTAGAATGGTAATGTCCATTAGACTCAAATAGGATAGTGAGATATTAGTATATGTCAAAGTCCAAGTTACAATATTTCATTTAAAATGAGTGATTTCTATTATATTATATCTAGGAGGAACATGTGCTTTTCCAACTTGAAGAAGGGATTGAAGCTTTGGAAGCCGCAATCGAATACAAGAACGAAAGCATCCAGAGTCGCCAAAAATCGCTCAGAGCTTCATTTCAAAACCTCTCTCATAGTGAAGCAAATGTCTTAGGAAAACTAATTTGCCTGAGTCCTGCTGAGATTAGAGCTATTCTTTTCAGATATTTCAATAAGGTCTGTTTTTCAAGGACAGAAGATTTTCCTAGGGAGAGGGGTCAATATGCTTACACAGCTAACGTATTTTATAGAATTTACAGTACTAAATGTTGTTACCTGAAATCTTTTTGCTTATTCAAGTATAACCTGGTGAGGTTCTTAAACTGAAGGGCCTTTGAAAGAGGACTTTTTAAAATAGTTTTAAAAGCAAAAGAATTTAGTTTTAATCCTCAGTCACTATTTCTTGGAGGTTTATTTATCATTTATTTATTTATTTATTTATTTATTTATTTTTGTCTTTGGATTTTTAGGGCCACACCTGCGGCATATGGAGGGGTCGAATTGGAGCTATGGCCACCAGCCTCCACCACAGCCATAGCAACGCAGGGTCCGAGTCGCATCTATGACTTTCCCCACAGCTCATGGCAACGCCAGATCCTTAACCCACTGAGCGAGGCCAGGGATCGAACCCACAACCTCATTCATTAACCACTGAGCCACAACAGGAACTCCTTGGTTGTATTTTAGATTTGGTTGTTGCTACTCAGCATTCGTGAGAAATCAGGGGCCCTCCAGGTTTGGCTTCCTCTTCTTTCATTGCTGTGGGGTATAGGGGTACCTGTACTTTTTCTTCATACCTTGTGAAGTGAAATGGATATAGAATGGTGCCTCAGTGACAAAGGTAGTAATAGACTTTAGCATTCACCTGAATGTAGTTAATATAAATTAAAATATTTTATGCAAAATTTGACAATTTACTGATGCCGAGATGTTTCATAGTATTGAAAACTATATCCATCTTTTCTCTAATGTCTTCTCTTAAGATATATGTATATAACAAAGTGTTAAATAAGTCAGTAACTCTTTTCTCGGAAAAACATTTTCAATTTAAGGGACTAGGAGACAACTAATAAATAAAACACTGAAGTTTTAAAAGAAAGTTCTAATTCTTTTAGACAAGAGAAGAAAAGATGAACAGATTAACGGAAATGCCATACACAGCCATCTTCCTGGATAGATATTGTCAGTGGTGATCTTCTGTTATTGATGAGGGCATATATCCTGTCATTGGATGTGTGGAGGGCAGAAATATGGTGCCTACTGCCCAAAGCTTTGAATATAGATAACACTTTTGTGATGTTCTTAAAGCAAGAGTTCTTAACCCAAAACAGCTGTGCAAAAGTCAGTGGATTTTCTGATCTTAAAAACCCTGTGTAGGAGTTCTCTTACGGCACAGTGGCTTAAGGATCCAGCGTTGTCACATGCAGCAACTCAGGTCACTGCTGTGGTGAGGGATTGATCCCTGGCCTAGGTACTTCCACATGCCACAGGTGCGGCCAAAACAAAAAGAAAAACCGTTTGTAGAAATGAGTATTTTTCTGGAGCGAAGGTCATTAACATTATTAACAAGTTCTGTGACACAGACATTGTCTGATGTATTTTTACTTTATATCGATGCAGAGAGGAACCCACTGGACTAAATGTACAATCTGAGACCAAATTCTATATTTATAGTTTAAAAAAATTGTCATTTATGACTTTCATTTTGGAGTTAAAAGTGGGAATTATTGGGAGTTTCTGTTGTGGTTCAGTGGAAACAAATCTGAATAGTATCCATGAGGATGCAGATTCGATCCCTGGCCTTGCTCAGTGGGTTAAGGATCTGTTGTTGCTGTGAGCTGTGATGTAGGTCGCAGATGCAGCTCGTATCCCGCGTTGCTGTGGCTGTGGTGGAGGCCAGCGGCTACAGCGCCAACTGGACCCCTAGCCTGGGAACCTCCATATGCCATGGGTGCGGCCCTAAAAAAAAAAAAAAGTGGGAATTATGTAGATGTTTCAAGAATCTTTAGATTCCCTTTTTAGCTTTTTTTTTTAGATTCTTGATATCTTTTAGACTAGTGAAATAGAGTTATGGGATTATAAATGTAAATCACAGAAGTTATGGCTAAGAAATGATGGAGGAGTGACTGTTAGACCAATATTGTATTTAAAATGAAGTTGAGTTCCCTGGTGGCCTAGTGGTTAAGGATCTGGTGTTGTCACTGCTGTGGCTCAGGTCACTCCTGTGAGGTGGGTTTGATTTCTGGCCTGGGAACTTCTGCATGCTGCAGGAAAGGCAAAATAAAGTCAAATATAAAAATAAAGTAACTAAAATAAAATTTACCAGTTTAGAATCAATCCCCCAAAATTCAAAGGTTATTTATTGTGTGGTAGGTTACAAAGCCTTTACCTAGTTATACCTTGGTGATCAAGGGAGTTTATATTTATGAAGTCTAAGAGAAGTAAATTTAGTATATTAGGCTAAGACATACTTAAAAGATCAAAAATGTCTTTGCTAGGTAATTAATTTACGAGAAGCTGAACGGAAACTACAGTTACAGAATGAGGAAATTAAAATGAAACTTCTGGAACGGGACAGTGTGGTTCGTGAGCTGGAATCTGCACTGGAACATCTGAAATTGCAGTGTGACCGGAGACTGACCCTCCAGCAAAAGGAACATGAGCAAAAAACGCAGCTGCTGTTACATTATTTCAAAGGTAACCCCTTTTCGTCTGCTGTGTGAATGTGATATGTAGGAGGGGATTGAGAAAGGGAGCTACAACAGGTTTGGATCAAAGCCCAACATCCGTAGGTAGTTACTACTTACACGTGTGCTGTGCATCATGTGTTTTGGTCTGCGTGCTGGGACGGTTGACTTTAATGTAGGACTATTCATACTTGAAATGCCATCCCCTCTGCCTGTCCCTCATGCCACAAAGAGAACTGCTGCAATCCTGTTAGTTTGCTGTTGGTCTTGTTTTTATGTAGAAATCTGAGATGGCTTCTGTCCTTTCTCCCAAGGATATAGAATCTTGTTATTTAAATCACTTTCCCGTCATAAAGTGATAGGTTCTGCAGATTCCTGGTTATATTTCTTGTTATAATTATCAGTCAATTTTAAGTTTTTTTTTGGCTGTGCCCACAGCACATAGAAGTTCCTGGGTCAGGGATTGAACCCACACCATAGCAATGACCCAGATCACTGCAGTGGCAACATCAGATCCTTAACCCACTGTGCCATAGGAGAACTCCAGTCAATCATAAATCTTATGCATTGGGTTATAGCTTAGGCCAAAATTAGTCTACCATTGATAGGCACATACTGTAATCAGTGCATAGTTGTTCAGCTGTCAGCACTGGTGTGGAAAGAGTTACACAGCAATTGATCTTCACAATACCTGGGCTTATGGCTGCTACATAAACAGTTGCTATGGCAACAAAATCACTGCCTGACCATACTGGGAATGCTTCAGTCTGGGCTGCTTAGCTTCTTAGTCTTGATTGTTGCGAACCTATAGCTGGCAGTGAATTAAAAGGGATCTGGAAGAAGCAACCTGAGTAAGCAGAAAATTGGAAAACATATGCATTTGAATGTTGAGGCAATTTGCCTCTAAGATAATCCTGTAACCAGTTAATTAGCAACCAGTTGCCTGATGACAGGATTTCCTTGACTGGATTACATGTTATTTCAAACATGAATTGGCATTTTACCGCAGAATCTCATGCTTTAGCCCAATGGATACATTTTAAAAATCATTCATTTCTATAGCTGGGACAAGTATTTTCGTAACAGAGTTATAACTGAAAATGTTAACTTATGAATTTTCTAATTTTCACTATAGGCCATTAAGTTGATTTTTATGAAACCCTCAGTGGGCCTTAATGGGGATTCTGGTTTATGATGTTATTAATTTGAAATATTTTTAAAAACATGATGGGTTAATGCAAAATATACAAATATACTTAGATCAATTTTTATGAAACAACAAATTATAACACAAGAAAATTACAAACCAAGAGGACCATTTTATACATTTACCAACAGGAAAGAATAGGTCAAAGTGTGTATTTCTGCAGGTCAGTAAACTGGGTTTTACTGGTTCTAGAATATAACCCGATGCAGTGTTAAACATTGCTAAATATTAATTAGAAGTTTTACATTATATAGTAGGATAATCTGGAACTTTACTTATCCTCTCCCCCCCACTTTCCTTTTTTTGTGTTTTCCTTTGTAGCAGTCTTTCCTAGTCTCTTTTGACAGGTTTCTGTTTTTTTTTTTTTTTTCTTAGTTGTTTATTTTTTAGGCCTATAAAGCTTAGGCTTATGACTTTCTATATAGCCACAGTACCTTTTGAGACATTAAGGTAGCTGATGGACAAAGTTCCAAATGTGAGCCGTATTTCTGCTGTTCTGAGGATAAATTCAGTTAGTAGCTACTCAAAAAGTACTTATGAATCATGAAAATGGTAGTTGGTAGGGATTCGGGTGGAAAAGGGTTCATCCTACTTTGAAAAATTTTACAGGCAAAAGAATCCAAATTAGCTGAAGACAAATCCATTCATATAACAGTTACATGTAATATTCTCCTGATCCTTTTAAATAGATTGAAGGAGCCCTGTGAGAACAGAACATATTTTTCTTTTCTTTTCAAAATAATTTTTTTTGGGAATTCCCATTGTGACTCAGTGGTAACAAACCTGACTAGTATCCATGAGGACAGGGTTCGATCCCTGGCCTCACTCAGTGGGTTGGGGATCCAGCATTTCTGTGAGCTGCGGTGTGGGTTGCAGATGCGGCCGGGATCTGGCATTTCTGTGGCTGTGGTTTAAGTCTGCTCAGATTCGACCCCTAGCCTGGGAACTTCCGTGTGCCTCAGGTGCAGCACTAAAAAAGACAAAAATAAATACATAATTTTTTTTATCATAGTTGATTTACAATATTCTGTCAGTTTCTGCCATGCAGCAAAGTGACCCAGTTTATATATATATACTTTCTTTTTCTCATATTATCTTCCATCATGTTCTATCCCAAGAGACTGGATATAGTTCCCTGTGCTATAACAGTAGGACTTCACTGCTTATCCATTCTAAATGTAATAGTCTGTGTCTACTAACCTCAAACTTCCAGTCCATCCGCTTCCTCCCCCTCCTCCACGGCAACTACACATCTGCTTTCCATGTCTGTGAGTCTGTAGAATGTAATTTTCAGTAATCTATTTTAACTGATTTTAAATGTAAATTTCTGTTTTATAGAGCAAGAGGGGGAAGGCATTATGGAAACTTTAAAAAATTATGAAGATAAAATTCAGCAACAGGAAAGAGATCTTTATTTCTATAAGAAAACCAGCAGAGATCTTAAGAAGAAACTTAAAGAACTGGTAGGGGAAGCGATTCGGCAGCAACCAGTACCATCAGAAAGTAAGAGATGTACTGTTACTTGTCATGCTAGCACCATACCGTGGTTTGTAGTGGGTTTTTTAGGATTAGATACTTCTATTTGTCTCTGTAAACAAAAGTAGTTGTTTAGTCTACATGTAAGACAGAAATTTGGAGAAAAGAAGGAATGAGCAAATGTATATGTGGGAAGGAAATGATCATTTAATGGATTGCCTGCCATGTACCAGGGGCGCTGGTATTCTGTAGTTCATTTAATTTGGTTTGTTTGTTTGTTTGATTTTTGTCTTTTGTCTTTTTATCATAGGCTGCACCCTCGGCATATGGAGGTTCCCAGGCTAGGGATCCAATCAGAGATGTAGCCGCCAGCCTACACCACAGCCAGAGCAACAAGGGATCCAAGCCACGTCTGCGACCTACACCACAGCGCACGGCAACACTGGATCCTTAACCCACTGAGCGAGGCCAGGGATCGAACCCTTGTCCTCATGGATACCAGTTGGGTTCACTAGCCACTGAGCCACAACAGGAACTCCATCCCTAACTCATTTAATTCTTAAAATAACCCTGTAATATAGGATAGCTTTGCTTTCCTATTTTATTGTAAATTAAGCCTTCCGATTATCACAAGAAATAGAGAATAATAAAAATAAAGGTAAAATAGCATTGTATGTATGTCTAAGATCAATTAGGTTTTTTTAATATCATGACCTCTGGAAATTAAAAAATATAATAAAACCCATCATTGGGATAGAGGTGTTTTCTTGCGTAATTACATGAGATATATAGAAATACCACCTTCCTCAATGATAGGCTAAAACATGATAAAGAACTTTGCAAAAGTAAAAAGTGCCATGAAGGTGATATATTTAACTTTAATGCCACCACCATGGATAAACAAGATGTAAAGAGTACACCTGAAATGAATATAATGTTATATGTCAATTATATCTCAGTTAAAAAATTATGAAAAATTAAACCATAAAAATATAAAGAAACCAGTGGAAAATATATATGCACAATGAAAAGATATATGCTCAGTTTATAGTATACGAATTAACATAGTTTTAAATCTTAAAACTCAGTAATATTTTAGAAAAGTTCTACTTTTATGCTGCATTATGTTTATTATATATATATCACTTACAGGCATTTTCACAAGTATTTTCCATTTAAATCTCAGCATCAGGGTTGGCTAGTATCTGCTAACCCTGTTTTTAGATGAGAGAATTAAAGCTTAAAGAGGTCGAGTGAGTGACTCATGTACAGAACAGTAATTAGAACATGATCTGAGGTCCCTTGTCTTCTGATTCCTGGTCCTATGTTTTAGTATAAAAGTTGTTTTAGGATAGAGATGTAACACAAACAAGCAAATTCTGCCAATGAGACTAACCTTTCTGATCTTCAGTGTAGTAACGCAGAGGTATTTATTCATATAACAAAACAATTACTTGAAATACTACCCATAACATGTAGTTGAACCTTTTACTTGAAATGCTATCTGCACAAAAATTAAAATGTAAACAGATATTAAGAAGGAAACAGCAGAGTTCCCTTTGTTGCTTAGTGGTTAATGAACCCAACTAGGACCCATGAGGATATGGCTTCAGTCCCTGGCCTCGCTCAGTGGGTTAAGGATCCGGCATTGCCGTGAGCTGTGGTGTAAGTCACAGATGCAGCTCAGATCTGGCATTGCTGTGGCTGTGGCGTAGGCCGACAGCTATAGCTCCGATTAGACCCCTACCCTAAGAACTAAAAAAAAAGGGGGGGAAACAGCAATTAGCGTAAGGCTATTTTTGCTTTAAAAAAATTTACTTTAAAATTTGAGCTATTTGAAATTAGATCTTTACTGTTTAAATGTCCCATGTTTATACTGCAGAGTCTACTGGACATCTCTCAAAATGACAGTGTGGTAAACAGGTTTAAGAAACCTGGATCCTCATCATGCTCTTTAATGAAACAAACACAGAAAGCCAAAAAAAAAAAAAAAAGGGCTAAATAACCTTGGAGATGTGTAAGGAATTCCCATGTGGCTCAGCGGTAACAAACCCGACTAGTATTCATGAGGACACAGGTTCGACCCCCGGCTCTGCTTAGTGGGTTAAGGATCTGGTGTTGCTGTGAGCTGTACCATAGGTCGCAGACGCATCTCGGATCCTGAGTTGCTGTGGCTGTGGCGCAGGCCAGCAGCTGTCGCCCCGATTCAACCCCTAGCCTGGGAACCTCCATATGCAGGAATCAGGAAGCCAGAGAGAGCAGTGAGACCCAGTAGTTGCCTCAGCTAGCAGGGGCAGCTCTGCTCCAGCTGCTGTTGCCAGGCAGAAATTGTCAGTTCTTCTCATTTTTCTAAAAAAGCCAGAAATCTGTGTTTTTATATGAAACTTCCCACTTTTAAAATTTTGTATGGTATATTATTTCATAGGCTAAGTAAAACATATCTGTGGTCCAGATTTGGCTTGGGAGCTGCCAGTGTGCAATTTCTGCTTTTAAACTTGTATTCGCAGGAGCAGAAGGGTACTAATTGCATCCTCAACATATGTTAGAGTTGCTGTTTTTTCTTTGCATTAGGTCTGGTACCTATATGGACTTTCCTCACATTTTGTCTTTGATATTAGATGATTTATGATATGATGGCCTCAAGCTTTGATCTCTTCATTCACTCCCATCACTCATTCCAGTGGAGTGACCCCCCCCTCAGAGGGGTGTGCTGTCATTTCCATCTTGATGCAGAAGCTGTGGCATGTACTCCAGAGTACATACAGGCAGAAGAACCCTGCTCTCTTGCCGGTAGTGCCAACCAAGAGTAGGTTTCTACACATATAAGGCCGAATCCTGACCCAGAAGATTCCCTGGAAATATGACCAGGATTGGAATGTGATTCACCAGTGGCAAGCCCCGCAGAGGCGGGTTTGAAGGGCACCAGAGAGGCCTAAAGCGCTCCTGTGTTTCCACGTGGTATCAAAATCTCCAGAAGACTATTTCTCCATTTTGTTCCATTAATTAAAAGTTCTCAGGGAGTTCCTGCCATGGCACAGTGGAAACGAATCTGGCTAGTCTCCATGAGGACACAGGTTCTATCCCCGGCCTCACTCAGTGGGTTAAGGATCCGGCGTTGCTGTGAGCTGTGGTGGAGGTCGCAGAAGCAGCTTGGATTTGGCGTTGCTATGGCTGTGGCGTAGGCCAGCTGTTACAGCTCTGACTTGACCCCTAGCCTGGGAACCTCCATATGCCGCGAGTGCGGCCCTAGAAAAGCCAAAAAAAAAAAAAAAGGTTCTCGGTTTTGTACATGCAAGATGCCTCTAAGTGAAATAGGAATAATTCATATTCAAGCTTGTTTTTTTCAAATAAGTCATTTAACAAATAAGCTGAAAGACCTATTTTTATACTGCATGATAATAATAGTTAGGATATCATGATTAAAATACCTGTTTTTTAGGAAACTTCTAATTTTTTTCTGCATATTTGATTGCTTTTAGATCATCATGCTGGAGATGGAGTCCAGAACCCAGAAGAAGCAGGAATAGTTTCAGAAGAATTAAAGTGGGCATCCAGAACTGAAAGTATGAAATTAAATGGAAGGGAAAGAGAATTAGACATTCCCACAAGCAGCTTAAGACCAAATCCTCAGAAGCTCTGGGAAGATGGCCCAGAATTACCTCCAATTTGCAGCTCTTTAGCACCCACTAGTGGGCATTCGTTACACAATGAGGACAAAACAGAAACAGATGAAAATCAGTTTACAAAATCCCTCAGTCGACCCCCACTCCAAATTCAGCCAGTAGGAAATGTGGGCCAGCTGCATGGTGTCACACCTGTAAAGCTGTGTCGCAAAGAGTTACGTCAAATCTCTGCCTTGGAACTATCATTACGACGTTCCAGTCTTGGGGTTGGATCTATGACTGCTGATTCCATTGAAGTAGTTAGGAAAACGAGTGACTTAAAAACTTAAGCATTTAATGAAAGAAATTTTAATTTAGTAGATATGTAAGATTCCTTTTTCTAACCTGTTAAAAATTAAAGCTTAAGCTCACTAACTTCCTTCAGGATAGAAGAAGAGGAGAAAGGACTCCCTAATCCTTTTGTATACTATGGATGTGTATATCTTCTATAGTATATTTGAGGAGTTTTAATTTGTATTTTCACAATAATCAGACAAACACATGTTTTACAACACTATCAAGTCACGGAACATTAAAATATTTCCACTTATAAATTTGCTTAAAATTTTTTTCCGGGCATATTTGAATAGCAAAACTAAGAGTAGAAAAATAAACTAAAATATCCATCAAATGTGTAGTATTATATAATATAAAGGTATATTATTATATTATAAAAGTATAATACAGTATCTTATAAATTTATATTGTTATTCTCAAATATAAGTATATTTTGTTATTTAAAAAAAGTTAGCTATTGCTTTTGTCAGAGGGAGTGTCACCTGCTGTGTATATTTTGGCACAGTTGAAAATTTGTGCCAGAATGTCATCAGCCGCCTAGGGTTATGGATTAAGGTTCATTTATGGTCCTCAAAGCCCATAGAGATTGAGCAATAAGTCTTGACTTTTTAAACATGGTCTCTGCTTTTTTTCTAAAATTGTTTTTAGAGCGTTATATTATTGATTTTCTAATATTTTGGAATATAAATTTTCATCTCTCTCCTGCCCTATCTATTCACCTAAAATGGGGGGAAATGAATATAGTTCCATGGAACAGAGAAACAAAGAGAGAATAACGCCGAAGCATTCTAACCCTTCAAGAAAAGATATCCAGTCACATAGAGCACACCTGTAAGGCTTGAAGTCTAGCTAGAGGATCTTCGGCCAATAAGCATATGGGCTTAATACACTGAAATATTTTTCTTCAAGATTTTTTTTTTTTGGTCTAAATCTTATTATATAAAAACTGCAGTTTGGAATTAAGAACTAAACATCGATTTGCCCAATAAATACAGCTTGTACTTTTTCATCATATTTTTCAGTCACAGAAAATATCCCATTATAATGGCCAGAAGTATTATTTTGTTACTACTGCTGTTATTTTTGTTTCTTTTCTAAACTTTCACCTATAAAATAAAGTTTCTTCTTAAACTAATTACTCTTTGGGTGGGGCAGTGGCAAAGTCACCCTGATTTATGGATGCCTACTCCATGAGAGGAACCCACTTTCTTACTAACTGCAATTTTTCTTATGTGATGCTAGTTTTGTTCTTTTATTCTTTCCTCTGTTGCTGTTGACCCTGACTATCTTACCTAAGACCCAGACTGTTGCCTTGTGCTGAAAGACTGTTTTCTTTTTCTAGTGTTAGCTCCTGGGTAGTTTCTTTTTCTAGTTTTAGCTCCTGGTCTCACTGGTAAAAACAGTTCCTACAGGAAAAGAAAACCAAACCTAAACAAACTTCTAAATTGGTGAATAGTTTCTATATCTCTTAAGTATGTTATTAAAACTCATTTAAATTATGGCTTAAGTAGTCTTTTGTGGACTTATCTGGGAATGGAATCACAGTTTATAGCATTGGCACAATGAAAAACTGGTCAACCAACAAATTTACAAAGCAACTTAGAAATTTTATTTTTAACAGGGACTATTTGAAGTCAGATTCTGGTTTTAAGCTAGTTTTCTCTTTGTACCTTTGGTTTGTATGATAAGTATTTAATGTGTTATATATGTATAATGGCAAAAGGCCAGTGACTTAACAAAGCATAGCAAAATCATATATTTATTAATAAGTATGTAATTATTAATGTCCTAATTTTAAATTCCTTATAAAATTAATAATTTAGAAATGATTCATGTAAGAATGTATTTTGACACTGGAATTTTGCCTGCCGAAGAAACTGACACATATTTGTTTTACCTGTGGAAATATAAGCACACTTTCTAAAAGCTAGCTCACTAACAAAGCAAGAAAATTTATATTAAACCAACAATGAGTAGATTTGATAATGCAAATGTGAACTGACTTCTAAATAACAAAGGTACAATATTTTTCTTCCTTTTGGTTAAACATATGTCCTTTATATGCGATGACAGATTTCACATACATACTCAAACACACACACATAAATAATGTCCTAAATAATATATTCTGGGAGTGAACCTCTTTGTCTTTCTAGTTTAGTCAGAGCACTCACAAAGGAAAGAAAAATGTAAGGCACCTCCCCTAAGGCAAGTACAATTGTTTTTTTTACATATACTAATAATAAATTTTACTGTTTCAGTGCTCTCCTTAGCTAAAACATTTTGTAATTGTGTTTGCCTTTTTGCATATATATGAAATATGTTTGTGGTTTTCTCTTTTTGCTCATTTTTTTTCCACCTATAACAGAGCATCTGGAAAGAAACATATTTGCTTCCATAAAGTGCTAGTTCCCTCCCTAACTCCCTAACTCTGTGTCGTAGATCACAGAGTTGGAGAATTCCATGAGTGTGGGAACTGTGGGTGGCAAGAACCTCAATGAAGGTGCTTTTATACTGTAATATTTTTCTTTTGCTAATGGTTTTTTCTTTCCCTTCAGTTCTTCATATCTTCGTGAACTCAGGGTCCAAGAAGTCAGCAAAAATATACATATGATCTTCAGTAATGTGGACTTTATTGCCATTGGCTTGTTTGTAGTAGTCCAGGTGAATAAAGTGATAAATGCTTAAGAATAGGTGTCATATTTTAAAACAAAATGTCTTATACTAAGACTTAAAATGACTTGCTAAGGAGTCAAGTGTTAGTGGAGTTTGGGTCTATAGTCGAAACAAGTTCTGCATTAAATGCAAGTATGACGTGCTTGGCTCTTTCATTTATTTCCTTAGGCACACACTTGTGATTTTTTAAAACACTGGAGTATGAATAATGAAAGATCAGTGTCCACGCATGTCTACAGTTCCTCTCTCAACCTCACTGGAATTTTTTAAAGTATTAATTTTGTATGTTTTACATTTAAAGATATAACAGGCTGCAGGCTGCCTCGATTAGTACTGATAACACATTCTTCTTCTACATTTATATTTTGAAAAATTGAAAATAATTGCGAGAGTGAGATCCTGCTACAATAAATATCTCACATGCATCAGGTATGGAGTATTAGGAGCTCATCCGGGCAGTAGTATTCAAAAGATGGGTATGCGAGCATCTGTCTACTGGGGAGGAATATATTATCACTGTCCGTTGTTTGCCTCGATGCTGATAATAAAAAGGAGACTGAGGGAGTCCCCTCATGGTGCAGCTGGTTAAGGATCCAGTGTTGTCACTACAGTGGCTTGGGTTGCTGCTGTGGCATGGGTTCAGTCCCTGGCCTAGGAACTTACATATGTTGTGGGTATGGCAAAAAAAAAAAAAAAGACTTTTCATAATTTTTTGGTCTTAAATCCTCTACAAACAATGCATTCCTTAATGCCTGCATCAGATATGAATGCTTCCATTCCTTGCTTTTGTAATGCAGTTCATACATGGCTGGGGGGTATCTGATTTTTTTTTTCTTTTTTCTTTTTAGGGCCACACCCGTGGCAAATGGAGGTTCCCAAGCAAGGGGTCTAATCAGAACTACAGCTGCCAGCCTACACCACAGCCACTGCAACGTCGGATCAGAGCCACATCTGTGACCTACACCACAGCTCACAGCGACGCAAGATCCTTAACCCACTGAGCGAGGCCAGGGATCGAGCCCACAACCTCATGGTTCCTAGTCAGATTTGTTTCCTCTGCAGCACGACGAGAACTCTGAGTGGTGTCTGATTTTTATCACGGCCTTTACGTTGACTCCAACAATACCTTAACACAGCAGTAATTAGAACAAGAGGAATTATAAAAATAAGGCTCAGAAAAACCAATGTTATAATATTGGCTTTTGATATTTTGCATAGTTTTGTCCCTTTTGATATCTTTTTTGTAAGAATTTCCACAGTGAATCAACAGAATTGTCACTCTTTGAAATGCTAACAGTGTAATTTAATTGAATCCAAATGTAATGACTTAGATACAGGTATTAGGTCCTACTGGTAAATTATTACACAAAGCTCTACTGAGTTCTCTCTTCAGTACTTGAAGAGAAAAATACAATCTCACAGACTTTGTTATAATGAGCAAGATCCTTATATGCCCAAGGAAAAAAAGTAGTCACAACAGAAAAGTAGAAAACTAAACATTTAAAAAAATTTTACTTAATGATGGCTGGAAATTTAAATTCCATTTATTAATACTTGTGTAATTAAAGTAGAACAAACGAAATATATCTTGAAACAGTATTTGCATACTCTATTACTGTGCTTTCAGCCTTATTAAAGTATACACAAAGCAAGGTATAATTTTTCAAGTCTAAAGTGGTGAATATTGTTAGAATTTATTTGATCAGAGGGGCCTCTTAAAAGACCCACTTCTTGAACCCTGCTCCAAATAACAACAACAAATCATAAGCAAATTATAGCTTACTTACCCTTCACTCCCCAGAGTGTTCCCGAATTCAAATAGCTCTGGTAGAAACAGGAGAAAAAGAGGTTTATTTAAAAAGTATTCCATAGGCCAGCAGGGAATTTTCAGAAATATTTTGAAAGACTATATTTTATTTCTCTTGCAACAACAGTGAAACTAACTTCAGTCTTTGGCTCTCTCTCAAATCCTAAAGGACACTACTAGTTACTGTTGAATTTGCTATTTGAAAATACACATCCCAGTTTTTATGCTGATTCCGCTCGCTGTGATTACTATTCATTCAGGATTATATGAAAAGAAGCCAACCTAGACAGAATTTGAATGGAAATTGTAGAGCCAGCCATTCAGCAGAGCATTATCAGAAACACTACTTTTGGATAAATTCCATCAGCTATAACATAAACTGGATGAGAGGACCTAGGTGATTTTACCATGGAAGAACCACAAACAGTATGCCAAAACAAATGCTGTAGGCAGAATTGGCAGGATTTATCTTTTTTTTTTTTCTTAATGGATTTTATTTCAATTATAGGTGTACATAAATCATCACAAGTTAATTTTATAGATTTTGATCCCAAACCCACAGTGCACCCCCCCACCCCCCAGATTGTCTTATTTGAAAAACCAAGGTTTTCCGAAGTCTATGAGTCATTCTGTGTTCTGCAAAGAAGTTCATTGTGTCATTTTAGTTTCCACATGTAAGTGGTATCATTGGGTGTTGCTGTCTAATTGTCTGACTGGTTTCACTTCTCATGATAATTTCTAGGTCCATCCATGTTGCTATAAATGTTGGTAATTCGTTCCTTTTAATGGCTGAGTAATATTCCATTGTGTGTATGTACCCTATCTTCCCTATCCACTCCTCTGTCGATGGGCATTTAGGTTGTTTCCATGACCTGGCCATTGCATAGAGTGCTGCAATGAACACTGGAGTACATGTGTCTTTTCGAGTCATGGTTTCCTCTGGATAGATGCCCAGGAGTGGGATTGCTGGATCAAATGGTAATTCTATTTTGAGTTTTCTGAGGAATCTCCATACTGTTTTCCACAATGGTTGCACCAGTTTGCATTCCCACCAACAGTGTAATAGGGATCCTTTTTCTCCCCACTCTCCAGCACTTATTGTTTGTAGACTTTTTGATGATGGCCATTCTGGCTGGTGTAAGGTGGTACCTCATAGTGGTTTTGATTTGCATTTCTCTAATGAGGAGTGATGTTGAACATCTTTTCATGTGTTTCTTTGCCATCTGCATGTCTTCTTTGGAGAACTGTCTGCCTAGATCCTCTGCCCATTTTTGGATGGGGTTGTTTGTTTCTTTGGTATTGAGCTGTAGGAGGTGTTTGTAAATTTTGCAGATTAATCCCTTGTCAGTTGATTCATTGGCAAATATTTTCTCCCATTCTGTGGGTTGTCTTTTCGTTTTGTTTAGGGTTTCCTTAGCTGTGCAGAAACTTTGAAGTTTAATTAAGTCCCATTGGTTTATTTCTCTTTTGATTGTCCTTACTCTGACAGATGGATCTGAGAAGATGTTGCTATCATTTATGTCAGAGAGTGTTTGGCCTATGTTTTCCTCTAAGAGTTTTATAGTATCTGGTCTTATATCCAGATCTTTAATCCATTTTGAGTTTATTTTTGTGCATGGTGTTAGGAAGTGTTCTAGTTTCATTTTTTTACATGTAGCTGTCCAGTTTTCCCAGCACCACTTATTGAA
>PVHT021183661.1:4845754-4863146 GCA_004024745.2 Catagonus wagneri
AGGGAAGATATGGTACATACACACAATGGAATGTTACTCAGCCATTAAAAGGAACGAATTACCAACATTTATAGCAACATGGATGGACTTAGAAATTATCATGCAAAGTGAAACCAGTCAGACAATTAGACAGCAACACCCAATGATACTGCTTACATGTGGAAACTAAAAGACACAATGAACCTTCTTACAGAACAGAAAATGACTCACAGACTTCGGAAAACCTTGGTTTTTCAAATAAGACAATCTGGGGGGGTGGGGGGATGCACTGGGGGTTTGGGATACAAAATCTGTAAAACTGACTTGTGATGATTTATGCACACCTATAATTGAAATAAAATCCATTAAGAGAAAAAAAATAAATAAAACTAATAAGTCAAAAAAAAATCTGTTTGTTTTTGTTTTGGTGTTTTTTTTTTTTTTTTTTTTTTTTTTTTTTTTTTTTTTTTTTTTTGCTTTTTAGTGCCTTCCCAGGCTAGGGGTCCAATCAGAGCTGTAGCTGGTGACCTACACCACAGCCACAGCAGTGTGGGATCCCAACCACATTTGTGACCTACACCACAGCTCACAGCAATGCTTGATTCTTAACCCACTGAGTGAGGCCAGGGATCGAACCTGTGTCCTCACGGATACTAGTCAGATTTGTTTCTGCTGAGCCATGGCTGGGAATTCCCAAAATCTTATTTTTCAAATGCAACTCTATTTAATAAATTAATTGTAAGTGAAACTGCTATTTTTATTATATGTAAGTAGTCTTGCTTTATCAAATAAATATATAAAAGGACTTTGGAAACTAAAGAATCATATACATTTATAACAGAATTATAAGTAGATTTTCCAAAGAGTTGGCTTGCAAAATGGGATAACTTTTTAGCACAAATGTGGTCATTTACTTTATATATATCATAAAACATTTTAAAACAAATTCTCAGAGCTTTAATTATATATGTTAGCAACAGCAGAAATAACTATTCTCTGGAAAATTTTATGTGAAGTCTATTCTCACAAGAAAATATTTTAAAGACCTTGCTGAGGCTATTTTTATAGTCATAAGAAGGGCTTCATGACTGATTTATGAACAAAAAATATGTTTTTACTGGTTTTTTAACTACTAGTTTTTGGTTATTTGTTACATATTTTTTTAGTAAAGATTACATTTTTGAGTTATTGGTGAACTCTGGCTAGAAAATAACTTAAAACTGAAAGGTCTGGTTTCCATTTGGTAAATATTTTAAACTCAATTTTTTCACTCAGACTGTAAAAGTTAATTTCTTTGGTACATGTATAGATAGGTGATCAAATTAACAGCAAAGTCAGCCTTTGACATTTGATACTCTTACCTACTGTATAAAAGAAGTATAGTAGAATTAAATCTGACATTACCATGCTCGTCTCCTTTATAAGTATCCTGAGTGAAGCTCATTCCCCTTAGTTTGCAAGTATCTTCCAATGTTAAAGAATATTTTGTCTCTGTTTAGATCAAAGCACCCATGACCTGTGCAGCCAAGGAATCCAAGAGAAGACCAAGACTTCAGGAGTAATGGAACCTACAGTCAGACGTATTCTAGTGGATTGTGAACAAATAAGAGAGGAAGAGTTCTAACAAACACTTTTCCTGAGTTACCTTCAGTGGTGCTGAGGTCCTTTTAATAAGGTTTATTACGAAGTTCACTATCTCACTAGTTACTAAGAAGGGATACTAGATGTAAGGACCCATTATGTGAGTTTCATTGGCTAGGCTACAGCAAACCATAACACCCTTCAGAACCAGGCCGTACCGAAGAATACTGTGCCTCTTTCAATGGGTGAGCTGGTAACTAAAGTTACCTGTATTCTGAAAGCATCACAAAAATGGCATCTATAGACTACAGATGAAATCTTCTGTAGATACTTAATTTATAGGCATTGTCCCTGCTTTATGTTTTCTATAAGCCTTTTATTATATCGAGGATAGAGCTGAGAACTAAAAGCGTTAACACTCAAGGAACCTACATTCCAATAAGTACTATGGAGAAAATAAAACAAGGTAGGGGAATAGAGAATCAAGGATGCTTATTTTTTAAAGACGGGAATTATGAGTTAGGTTAAGTACACACGAAGCTGTAGAAACCAGATATAAACTCACTGACTTAAAAGTTGCTTTTCAACTGGCCCAATGCACGCAAGAAGCAAATATCATATAATTGTATCTGAGCACAGAAACCATATCCAACCGTACTAATTTCGCTGAGCCATTTCGTCATTTGATAAAGAGGAAACTGCTTTAGATCGACTGCCCTGATCTATACAATTGCTTAGGATTTATTTCAAGTTTAGGATCACATTTCACTTAAACTTTTTAAAAACTGAGCTATAATTCACAGAACAAAATTTGCCATCTTAAAGTACACAATTCAGTAGTTTTTCATATATTCACTATGGTGTGCAATCATACTAATTCTGGAACATTTTCATCACACTAAAAAGAAACTCTGTCCATACTAGCAATCAGTCCTAATTCCTGCTTTCTGCAACCACTGATCTCTGTGGAGCTGCCTGTTTTTGACATTTCATATGTCTTTTAGTGTATGGCTTCTTTTCCTTAGGATGATGTTTTCAAGAGTCATTCAAGTAGCATGTCACAGTATTGCATTCCTTTCTATGGCTGAATAATAATCCAATGTGTGGATATACCGTGCTTTGTTTATCCGTTTGTGAATGGATAGACATTCGGATTATTTCTACTTTTTGGCTATTACAAATAACCATGCTATGGAATGCTGTAAACATCTGTGTACGTGTTTTTGTGTGAATACGTTTTCACTTCTCTTGGATATGAGTGGAATTTCTGAGTCATATGGTAATTCTACTTTTAACTTTTGGAGAGACTGCCAAACTGTTTTCCACAGCAGCTGCACCATTCTACATTCCCACCAGCAGTGTATGAGGGTTCCAATTACTCTTTATCCTTGTCAACACTTGTTAGTGTCTGTCTTTTTGATTACAATCATCCCAGTAGATATGAAATGGTATCTCATTGCAGTTTTGAGTTACCTTTTCCTAATGACTAATGATACTGAATATTTTTTTCATATGTTTATTGGGCATTTATCTTCTTTGGAGAAATGTCTGTTCAGATCCTTAGCTCATTTAAAATTAAGTTATTTGGAGTTCCCTTCGTGGCTCAGTGGTTAACGAATCCAACTAAGAACTATGAGGTTGCGGGTTCAATCCCTGGCCTTGTTCAGTGGGTTAAGGATCCGGCGTTGCCGTGAGCTGTGGTGAAGGTGGCAGACGCGGCTCAGATCCCGCGTTGCTGTGGCTGTGGTGTAGGCTGGCAGCTACAGCTCCTGTTAGACCCCTAGCCTGGGAACCTCCATGTGCCGCGGGTGCGGCTCCACATAAAAGGCAAATAGACAAAAAAAAATAAATATAAAATTATTTGTCTTTTCAGTGTTGTAAGATTTCTTTATGTATTCTAGACTCAAGTGCCTTATCAGATATATGATTTACAAATATTTTCTCCCATCCTATGTTGTCTTTTCACTTTCTCAGTGGTGCCCTTTGCATTGCAGAAGTTTTTACTTTTGATGAAATCCAATTAATTTTTTCTTTTGTTTGGGCTTTAGTTGTCATATCTAAGAATCCATTGCCAATCCAATATCGTACAGATTTACATCTAAGAGTTTTATTGTTTTAGCTCTTACATTCATGTTTTGGATCCGTTTTAAGTTAGTTTTTGTCTGTGGTGTGAAGTAGGGTTCATTCTTTTGCAAGTGGATACCAAGTTGTCTTAGCACCATTTATTGGGGAAAAAAAAAACTTCTTTCATAATTGAGTTGTCTTGGCACCCTTGTTGAACACTAACTGATCACAGATGTTTGGGTTTGTTTATAGACTCTTTTTTTCTTTTCCCTTTTTTTTTTTTTTGCCACACCTGTGGCATCCTAAAGCTCCGGGGCCAGGGATCACACCCAAGTCACAGCAGCAGCCCAAGCCATAAGAGTGACAACACTGAATCCCCAACCACGAGAGAAGTCAATGGACTCTTGATTCTATTTCATTGGCTTAGGTCTGTCCTTATGCCGGTACCACACTTGATTAATATAGCTTTGAATTTTACAAATAGCTTATTCATTTTTTTTGCATCTGTGTGTGCTTTTTAAATTTTTTCTTTTTTTCATTTTTTAAGTTTTATTGAAGAATAGTTGATAGCTTACCCATTTCTGCAAAAAAAAGCCTGTTGGAATTTTGATAGGAATTACACTGAATCTGTAGGTATATTTGGGGAATATTGCCATCTTAACAATATTAAGTTTTCCAGTCCATAAATATGGGCTGTCTTTCACTTGTTTAGATATTCTATAATTTCTTTTAACCATGCTTTGTAGTTTTCAGTGCACAAGTCTTATCCTTCTTTGGCTAAATTTATTCCTGAATATTTTATTTCTTTTGATGCTGTTGTAAGTCGGCTTGTTTTCTTAATTTCCTTTTTGGATTGTTCATTGTTAGTGTATAGAAATACAACTGTTTTTGTATATTGACCACACTTTGATTTTGGTGGATGGTAAATTTGGATTAGAAACGTGTACCCATACAAACTTACTAAATGAGCAGAAATCCAACTTTCTATTGTTGATAATGCTAGCTTTTTAGCAGATTATTTTCATATTATTCCTTCAAAAATTATTTGTTTTTCTTATTGCCAGGTGAAGGTGATAAAAACATAGAGCATACCTAATTTGGCTTTTGAAGTCTATAGTCTCAAGTCTTTCACATGTATTTTTCTTATTTAAGTAAAACACAAAAGGAACAATCTTCATTACTCACCCTATCTCTCTGTAGCATGAGGATATTTTCTGAATATTCCTCATTGCTGTATATTTTAAAAATTAATGGTAATGCAAAAAAAGCTAATTTATTCAACCAATTTCTATGTGCTACACCTTATGCTAAGTGCTAAGTACTAAAGAAAATCTAGTTTAATAAATCACAGACCCATCCACCAAGAAGCATATGGTCTGTTGAAGAAAATAACAGTTGAATGCATACAAGAAGCCTGGTATGGCAGTGACATAAAAGAGTAAGAAAGGCCAGGTTTCTGTTTTATGGGGCTCACAATATAAACAAGAATGTAATGGATGGCTCTGGTAAAAATATAGAGGGAATATTGTAAGGGAATATAGAGGAAGGGCTTTTAACTTTCAGGGGTGAGGGAAGGCTTCCCTAAGAACGTGCCCTTTGTGTTGTGAGGGACAAACTGGCTTTTAGAAGGTTTAGGAGGACAAGCATTTTAGATCAGGAAACTCCATGGCAAATGGAGACAACATTTAATACTCAGAATTGTCAGCAGTTTAGTAATAGGCCTAGTACACTGGGCAAATAAGAGTCTGCTGAATGCCTGAATGTAAAAGGATGGCTGGAGATGAGGACAGGAAGGTGATTTAGATCAAAAAAGGACCACACTGAAGAATCAAAGGGTATGAAAAGCCTGCTGCATTTATTCTGTACAATTAACACAGCAATTAGACTGATTTACTCTTGCTGCCCAAATCTTCTTCCTTTAGATACAGTACAGATGGTGTACAAAATACCAGAAGAGGAGTTCCCGTGGCTCAGCAGAAACAAATCTGACTAGCATCCACAAGGACTCAGGTTCGATCCCTGGTCTTGCTCAATGGGTTAAGGATCCATTGTTGCGTTAAGCTGTGGTGTAGGTCACAGATGAAGCTCAGATCCCTACTTGCTGTGGCTGTGGTGTAGGCCAGCAGCTACAGCTCCAATTTGACCCCTAGCCTGGGAACCTCCATATGCTGCTAGTGCGGCCCTAAAAAAAAAAAGGAAAGAAGACAAAAAAAATACCAGAAGAGAGTTTAAAATCCATTAAGTAGAACTAATTATTTGCAAGTAATTTATAGGTTATGTCTATGTTTATACCTATATATAACATCAATTTTAATCACTGCCAGGCTCCTGAGTAAAATACTTTTAAGTCTAGTGTGAGAGGGTATTTTAAAATTAATTATTTTTGAAAGTATAGAATAGCCTTTCATAAAACAATTCCATATTTATGTGGGCCATTTTTCAAATTCATGTTAGTGACATTTTGACTTCATATAAATAGTACACTATAAATAACACCACAGTAAGGGCAAGGGAAGAAGGTAGCTGAGTCAAACAAAGCCATATTAATATTTCTATTTTATATGGGCAGTACGAAGAATGAAAAAGTTTAGCTTTCAGTGCTTTGATTTATTTAGGTCTCTTGAAAAAATGTATTTAAAAGTATTAGTTAGGAATTAGCTCTACTTCCAATCTTAAGGTTACTGTGGAGTGATCAACAGTCTATTAAGTTGACTGAATTAAAAACAGTCATACAACCTTCCGCTTTTCTCACTTAACATTAACTTTTTAAAGAAATATAATTTTAATTTTTCCCAAAGTGTCAGCGTATGTGGTTTGAGTCAAATAATTAGAACTCTTGTAACAATAACAGAAGTCCCTGCTCCATTGGTCATCACTCTGATGCCTGCTTCCCAAAGGAAAACTGCTGTTCTGTTTATCTCCACATTTCTCAAGAGCACATTTCTACTGCTATATCTTATTCAGTTTTAGCCATTTTATGCCATTTATGAATTTCCTGATATGTTTATATCACATTGCTCAGGGTTTACTGTATATATTATATACATATATATTTGTCTTTTTAGGGGTGTACCCACGGCATATGGAGGTTCCCAGGCTAGGGGTCAAATCAGGAACTGTAGCCACCGGACTATGCCACAACCACAGCCACGTCAGATCCAAGCCACATCCGCCACTGACACCACAGCTAATGGTAACGCTGGATCCTTAAACCTACTGAGCAAGGACAAGGATCAAACCTGCGTCCTCATGGATGCTGATCAGATTCATTTCCGCTGAGCCACGACGGGAACTCCTATTGTCTATATTTTAATGCCTATTATATATTGTCCACAGTATCCCATGTTATATAGGTCAGGAGAGGTGAATTCTGCTGTAGCAACAAATTACCTCTCCTTTACACTGCATATCAGCAGCAGTTAGGCTGTGGGTCTGCTCTGTCGTGTCTGCACTGAGGACTCAGATGGCCAGAGGCAGCCTCTAACAGCGCCACCCTGTGGCAGGGCCCCCGACATAGGCGAGTTAAACATTTTTATTTTGACATCTTTCTCTTTTCCCTGCATTGGTTCTATTTCCACTGTTTCTTTCCTGTTTCTTTCTTTCTCCTGTTTGTTCATTTCAGGCTCTTTCATGTAAGGGGGTTTCTTCAAATATCTAGAGATCTTTGACTGTTCACACACGTTTAAGAATGAGATGACTGGAGCTCCCACTGTGGCACAGCAGGTTAGGAATGCAGCATTGTCTCTGCAGCAGCTCAGGTCGCTGCTTAGGCATGGGTTTGAGCCCCAGCCTGGCACAGGTGGGTTAAGGAGGCGGTTGCAGCTTGGATTCAATCCCTGGTCCAGGAACTTCCATATGCCACAGGTGAGACCAAAAAAAATAAATAAATAAAAGAGCCTCTGTTGGTATGAGCAGGACTTGTCTCCTGTTGGCTTCTCTGTAAAGAGTTAGGTGACAAGACAGTCTCCATTACAGAACCCACAATTGTCAATATTTGCAGGCCCTTTCTCTTGGACTTCCCCCAGAGGAAGCATCCAAATTTGGGAATGAAGCTGGGGGGAATATGTCCCATAACTCAACACGCAAAACTTCATTTAATTCAGCTTTTCTGTAGAGTGAGTCACCGCAGCTCTCAGCTTTGCCAGTGTCAAACTCTCCAGAAAATAAACATGTGTCTGCCAAGTTAAGGCAGCAGGGAATAGGGTAGGGGTTGGGGAAAGGAAGGATCCCACTGTTCTTCATAAAACCTCCCTAATAAATTCTCATTTTCAACCCCACCCTACCTCTGCTTTCCTTCCCATTAACACGATTAGATGTAATGAAAATATTTTCAAATTACAGTTGATTTCTGTGACAATTGTGTCAATTTCTGCTGTAGTTTGTGGAGTTTTTTTTTTCTTTTTTTTTCTTTCTTGACTGCCCCGTGGCATATGGAGTTCCTGGGCCAAGAATCAGATCTGAACCACAGTGGGATCCTTTGACCCATTCTGCCGGCTGGGAATAGAACCTGCGTCCTGGTGCTGCAGAGATGCTGCCAATCTCGGTGCACCGTGGTGGGAACTCTGAACATATTTTCTAAGTGAGGAAAGTCCAAATGTAGTTATAGGCAATTCTATAAGGATTAGATATATGTGCAATAATATCCCTATTTTTTGTCCTTTATGTGCTAAAGAGTCTTTTAAATGCTTATATGTATATGTATTAATATTTTATCCTCCCAATTATCCCATGAGATGGGTGCTGGGATTCAACACCTAGCAGTCTGACTTCAGAGTACCTATTCTATATAATGTGGCACATCATCTTCTAACCTACAGGTAACCTTGTTATTTCTCATTTGTCAGGTCTCCAGTCAACCCCCGGGTATTGTTAAGCTATACCTGGCATTTTTCACATAGATTTTGAATATTTTCAGCACATTATTTGATGTGGCAAGGCTAGCATCACTTTGGATGTATCTATTTGAGGATACACGTTGGAGGTAGAAGAGAGTAGTTTATGACAAATTTTAAAGCCTAGTCATTTAAACTGGGAATCCTGGCATGTGTTTGTTTTATAATAAAGACAGATGGGCATTTCCTTTTAAAGAAAGCAGTTACCATCTGTAATCTGAGAGGTCAAAAAGAAGCAATTAGAAATCCCACAGTAGTAACACAAAACTTTAAAGCACCTGTTTAAATGAAACCCGATTAACTCCAAGAGTTTAACATCTTAATATCACTGATGGCCTTGAGCACCCTAATTCAGAGAATTCAGATCCTCATTCTTTGAAGATTTTAGTCCCAGCTCACGATCACTCTCTCCAAAGCAACTCACTACTCCAACACTGCAGTCACTTCCATGGACAATTCTTTGCAAGATACATATATAGATACACCTTTCAAACCCTTACTGCCCCTCATTTCCTTGACCACTGGTTCTTTAAACCATCTTTGGCTCTGCTATCTCAGCTACCCACTCTCAAGGTCATTCTCTGAGCCTTGACATTACTGACAACTGCGCTGTTCTGATTTTTTTTGGGGGGTCTTTTTTTAGGGCCGCATCCACGGCATATGGAGGTCCCCAGGCTAGGGGTTGAATCGGAGCTGTAGCTGCCAGCCTATGCCACAGCCACAGCAACGCAGGATCCGAGCCACGTCTGCGACTTACACCACAGCTCAGGGCAATGCCGGGTCCTTAACCCACTGAGCAAGGCCAGGGATCGAACCCGCAACCTCACGGTTCCTAGTTGGATTCATTTCCGCTACGCCACGACGGGAACTCCCAGTTTTCAACCTTTCAACTGAAATAACATGGTCATAATGACCACACACCACCTAATCACAAAGTTCAAACATACCTTCTTTCCTTGCGCTTTTCCATCTCTTCGGTTTTGGAGACTGTAATCAGCACACTTCTTCCTGCCCATCTTTGTGACACTCCAATTTATCTTGCTTTGGTGATTCTACACTACTCTGGTTGTCCTCCTACTTCCTCCTCTCTTTCTTGGCTGGCTTCTCTATCTAGATTAGTTTCCTCCTTTATTCATTGGCTTTTCTCAACTAGGTCTGAGCTTCTCCACTTTCAATGTGATATGAATCACTTGGGGTTCTTGTTAAAGGTCTGATTCAGCGGGTCTGGGTGGGGAGGCCTGAGACCTAGTGTTGCCAGTGCTGCTGGGCCCTTGACCACCCTTGGAGCAACAAGATTCTAAGATGATGCCCTCCAAGATTCTGCCCTTTGTTGTCTTCTTTCCTCTCACAGTGATATCACTGCCAGGATAAGTCTCCAGTCTATTTTTCCAGTTCAGTCCTCTTTCCCCTCCTTCAAAATCTTTACATCTTAATTTCTTAGTGTCCACTTCTGTCTGGCTGTCTTGACAAACTTTCAAACTCTTAAGATGCCCAAATCCAAACTGATTGCTCAAAAAGCAGTTCCTGTTCCTAGCTCTGTCTTTTTTCCATCTTCCATAGTTATCATTGAACACAAAACCTCCACTAGCTTTGATTTTTCTCTTCTTCCCTCATGTATATTCTCATGCTATCCCCTCTAACTGGGAAACCAGTTAATCAACTGACAAATTCTGTAGATTCTGCTTTCAAATCATCTTTCAGCCAAGCTCTTTTAAAGTCCGTCTGCCTTACCTTGAATTCAGACTTAGCATTACCTCTTCCCTGGCCTGCTGCAAGTCTGCCTGACCATTTTCCCACCTCTAATTTCTGTAGCCACTCACAGAGAGATCAAAGATGAGCAAAGCTTTCAAACCTCCAAACTTTTAAAGGTGAAAACTAAGTGCTGAATTCAACACAAATTCTTCCACCTGGCCTCCCTGGCCCCATTCTCCTCTGTGTCTGCCACTTCTCACATGGCCTAGACTCATACCATTTGCTTTTCGTGAACATCATTTTCATTGATTCACCTTCACTTTTTTTGTCTTTTTAGGACCGCACCCGCGGGCACAAGGAAGTTTCCAGGCTAGGGCTGAATCAGTGCTATAACAGCCGGGCCCAAGCCACAGCAACGTGGGATCTGAGCTGCGCTCGCGACCTACACCAGAGAGGGTGGCAACGCAGGATCCTTAATCTACACAGGGAGGTCAGGGATCGAACCCGCCTCCTCATGGATGCTAGTCCTGTTCGTTAACCGCTGAGCCACGACGGGAACTCCCGTATATTTTTCTCATGGTCTCTTTTCTTTCTGTAAAACCATCCTCATCTCCTAGGACAGCCTCCTCCTTGCTGCCTTTCTTTCCTGATCCCCCAGACCGGTCTGAGCAGTTCAGTAATCTTCTGCAGTACTCTCTATTTTTCACATGGTACCTATCCTGGCTTTTCTCTCATTGTAAGTGTTTTATTCCTCATTCTGAAGACAAGGATAACATCTTCAACTCCTCTTTGTAACTTACCCTGTAGCGTCTCACCGATGCGGGCGCCTACTCTCAAAGTCATTTGGGGAGATAATGGGATGTAACTGTAAGCAGCACGGAATCTGAAGTCAAGACAGCTGGGTTCCAGCTCTGCCATTTATTAGCTGTGAGGCTTTGAGTAAGTCACTCAACTAGGCTTGTAAAGTGAGAATCCTGCACCAAGGGAGATAACGTGAAAGTGCTGTAACTCTACAGAAAACTGAGCAACGTTCGTTATTTTCCTTACAGAGATCTGATGCAGTCTTTCTAGTCAAACCTTGATTTGGAGAACCATGCCTACTTCACTCAAGTGGAGCCCCGAGTGGCCCCCACATTCCACGGGCCCTTTTCTACCCCAGGGCCCTCTAACTGCTCTCCGCGATACAGGTGAAACCTCCGAACTCCTGGAGAGTGGTCTGGAGTCCTATTCTCTCGGGAGGCCTCCTTCTTTCCATTGGCTCCAGGAAAGCTCTTCTCTTCCCGGTAACCCCTCGAAGACCGCGGCGCCGCCGCCTACGTGAGACGTTTGGACCCTGCCCGGCCCCCGTAGCTCCCCTTCTCCAGCAGGTGGTTCTGGCCCTCTCCCCCAACTCTGGGCGATCACGTCATGGGTGAGCCTCTACCCACGCGCCAGCGCCTCAACCAACCGAGAAAATAAACAAACCCCCGCGCGCGGCAGCGGACGCGCCAGGCCCCGCCCCCGCCCCGCCCCGCGGCTCTCACGCCGCCCCCTCCGCCGGGACTTCCCTCCCGCCCTCGGCTCGCGGCCGCGCTCTCCCCGCCCCTCACCGCAGCCCGCAGCCGCGCTCCCCGCCGCGGTCCGCCCGGCCCGGCGCCACGGGGCCCGTTAGTGCCCGGCGTTCGCCCGCCGCGAGCCCACCCCTGCCTCCCGACACGTGACCCAGTCCAGTCCCAACGCCCGGTGCGACCGCCCCGGGAGCCGCGGAGCGGCGGCGGCAGGGGGAGGAGGGAGAGGAGGGCCGAACCGGCGGCTGGGGAGGCCCGGTGAGTATGCGGAGGGCGGGCCGCCTCGCGGGGTCCGCTCGGGCGCCCCTGAGGCGGTGGCGGCCGCTCAGCCGCGCCGCTCTGTGCGCCCCGGGCTCGGCGGCTGGGGACTCGGCCTGAGGCGACGCGCCCCGCTGGCCGCTGCCGCTGGGCAGAGTGCGCGGGAGGGCCGCTCCTCGGGAAGGGCCGCGGCGCCGAGTTCAGGGACAGCGGAGAGGGACCCCAGGCCCGGGGTCGTGTCTGCGCCTCCCGAGACCCCGCGGGAGCCGCGGTCGGGGGCGACCGCGGCGGCGGGGCCGCCGGGTGACAGGTGCCGCCGCCCCCTCCCCGCCGCGGGCTTCGCTTTCCCTCCCGGGGAGCCGGGCGCTCGGAAATTTCTGGAGCGAAGACCTGAGTCGCCGTTCTCTGCCTTTCAGGTTTTGAAGCCGTTTCCCTGCCCGAGTTAGGTCTCGCCCAGCCCTGTTTCTTTCTCCGTGTACTTTGCGCGAATAAGTTTTGGAGCATCGGTTAACAGCCTATGGGTGAAATTTGGCTTTCATTCATGAATGAGTGAATTTCATTCATGAATTACTTTTTGAATAAAGTGCTCCTCCTCCCCGGTAGCTATTGAAAAGTGAAAAAGAAGAGTTTTGAATTTTGTTTGTTTTTTTGCAGTTATTGTTTGGAACAAGGAGTCTTCCAGAATTTTTGTCATCTTAGCACTTAGGGTAGTTTGGTAGAGAGCCAGCAAAATAAAAATGACATTAAATTTTCTCTCCACCTTCTTTTAGGTCTTTCTTTCTTACCTTAGCCAGATTTTACAATTGCGTACGTGCTACAGCCTTCATTAGAAGCACTAGTGAAAGATTGTCTTTCCTCTACTGAAAAGCCAGTGAAATTTTTTCTACACTGTTCAGTATTGCCAGTTTCTTTACATCGTAAACATGCTAGTGACTGTAACTTGAATTATCAGTTTAATAAATTTGACTTTCAGCTATAAGAGTATTAAAGAGACTTTATGGCAATTAAAAATATTAAAATCTTTAATCTTGGAAATACAGGTGTTGTTTTCTTAGCAGGCTCATATAACACATTAGGTGGCATTAGCAAATCCTAATTAATGGAAGATTTTCTTGTCATAAACGGTTACAGCAAACATATCTGTAAGGTATCAGTCAGGTGGCTTTGCTCTGTGAATTAAGAGCAGGAACCCAGAAGCTGACCAAGGGATCGTTGGGCCAAATGAAAATACGTGTGTTTTATTCATACGAGAATCCCTTAAGTCCTTACACAGTACCTGCTTGTGCTTTTTGCTCGGTTTTTCAGCCCACAGAAGTTAGGTGCTGCAGATTGGAGTGGGGAGGCCATATTTAACTATGAAGAAAAACATGAAATTTAGAGCATACACATTAAGTTTATGTGATTTGTTTGCAGCGAGTGTGATGAGAGCAAAGTTTTTGGTATGCACTTGGCACTTGTTGGTTGTGAACCTTAATTTATAAGAAGTCAAAGCAGAGTTCCTGTGGTGGCTCAGGGGAAACGAACTTGGCTAGTATCCGTGAGGATGCAGGTTCTATCCCTGGCCTTACTCGGTGGATTAAGGATCCAGCGTTGCTGTGAGCTGTGATCTTGGTTGCAGATGAGGCTTGGATCTGGTGTTGCTGTGGCTGTGGTCTAGGCCAACAGCTGTAGCTCCGATTCCACCCTTAGCTGGGAACGTCCATTTGAAACAGGTGCAGCCCTAAAAAGAATAAAAAAAAAAAAAGATGTAAGAAGCCAAAGTAAAAGATGTCTAGTTGTGTTAGTTGAAATAATACAATTAAATTTTTTTGACCAGATATTAACGTCACTCATACTCAGTGTCATTACATTTTATGGCTTTTTTTTTTTTAATCTAAACTGTATTTCAAGAAGGCATCTACATTATAGTCACTACTTTTTTTTCGTTAGGCTTACTGGTTGATAGGCTTAATGGAAGAAAGGGGATATATTGGGCTGTTCTTGATTGAAGATTTTATACATGATCAGGTGTGAAATGCCCTTATTGTGATTCCCAGGACTGCTACCATCTTTCTTGACCTTAGAGCGATTATAGTCTAGAGGGATGACGTATGTCATAGTGGCAGTGGACCTCGGAACCTTGGTAGAGGAGACGAAGAGGACCAGCTGTTTATAAATCCTGCTGCTTGCAAGTTAGGCTATTCATTTTAAAAAGTAGTTTGCTTAAGCTTCTGCTGTATCCTAACTCTTTTTACTCAGTATTTTAAAACCAGTTATGCTTCCTAAACACAATTAATTGTGGCGATCAGTTAGTAGAATGGCACTTAGAGTAGAACAACTTTAAACTGCCAGCAATCATTGTTAATGCGCATTTGCTTCTAGGGATTGGGCATTATCTCTATCGCACTTTGCATTTTCTTTTTCTGTCCATTCTACTTTAGAGCATGCCTTTGAATGCATAGATAGTTGTATACTTGGAGAATTTAAATAGCTTTTTAAAAAACCAAATACAGAGTTCCCGTCGTGGCTCAGTGATTAACGAATCTGACTAGGAACGATGAGGTTGCGGGTTCGATCCCTGGCCTTGCTCAGTGGGTTGAGGATCTGGCGTTGCCATGAGCTGTGGTGTAGGTTGTAGATGTGGCTCGGATCCCGCTTTGCTGTGGCAGTGGCAGAGGCCGGCGGCTACAGCTCCTGTTAGACCCCTAGCCTGGGAACCTCCATATGCCGCGGGTGCGGCCCTAGAAAAGGCAAAAAAAAAAAAAAAAACCTAATAAATGTATTATGAGGGACAGGATTATGAGGGACTAGGCATAGCAGTAATGAAATCTATTCAGTAATAAAAGTAAATATAAAGCACAGAAAAATTACAGAGAAGAGAATGATTAACTCAACAAGCACGTTAGAGAAAGCTTTACAGAGATGTAGGCACCTCAGCAGGATTTTGAGGAACAAATACAAATTGTAAGTGGAAGATAAAGAGGGCATTTTAGGCAAAAAGACACAGCAAAAAAATATGAACAACCAAATGTGTGGTCAGGAATTTTTAAGTAGTTTGTTTTACTGGAGTACAAAATCTGAGGAAGGACTGTTGCTATAGAAAGCCTTAACATATGCTCTAATTTTGAAAATGAATAGGCTTTTTAAGTATTGAGTATAAAGTGAAGACTTCACTGTAATTTGACATAGCTGCAATTTCAAGTATAAAGGAAATAACACTTTTTACTAATGTTATTCATTAAGAAATTATAGAATGGGGCACTTATATGTGATGAGCTGCCAGCATATTTATATTTGTGAACTTGTTTTGTGTACATTTGACCTGAAACATTTCTTTTAAAATTATCTCGGAATTTTCTTTTGTCTTTCTTCAACTAAAATTAGCTTTTAAATTATTTTTAAAAGGAGACTCGAGTTCCCGTCATGGCTCAGCAGAAAGGAATCTGATTAATATCCAGGAGGATGCAGGTTCAATCCCTGGCCTCACTCAGTGGGTTAAGGACCTGGCATTCCCGTAAGCTGGGATGTTGTTCATGGAAGTGACTCTGATCTGTGGTTGTGGTGTAGGCCTGCAGCTGCAGCTCTGACTGGACCCCTAGCCTGGGATCCTCCATGTGCTGCAGGTGCGGCCCTAAAAAGGCAGAAAAAATAAAGTGTACTCAAAGGAAAGAGGGAGAAGCATAGGAAATAATCACTATGTTTCTGGACTAAAAAGCCTAATTTATGTAGTGTTTTAGTAATATGTAAGTGTATAATATAGAGCAGTAACCATTGCATGCATTGACTAACCAATGTAGATAGCTTAGTGAATGTTCACTCTATTTTTGCATTGTATTCTTTAATTATATCCATGTTATTTAAGTTTATTTATATAAATGAGCATTTGAATATCTGGGTTTTAAAGACGTGATAGAGAAAGAAAGGGAAAACGGGAGGGAGAATTTTGTTTGAATCTATTCAAGTATCTCTGAGGCGTTACTATAGGTGGAGAGGTGGAAGTTTAGGACACAAGACTGAAAGGAGTACTAACCACAGCCTTTCCCTGGAATAGTATTTTTTTTTTAAAGTGTAATGCTTATGTGGTCAGCTTATTTATTTTCCTTTCAAGATTTAAAAAAAAGCAGTTTCAAATGAATTCCTGGATTGTATAACATGGTTATCTTTTTGTAAATTCTGAAAACTTTGTTAATGAAGGCAGTGTTCTCCTAAAACCATGCAACAAAATCAGTCTTTGACAGCTGCTGTCTGTCATTTGTCTTCTCAATCACTTACATAAGGGACCCGAGGCATCTCATTATCAATTCTGACCCGTAGTTGCCCTAAGTTTTGACACAGGGCAGGAAAAAAAATCCATATTGCATTGACTAGATTATGTCTTCCTTCTTGAATTTGGGTGTAGATGACCTTTCTCCCTTTTTCTTTTTTCTTTTTTTTTTTTTTTGCCCACATATGGAATGCTGTTATTATCATTCATGCAGTCCAGTTGTTTCATCTGGTATCAAGGGGGATTATTGTCCTCTTTGCACTCTGAGCAATGGGATATTCCCCCAACTTTTTGCTTTTTTAAAAATTTTTTTTAAGAATGTAACTGTTGGAGTTCCCACCATGGCTGAGTGGGTTGAGAATCTGACTGTAGCAGCTTGGGTCGCTGCAGAAATGTGGGTTTGATCCCTGGCCAGGCACAGTGGGTTAAAGGATCCGGCTTTGTTGCAGCTGTGTGTTGCAGCTGTGTCATAATTCTCAGCTGCATCTCGGATTCAGTCCCTGGCCCAGGAACTTCCACGTGCTGTGAGTGCAGCCTTAAAAAAAAAAAAAAAAGTAACTATTTTTAGGAGTCCCCTGGTGGCTTGGTTAAGGATCCAGTGTTTCACTGCTGTGGCTTGGATCCTTGCTGTGACATGGGTTTGATTCATGGCCAGGAAACTTCCACATGCTGTGGGCATAGCCAAAAGAAAATAAGAGTGTAACTTGTTTTGATTTGCATTTCTCTAATAATTAGCAGTGCTGAGCATCTTTTCATGTACTTTCTGGCCATCTGTCTGTCTTCTTTGGAGAAATGTCTATTAGATCTTTTGCCTATTTTTTGACTGGGTTGTTTGTGTTTTTGATATTGAGCTTCATGAATTGTTTGTATATTTTAGAGATAAATTCTGTCAGTCTCTTCATTTTCAGATATTTTTTCCCATTCGTATTCTTTCTTTTTGTTTTGTTTATGGGTTCCTTTGCTGTGCAAAAGCTTTTTTTTTTTTTTTTTTGGTCTTTTTTGTCTTATCTAGGGCTGCACTCGCAGGGTATGGAGGTTTCCAAGCAAGGGGTCTAACAGGAGCTGTAGCCACCGGCCTATGCCATAGCCACAGCAACGTGGGATCTGAGCCGTGTCTGCAACCTACACCACAGCTT
>PVHT021183661.1:4863246-4957345 GCA_004024745.2 Catagonus wagneri
TTTTTTTTTTTTTTGTCTTTTGTCATTTTAGGGCTGCACTCGCGGCATATGGAGGTTCTCAGGCTAGGGGTCTAATTGGACCTACATCTGCTGGCCTGTGTACGCCACAGCAACACAGGATCCGAGTCATGTCTGCAATCTACACCACAGCTCACTGCAACGCCGGATCCTAACCTACTGAGTGAGGCCAGGGATCGAACCCACAACCTCATGGTTCCTAGTCAGATTCATTTCTGCTGAGCCACAACGGGAACTCCTGTTTTTGTTTTTATTTTCCATACTCTAGGAGGTGGATCCAAAAAGATATTGCTGTGATTTATGTTAGAGTGTTCTGCCAGTGTTTTTTTTTGTTTGTTTGTTTTTTGTTTTTCCTTTTTAGGGCCACACCTGCAGCATATGGAAGTTCCCAGGCTAGGGGTCGAATTGAGCTGCAGCTGCCAGCCTTTGCCATAGCCACAGGCATGCCAGATCCGAGCTGTGTCTGCGACCTACTCCACAGCTCACAGCAACGCTGGATCCTTAACCCACTGAACAAGGCCAGAGATCAAACCTGCATCCTCATGGATACTAGTCAGATAGGTTTCTGCTGCACCACAACTGGAACTGCCAAGTTCTGCCAATGTTTTCCTCTAAGAGTTTTATAGTATCTGGTCTTATATTTAGGGCTTTACTCCATTTTGACTTATTTTTGTGTATGGTATTAGAGAATGTTCTAATTTAATTCTTTTACATGAGGCTGTTCAGTTTTCCCAGCTGCACTTATTGAAGAGACTGTCTTTTCTCCATTGTGTATTCTTGCCTCCTTTGTTGTAGATTAATTGATCATAGGCGTGAAGCTTTATTTCTGGGCTTTCTAGCCTGTTCCATTGATCTATATTGTTTACCATGCTGTTTTCATTACTGTAGCTTTGTAGTATGTTCTGAAGTCAGGAAGCCTGATTTCTCCAGTTCCATTTTTCTTTCTCAGGATTGCTTTGGCTATTTGGGATCTTTTGGGTTTCCATACAAATTAAAACATTTTTTTGTTCTAGTTCTGTGAAAAGTTGCCATTGGTAATTTGATAGGGATTGCACTGAGTCTTTAGATTACCTTGGATAGTATAGTTGTTTTGGCAATGTTGAATCTTCCAATTCAAGAGCACGATATATCTTTCCATCTTTTCGTTTGTGTCATTTTCAGTTTCTTTCATCAGTATCTTACAGTTTTCATAGAATAGGTCTTTGCCTCCTTACTAGGTTTATTCCTGGGTTTTCTTTTTGATGTGGTGATAAATAGGATTGTTTCCTTAATTTCTCTTTTTGGTCTTTCATTGTTAGTGTATAGAAATGCAAGAGATTTTTGTGTATTAATTGTGTATCCTGCAGCTTTACTGAATTCATTGATGAGGTCTGGTAGTTTACTGGTAGCTTGTTGAGGATGTTGTATGTATAGTATCATGTCATCTGCAAACAGTGACAGTTTTACTTCTTCTTTTCCAATTTGGATTTCTTTTATTTTTTTTTCTTCTCTTACTGCTGTGGTTAGGACTCCCAAAACTCATTTTCCTATTTTAAGATGAATTTTTTCTTCTAGAAGGAATATGGTCATTAGAATATTTGGGTAAATAATGAAAGCTATGGAAAGGAAAATAAGCATAATGAGTAGTCCCATGCATTTTCTTCTTTTTTGGTATGTAGATAAGGAACATACACATTTACAAATTGGGGATTGTTTTTATGTTTATTCCCTTCTTTCCTGTAAAACTTATGTTTCCCCCTCTTCCATTTCTAAAGTACAGGTTAGTGTATCTTTTGGCGTTGTATATAGATTTCTCTCATGGCTGTTGAGGTAGTTGGTGTGTTGGATGTTTATCCTTTTTTTTAATTTTTAGTTTTTATTTTTTAGTACAGCACGTAGCATAGATGATGGAGCCCTTCAAGTTATCCCATCTCTTTATTCCCTCAGCTGATAAGTAGAGCTATTTTTTTGCCTTTAATCTTTAGTGTTGTGGGAGTTCCCGTCGTGGCTCAGTGGTTAACGAATCTGACTAGGAACCGTGAGGTTGCGGGTTCGATCCCTGGCTTCGCTCGGTGGGTTAAGGATCTGGCATTGCTGTGAGCTGTGGTGTAGGTTGCAAACGAAGCTCGGATCCTGCATTGCTGTGGCTGTGGTATAGGCCGGCGGCTACAGCTCCGATTAGACCCCTAGCCTGGGAACCTCCATATGCCGCGGGTGCAGCCCTGGAAAAGGCAAAAAGACACACACACACACACACACACAAAATTTAGTGTTGTGTAAAGTATATCGCAAGTGACTGCCGCTTTATTCTTCTCCCACCTGTACTGCTGACCAAACAAGGGATGACTGGAGGTGAACATTTTCCCCTTTCCATCTACCTTTTCATTAGTTAAAGTATTTTAAGACATGAGTTGCCAAGGTGTAACATAGATAGCTGCTTTCTCAGTAAAATAATTATTTTGGATATTTATCACAGAGTCTTTCCTCAGTTAACAGTGTTTGTTCTCATGTTTTCTTTTCATTTTATCTTTCTTTTATTATTTCTCTTGATTCAGTCAGGAAACATTTGTTGTTTGTCATGTGTGGCCACTGTGTAAGACATGGTAACTCTTGTGATTCCTGGGTTTCAGGTAGATTGGTGTTTTCCTTCTGCAGTGTGTTAGGTATTATCTTTGACTCTGCAGTGGCCAACTTTTCAGCCACAACTTCTCAATGCCTAAAAACTTTTTTCCTTTCATTTCAAAGAAAAAAAGTTTCTACGAGCTTTGGAGAGATGTTTAGACATCTGTAAACATTTTGTTCATGTAGAACAATCCAAATATGAAATTCGCAGTTTTGACATCAGTCCTAAAATAGAAATTTATTTATGTAAGCTATCAGTGATGAGAAGGTTAGATTATATTGTAATAACAACCTAAAAGTCTCAGCAGCTTTAAAGCAGCAAAGTTGCTTTCTTGTTGTATTACAGGTTGGTAAGGAGAGACTGTTCATTGTAGTTTGACTCCATCAGACCTGCCTGATGGAGACTTCATCTCAGCATCTGCTTCCACAATCACAGAAGCAGAGAAAAGAAAACATGGTAAACTAAGAGAGTTCTTAATCTTCTAGTAGTCACAAGGTTTCTTACTTTGAACTTGCAGATTAAGGTTCAGCAAATCTAGTGTCAGGTCCTGGCTTTGTCAGTAACATGCAGAATGACTTAACCAGTTGCCTCATCTGTGAAACCAAACAATTTGGGTTTGAAAATACTAGTGGGCTTTTTTTTTTTTATTTAAAAAATTTTTTTCAGAGTTCCCATTGTGGCTCGGTGGTAGTGAACCTGAATAGTATACACGATGACGTGGGTAAACCATGTTCTGGGTTTTAAAGCTTTTTATTATCTTTTTTTTTAAATGATTTTTATTTTTTCCATCATAGCTGTTTTACAGTGTTGTGTCAATTTTCTACTGTACAGCAAGGTGACCCAGTCACACACATATATATACATTCTTTTTCTCATACTGTCTTGCTCCGTCATAAGTGACTAGATATAGTTCCCAGTGCTATACAACAGGATCTCATTGCTTATCCATTCCAAAGGCAACAGTTTGCATCTATGGGTTTTAAAGCTTTTTAAAGCTTATATTTCACTGGCAAGTCACATGGCCATGCCTGCATTCAGCATGAGAGTGATACATGATTCTTATTGGAGGAGGGGCTGTGAATATTTACAAACAGCTATCATATGCAATTTATAGTCCCAACAATTAAAATTAACTGTAATAGTTTAGAACAGTTATGTAGGGTTACTGAACCTAAACTGCTCAAATCTACTAAAACATAGTATTTGAACATGGCATGTTGATTTTGAAGCAGAATGAATGTTTTCCGTAATATTTTTGAGTCTGGAATCTCTCATTTTATAATATTTTTTTCCTTGTAATAACTTACCAAGCTTTAATTCTTATGTTTGTGGGAAAGATTTAAGCTTAAAAATTATCATAATTTTATTGGTTTGATGTCATCTCTGTGTTGTGATATGTATATTTCTGAGTATAGGAGCAATAGGTATTATAATATATAATAAAAATACTTTGATTTAATAACTGCTAGATGATATCTTCAAGTACCAGCTCTTCTTTTTTCTTTATTGTTTAACAAAAAGTTGAAATATTTCCAAATAATTTTCTAGATTCTTAGGTTAAGATGCAAGATTGTACACATGCTTTTTATTTTTGTTCGCTCCTGAAAACATGCAAACTGTAGAGTGTGGTCAACTTTCAGAATGGACCTCAATGATCCTCACCTCCTAGTTCTCATACTTTTGTATAGTCCCCTCCCAAAATAAATAGGGTGAACCTGTGTAAACAATAGGATATTGTGGAAATGACAATAGTCAGTTCAGATGTGAGCGCTGTGACCCACAACAGACATGATAAAACTGTAAAGAAAAACAAAGGAATAAGTAGCACAAAAATTAGAATAATAATTATCTCTGGGCAGGGTGGGAGCTGGGGAATTCTTTTAGGGAGAGGCATGGAAGTGGGTTAACAGTCTGTTAATCTAAGTGTTGGGTACTTGGAGTGTTCATTTATTTTTTTAAATTAATATTTTATTCAGTTGTTATGTACCTGATACATTTCAAAAAGCCCCACAAATTTCTGAGTTTCACAATCTGTTAAAGTTTGTTTAGTGGCTCAGTGGTTAATGAATCCGACTAGGAATCATGAGGTTGCAGGTTCGCTCCCTGGCCTCGATCAGTGGATTAAGGATCCGGTGCTGCCATGACCTGTGGTGTAGGTCTCAGACGCGGCTTGGATCCTGCGTTGCTGTGGCTGTGGCATAGGCTGGCAGCCGTAGCTCTGATTAGACCCCTAGCCTGGGAACCTCCATATGCCACGAGTGCAGCCCTACAAAAGGAAAAAAGACAAAAAAAAGAGAAAAAAGAAAGTTCGTTTCTTTTGTATTGAGAGAGTACTTAGTCTTCTAGTAGTCACAAGGCTCCTTACTTTGTGTTTTTTTTTTTTTTTTTTTTTGTCTTTTTGCCTTTATGTAGAGCCGCACCCGCGGCATATGGAGGTTCCCAGGCTAGGGGTCTAACAGGAGCTGTAGCCGCCGGCCTTCGCCACAGCCACAGCAACGCGGGATCTGAGCCGCGTCTGCAACCTTCACCACAGCAACGCCGGGTCCTTAACTCACTGAGCAAGGCCAGGGATCGAACCCGCAAACTCACAGTTCTTAGTCGGATTCGTTAACCGCTGAGCCACTAAGGGAACTCCAAGGCTCCTTACTTTGAAATTGCAGATTAAGGTTCAGCAAATCTAGTTTCAGGTCCTGACTTTGTCAGTAACATGCAGAATGACTTAACCAGTTGCCTCATCTGTGAAACCAAACAACTTGGGTTTGAAAATACTAGTGGACTTTTTTTTTATTTAAAAAAATTTTTTTGGAGTTCCCATTGTGATTGAGTGGTAGTGAACCTGACTAGTATATGCAATGATGTGGATTCAATCCCTGGCCTAACTTAATGGGTTAAGGATGCAGTGTTGCAATGAGCTGTGGTGTAGATCACAGACTTGGTTTGGATCTGGTATTGCTGCGCTGTAGGCTGGTAACTGCAGCTCCGATTCAATACCTAGCCTGGGAACTTCCATATGCTACAGGTACAGCCCTAAAAAGCAAAACAAACATTTTTTTATTGAGGTGTAGTTGATTTACAGTGTTGTGTTTCTGGTGTATAGCAGAGTGATTCAGATAATATGTGTATAAATATATTATGAATATATATAGTTTTTACTAGAGGACCTTTAATATCCTGTCTTGAGTTTAAAAGTTTCTTAAAAAGCTGAAAGAGGTAGAGTGCACTCAGACTAGTGAACTAAAACATAATGGTGGAAGGTGATTTTGCAAAGTTTCCTTTGGTTGAGAGAGTTTAAGTTCTCTATGTTGCTGTCAATTCTGAGACTGAGAGCAGTCTCTAGAATCAAACTTAGGGCAGAATTTGTATATGATAAAAATGTTCTTCCTTTTCTACTCCTTTTTTCCTGTCCTGGAAGTTGCGGATAAGCATGTAGTTGAACCAATGATTGCTGTATACAGTGAAAAATGATATTCTTTGTATTGTAAACTATGTTGATTTAGAATGTTCTCCATAAATCTATGTTACGACAGATTTAGGATGTCCTCCATAGATATGTAAATATACAGCAGTACATTTAAAAGAAAGAGGAAAATCATTAATTTTTAGAAACTGTATATGGAAAAATGAATGCATTGCATTGGTGGTAGTCTTATAATAATTATGTAATCTCTATCATTTTTCTTTTTTTTAAGTTTTATTGACTCATAGTTAATTTACAAGGTTGGATAATTTCTGCTACAACAGAGTGACCCAGTCATACATTTATACATTCATTCTCTGATTCTTTTCTATATATCATTTTCTGTTTTATATTATTCAAATTTATATTGTTTACTAAGTTTAAAAACTATGTTATTAAAAAGTATGTTATTGCCAATGGGACTGTGGGCATAAATCCAAATGTTACTAAATCCAGTGTTAGGAGAAGTGTCTATATATACGTAGGTATTTATACATACATACCTGTGTGTGGATCTGTAGATATATATATATATATATATGTATTTTTATTTGTTCTAAAATGTAGAACAGATTTTACTGACTGTGTTTACTCATCTTCCTCCTTTCCCACAGGAATTATTCTTGACAAAAGTATTTTAAAAGAGAAATGTTTACAATGGCCTCAGCAGTACTTAGTTCTGTTGGCACTACTGCTTCTCGCTTTGCCTTGTTGCAAGTGGATAGTGGCAGTGGTTCTGATTCTGAGCCTGGAAAAGGCAAAGGTGGGAATACTGGCAAGTCTCAAACAAGTAAATCAACTATAAATGAGAAAAAAAGAGAGAAAAGAAGAAAAAAGAAGGAACAGCAACAGAGTGAAGCAAATGAGGTAGCACTGATAATTATTCATGTCTGCTTTCCCTCTAGGTTGTAAGCATCATGAGGACAGGTACTGTCTTGTTGACCCATATATCCACAGTTCCTGGTCCATAGGTACTGGTAAATATGACTCGAATGAATGGATATAAATTTGTGTGTATTATAGGAGTTCCCACTGTGGCACAGTGGACCAAGGACCTGATTTCAAGAGCTCCCGCTGTGGCACAACGAGAGCGACAGCATCTCTGCACTTCCAGCATGCAGGTTCGATCCCTGACCTGGCACAGTGGGTTAAAGGATCTGATGTTGCTCCAGCTGCAGCATAGGTTGCAACTGTGGCTAGGATCTGATCCCTGGCCCAGGAACTCCATATGCTGAGGAGAACCAAAAAAAAGGAATAAAAAAAAAAAAGAATCTGCAGCAGTTCAGGTTGCTGTGGAGGTGCAGGTTCAATCCCTGGCCCAGTGCACTGGGTTAAGAGATGCAGCATTGTTGCAGCTGTGGTGTGGTTGCAGCTGCAGCTCAGATTCAATCCCTGTAACTTCCATATCCCAGAGGTATGGCCATTAAAACAAAAATTTGTATGTATTTAAAGTCAAATGTAAAGAACATTTTTTAAATGCCTTTTTTTTCTGTGTATGGAAGCTATATGCTCATTCTGAAAAGTTTCTGAACAAAAGTCTTGAAAGAAAGGCCATTTGTAAATATAACTAGGGATATAACAAATTAATACTTTGGTATGTGTTTTCTGTACATGTATATAAGTTTATTTGCATATATAGATATGTACATACCCACGTTATCTATACATTCATATTTTGCTTAAATGAAAATGAGATTATATAATAGACTTTCATAACTGGCTTTTTTTTTTAAATTAGCATGAGCAGTTTTCCCTACGAGTAAATAAAGATCTATATTGTTTTAAATGACTCCACGTTACTTAAAATTATGTGGCTATATCAAAGTTTAATTGAACGCTTGTGATAAACATTTAGGTAGTTTCCCCCTTCCCTTTATTTATTTTAGTTTTTTACTGTTGTAGACAATAATCCTATGACTAGCCTTGAACATACATTTCTATGCATTTGATGGTCACCTGTTTCTTAAGGGTAATAAGTGCATGGCAGGCCCTTCTCCCCTAGACATTCCTAGCATGAGTTACATGACCAACATTTACTTTTTTTTTAATCTTTTTAGAGCTGCACCCTCAGCATACGGAAGTTCCCAGGCTAGGAGTCACATTGGAGCTGCAGCTGCTGACCTACACCACAGCCACAGCAATGTGGCAGCTCGAGTCAGGGTTGGCTCCTTAACACACTGAGCGATGCCAGGGATCGAATCCACATCCTTATAAATACTTGGGTTCTTAACCCACTGAGCCGTAGTGAGAACTCCATTACATGACCAGCCTTTAATGAGCACATTCATTTTTAAAAGAAAGTGCTAAAGAACAGTGCTAGCCTGTGTTTGTCTTTTACTACGAGCAGTCAGATATATAAGAACTGCAACCTACACCACAGCTCATGGCAAGGCCAGATCCTTAACCCACTGAGTGAGTCCAGGGATCAAACCCGCATCCTCATGGATACTAGTCAGGTTCCTAACCTGGTGAGCTACAATGGGAACTCCCCTCAGTATCATTTAATGAGAGAAATAGTGAAAGTTTTTTTCTGCCTGTATTCGTTTCATAATTACCAAGACTTAGAAAAAAAAGTTTTTTTCAGTTTATTTCTATTACATTTCCATCACCACTGCTTTAAAAAAAAAATGCTGTACACAGTCACTTTAAAAGACATTTTTCTTACTATACAACTTTTCAGAAGTCTAGTCTTAGAAAACTTTTGATTGCCTATCATTTTCTTTCTGGAATTAAAGATGATGTGGGGGAATAGAAAATAAGATAGTAGTGGGGCTTATGTTGCATTACTGAAAATGAGTCTGAGGATCCTCCTTTCCTACTTCCATGACTGGTTCTGTTGGTCTGCTTTCTGTAATAAATCAGCAGTCCGCCTTCCAGGACCTCACCTCCGGCAGCATCACTCCTGCTCTGTCTTTTCTGTGGCAGAAACCAGCTACTTTAAGCGGTGTTTATGTCTCATCTCTGATAATCTATTATCAGTTAAATTGTTTATCCTCTATTTAAAGCCTTTTTATCGGTTTCCTAGGGCTGCTGTAACAATAAACTAGGCGGCTTAATACAACAGAAATTTATTCTTTTAACTGTTCGAAATGTCCTATCCAGATGTCAGTAGGGCCATGCTCTCCCTGAGACTGAGTAGAATTCTCCTTGCCTCTTCCTAGCTTCCTGTAGTAGCCGTCAATCCTTGGCATTCCTTGGTTGTGGCTACATCACTCCAGTCTGCCTTTTTTTTTTTTTTTGTATTTTGTTTTTTGTCCTGTTTTGGAGCCCAACTGCGGCATATGGAGGTTCCCAAGCTAGGGGTCTAATCAGAGCTATAGCTGCCGGCCTACCCCAGAGCCACAGCAGCATGGGATCCAAGCCGTGTCTGCTACCTACACCACAACTCACAGCAATGTCAGATCCTTAACCCACTGAGCAAGGCCAGGGATCAAACCTGCAACCTCACAACTCCTAGTCGGATTCGTCTCCTCTGTGCCACGACGGGAACTCCAGGTCTGCCCTTTTTGTTACGTGATGTTCTCCTTATGTGTCTTTGTCTATACCCTTCTTATGACAGTAGTCATTGGACTAGGGCCCAGTTTAATTCAGTATAACTTTATCTTAACTTGATTATATATTGCAAAGATTTTCAAATTAGTTCACATTCTCAGACAGCAAAGGTTACGCCTATATTTTTTGAGGGAATACAGTTTAATCCATAATAGCCTTTCAGTATTTTTCTGGCTGTTTCAACCTGTGTGTCTCAAATTAATCTTATTGTTGGGAGTGGTTTGGCCAGTACAGTTTTAAGTTCATTATGTCACTTTGTGGACAAGACCCTGTATTTTTTTTTAGCACTAGCAAAGTAGTTGCTAGAGTTCCTTAAGCTATTATCTTCTCTCATTATTTAAACTTTTAAATTTGTAAGCTATTAAACTTTAATCTTATTGAACCCTATTGTTTTGCATTTTATTTTTTAAAATTTATTATTTATTTAGTTATTTTTTGTTTTCAGGGCCGCACTCACGGCATATGGAAGTTCCCAGGCTAGGGGTCAAATCATATCAGAGCTACATCTGCTGGCCTCACCTCAGCCACAGCAACACAATATCCAAGTCGCGTCTGTGACCTGCAGCCGCAGCTCATCGCAATGCTGAATCCTTAACCCACTGAGTGAGGTCAGGGATGAAACCCACATCCTCATGGATCCTAGTTGGGTTTGTTACTGCTGAGCTACAACAGGAACTCCTGTTTTACATTTTAAAAGGTTGCTTGTTATCCTTGTTCTCTATTTCTACAAATTTCTCTTTAGTAAAGCAGAATCATTAAAATTGTGGTATAATAGAGTATAAGCCATTCTCACTTATTAATCATTTCATCTGGAAAGCCACCAAAATTACCTCAAATGCTGGCAAAATTAACGTTCTATAAAAATTAGAAAAAATACAAATAGTGACTTTGTGAGTTAGCATAACGAGTATTTAGAAGTGTAAAAATAATGATTTCTTAAATTCCAAAAAAACCATTGGTATCCCCAGATTGGTAAACTGAGTTTAATGTATTTTTTTGTTTGTTTCATAGCTCAGGAATCTTGCTTTTAAGAAGATTCCACAGAAATCCTCCCATGCCATTTGTAACACTCAGCATGAACTTTCATTACCAAACCCAGTACAGAAGGATTCACGAGAAGAAAATTGGCAAGAGTGGAGACAAAGAGATGAACAGGTACAGCTAAATAAAGCAAATTGTTTCTCTTTGTTTTTCAGTGAATTTTTGCATTTTTAAGATAGCAGTGCATCTGATCATGTCCGCACAGTTCTGAAGATTGGATTAACTCACTTGTATTTGCTACTTTTGACAAGAGGCTCTGTTTTTTATCTCTTTGGAAAGCTGATTGACACGTGTATTGTTTGTTTGTTTTAGCAGTTTCAAGCAGTTATTTTTTTGGGTTTTTAATTCATCTGCCTTTTTACAAATGAGAGGGAGCTTAGGAAGGTAGAGCAACAGGATTAAATTATTTCAAATAAAAAAAATTACATTTGTAGGACCAGATGTCTCTTAATAAAAATACTGAATGACAGTTTTCCTTAAAAAAAGAAAAACTTTGAGGAGAAACTTTTCCTTTTCAGCTTGTAAAATAGCTTATGACATTTGTTTTTTTCCTGTTTACACAGTATTTTGTTCTTTTATGCCTCTGTTAAATAAATGTCATTAATAACCAAATCAAAGAGAATATTTAATAAAGCCAATTTATTTTTGTATGTATGGTATCCAGGAAAACATACTAAGCCTGGAATGTACTCTAGGAGATGTTGTATGTATGGGAAATGAGTATTTGTGTATCTGTTAAGCTGTCATTTGATCTCCTGGGTATAGATACTGTTTTAGCAGATGTTTGGCCTAATGAAGTGACTGTACGTATGATGCCTGGGTTACCACTTCTTAAAGAATTAGGCTATAAAACCATGCTTAACATAAACTGTGTTAATTATAACGTTTTCTGTAGAATTTTGTAATGCCTCAGGCTTGTCGTACGAGCATCAGTTACACACTAGAGCTGTGTAAAAATGACATTTCTAGGCACTGGTAAAGTGGATAAATCATCCTTTATTATTCTAGGGGAGGGGAATTGATTTCTTGTTTTTCCTTCTGCAGCATTCATTATTACACATTTTTTTCTGGTTTACAAGATCTACTCGTTTAGAAAGTAATAGAGGAGTTCCTGTCGTGGCTCAGCAGAAACAAATCTGACTAGGAACCATGAGGTTGCAGCTTTGGTCCCTGGCCTCCTCAGTGGGTTAAGGATCCACCGTTGCCATGAGCTGTGGTGTAGGTCGCAGATGCAGCTCGGATATCGCTTTGCTGTGGCTGTGGTGTAGGCCGGCAGCTGTAGCTCTGAATAGACCCCTAGCCTGGGAACCTGCATATGCCGTGAGTGTGGCCCTAAAAAACAAAAAAGAAAAAAGAAAGTAATAGAATTTCCCAGTGTCTTCACCAGAGAGAATTTCTCCCAGTGGCCCAAGGAGCACTGGAAAATTAATAAAGGATAACTAGTCAATTTTGCACCAAAATAGATTCCATTGTAGTGTGGGAACTTAAGCACATGTATTTAATTGCCCTTCCTCCTGCCCCTATTGATTGCTACCAAAATGATCAGGTAATTATGAAAAGGAAATAATCAACTTGGTCCTGACCTTACATAAAAATATCATCTAAGGATTTCCTGCTGTGGTGCAGTGGGTTAAGAATCCTACTGCAGTTGCTTGGGTCACTACTGGGGTATGAGTTTGACCCCCTGCCCATCTCAGTGGTTTAAAGGATCTGGTGTTGCTGCTACTGTGGCATAAGTTGTAACTGTGGCTCAGATTCAATCCCTGGCCCAGGAACTTCCATGTGCTTCAGGTGTGGCCATAAAAAAAAAAAATATGTATCGTCTAAGGCTCAGGAACTTTGAGGAATTTATTCTGGATGAACTATTGATGGGTCACTTGGGAAAACCTGGTACCTTATTTGGAAGTCTCACTTGTAGGAAAATAAAGTCATGAGAAGTAGAGCCATTCCTGGGATAATTACACTGACAAGGGAAGAAGAGATAAGGGCAAGCCTTGGAACTGATGGGCAGTATACCACCCGGAATCAGTTTTAACTCTGAGGAGTAAAAGATTTTAAAAGTAGGGACCAGGCAGTGACTGTGTGAGGCAGAAGGCACACGGTTATGGTGGGTGTTCTCGCTCACACAGAGAGGGCATTGTGAGAAACTCCAGGTATGAAGGACTGAGCCAGTCACAAAGCTGGATATAGAAATCTTGTCTGTTACATGGCTGCTTATTTTAAATACAACAGAGAAATGCTAAGACAAAGTTTCCTATTCCGAAATCATCAAAGCGATAATGTAAATTTACATCAGCTAAGCCTCAGCATCAAATCTGAGGGCTGACATTAAACAGCAACTAGATAGATGGTTAAGAAGCATCCACTCTGCCTACTTGGGGGCAAGCCCTAGATCTCGTTGATTTCATGTCAACTGAAGAAAAGTTTCTGCCTCATAAAAGAAAAAGAACATTGTACTTAATGTCCAAAGTGAAAGTGTACTTTGGAAAAGATTTGCTACAGGGAACAGAAATTGATTTTAGACAGCACCAATTTTTGCTTTAATAAAAGCCAAGGAGCTGGAACATTTTTTTAGAAAGTTGAGGTGACAGTAGTATTACATGAAAAGGTGAAATAATGAAAAATTGGGTAAGAGAAATTGAAAGGGAAATGGGTGAAAATTTTCTTTGCAGAGATGTATACATGAAAGGAAGTATATGTTTCACACTTGAAATGGGTGAATTTCGTGTGATGTGTGATATATAAAATATGTGAATTATATCTCAGTGAAGCTGTTTTAAAAAAAGATGAATAGGCCCTGACTTAGATTTGATTGTATTCAGAGTTTTTACCATTTCTTCTAATATTGAATCAAGATCAAGAGACATGTTGTTCACCATGTAGTTGCCTGGGAATAAATCTCTGTATTGTTCAGGTATAATATATTTATGATTGTGCATTGTTAATACCGATTCAAGGGTACCTTCTTCAAATTTTACATTGTGGCTCAGAAGTAATGAATGAATAGAAAAATCTCTTCTCATGGATTTTCAGTGATAAATAGGTCAAATTTTATTGTGGGAGTTGCTGTTGTGGCTCAGAGGTAACAAATCCGGCTAGTATCCATGAGGGTGTAGGTTCGATCCCTGGCCTTGCTCAGTGGGTTAAGGATTCGGCGTTGCCGTGAGCTGTGGTCTTGGTTGCAGACATGGCTCAGATCCCGCGTTGCTGTGGCTGTGGCTGTGGTATAGGCCAGCAACTGCAGCTCTGATTAGACCCGTAGCCGGGAAAGACAAAAAAAAATTTATTGTGTATTTCTTTTTCCTACTGTATTGATCGAAACTGCACACATCACTGGTTTTGTCCAGCTCTCAAGTGAAGTATCTGCTGGCATGTGCATAGTAATTGTTTTTTCACAATGTATACTCCAGTTCATATGATAAAGGCATTTTGCCAAGAGCTTTTTCTTTTTTTTTGTTAGTTTGTCTGTATGTGTGCTATTTCTCATTAACCTCATGGCTGGTATAATAAGTCTCTTGGTGATAGTTTGACTTGTACCTGGAGTACCTATAAGGAGTGCTCTGTGTTTTTGGCTTTTTCTTGAGCAACAAAATTCATGACTTCACTTTTGTTCTAGAAAGCATTACTTGGTACTTGTTCTGTAAAGACTCATAGAGGTCATTGTGTTTTGAAAGGGAAAGAAAAACTATAATTTTTTTTTTCCTTTTCTAGGGCCACACTTGCAGCATATGGAGGTTCCCAGGCTAGGGGACAAATCAGAGCTGTAGTCGCCGGCCTCCACCACAGCCACAGCAACACAGGATCCAAGCTGCGTCTGCAGCCTACACCACAGCTCACGGCAATTCCAGATCCTTAACCCACTGAGTGAGGGCAGGGATCGAACCCGCAACCTCATGGTTCCTAGTCGGATTTGTTAACCACTGAGCCACGACGGGAACTCCAAAAAAAAAAACTATAATGTTTTTGGGTCACTGATCTGACTGTGTTCCACAGCAGGAAGCTAGAAACAAATAGATTGATGACTCAATAAACTGAAACATCAGATATTCACTATCTTAATTTTCTGTTTATAATTTTCCCTTTCAGCTGCTTATGTGATATCGCTCTTGTCTGGACACATAACAGATTTATACTCTCTATTCACTATATTGGAGTCCTGCTAATTTTTAAATTGTTGGTGTTTTCATAAGTTGCATCATTTACTATTGTCATTACTACTTTTAATTCTTCAGTGAATCATTGAACCATTTTTTTTACCTTGAAATGTAGTAAAGTATACAGCAAAAATGCGGACTTAATAAACAGCAAACAACATGAAGCTGGGATAAACTGAACCTGATCACTAGTTTAACAAATAGAAACAGTTTTTGTAGAATATTGACAACCTTTAAAATCAATTATCAATAAAACTTCTGGGAAAATAATTCTGCTTTCCAGATTAGTGAAAGGTATGTGGTCCACACTTTGAAAATCACTGAATTTGAAAAACTGGGTAAGAGAAATTGAAAGGGAGATGGGGCGAAAGGAGGACTGGAAGGTGCTCCTGCTACTGCAGCTAAACACTTGGCTGCAAGCGTTAGATATCTTCAGAATGATGTTCTGTGTTGATTTATAACTCTGTTCGCATGATACTATTGGAAATGAAGATTAACTCTTCATTTGGTAAAATTCTTATGGTGCTTCAACTTAAAATTTTTTAAAAATCTAAAATATTTTAGATAGTGTCTGAAATATTTACTGTCCTCATTTTTCATTGATTCTTCAGAAACCCCTGAGCTATAGGTTCGTTTAAATAGAAAAGAATGTTTTACTACTAGATGGGGAGTTAGGGGCACTGAGGAAGCCGAGAGGGAAGGAGGGGATCTGAAGTATTCTTTCTTGGGCACGTGTAAGTATCTTCTCCAGTCCTGCAGGCTATTTCCTCTTTTTCTTCTTTTCTTCCTCCTCCTCGCGTAAGTACAAAGAAAATGATGAACGTTCAATTTGAAAACTTAAATATAAGATACTTTTTTTAAAAATCATGGTTTTATTTGCGTTTTCTTGCCTGGTTTGTGTCTTCAGGCCCAGACTCTCCTACCCCCACCCCAGTTCTACTCTGCATGTACTGATTAATTAGATTGACAGCTATATTTACAGCAGTCTGGTGATTAAATAGTCCTTTAATTAAGACATGGTTAGGGAATGTAGAATCATGTTTTCTTTCTGTTTCCTGATACTGGAATCTTGTGCTGCGATTCTCCCTGTTGTCTGGAGTCAAAAATGCTATCTTTGATTCTTTTTTCATTTTTCATATTTAATCAGTGTTCCAAAACTTGGTCATTCTTTGATGAGAAATGGGCTTCTTTATTTGCTGCACTGCTGTGTTGAGGTCCAGGTTCCTTCTTGCTGAAACTACGGTGGTTTAGCCAGACATACGGATTCTAAGTTCACATTCTTCTCACATGTCAGTTTATTTCTTTAAAATTACTTTCATCAGTGTTCCTCTTTCATTTGTCCTGAATCTCTAATTTTAGGGAGTGTCTGGAATCTAATTCTACCCTCCTAAGCAATCTTATTTTCTACTACTCTCCAGCATGGAGAAGGAGAGTTCTAATTTACTGTGTGTCACTTGTGCCAGGTAGACCTTGTACTACATGCTTTACATATACTATAGCCTTAAATCTTTGAAACTACCCTGCAAAATTGGTATTTATATGTCCTTTTTATGTATGAAGAAACTGAGACTCACAGACATAACTTGCCTCAGGTCACAGTTAGCATGGGTGGAATAGGAATGTAAATTATCCACCTGTATGAGCTTCCAAAGACTGTTTTCCCCACATGTCTCTTGCTGCATAGCATTCATCTTTTATCCTGTATCCCATACTATATTCTTAATACCATACCTTTGTTCCTATGGCTCTTTCCTCCTGAAATTCTTCCATTCCTTTTTCTACCTGTCCAAGGTATATCTGTCTTATAAGAACCACCTTGAGTTAGTTTCTCTTCTGTATGCTTCTTTGAGTTGTGTTTGTTGTTTACCCTCAACTTCTGTAGCACTTCTAATGTCTTATTCTATTTTCTTTATGTCCCGTGTGTTAGTTTTCTATTCCCAACTGGAGTGGAAATTCTTTGAGGGCAAAAGCCAAATTTATGCTTCTTCTTTAGAAGCCTACAGGCAACGGTCTCCGTGAATCCTTCATAGGCTGACTGATCCTACAGTAATACTTTTGGAAGTTTTTTTCTAGTTTTTAAAGAGTTAAACTGAAATGTGAATCACTTTTGCCTAATTGTATTTCTTTGGATACTAGTTTTTGTTAATATAAAAGGTAAATGTAAGTTCTGAATTGCTATATTTAGAATTAAATGCTGGGGGGAGCTGTATTTTTCACTTGAAAAGTTCCAGTCATTCATGTTCTTTTATCATGCCCTTAGGATCAACTACCTTAATATTTAAGATCTGTGAGATAATATGAAAAAAAAATGACATTTTGCAAGAGTCCCAACTTCCTAACCTGTTCTCCTGCCCAGTGATTTATTTTTGGAATATCTGTCAGAATGTCAAATATTGGAAATAACCTTAAATGCCTTTTCCGTAAATGTTATATATCGTTAATATATATTAAAAGCTTAGTGCTAAATTGAACCAGTGTTGCTCAGAATAAACTCAAATAGTTTTGTTACTTTTTCTATGCTGGGATGATACTGTGCTTTAATTATAGTGAAATATTTTATACTCTGCTTTGAGTATAAAATATTTTTTTTTGGTATAACACCGACATTAATTCAGTTCTTCTTCTTACCTTATAACTATATATTTTTTAATTTTTTTTATATTTATTTATTTTTGCTTTTTAGGGCCACGCCTGTGACATATGGAGGTTCCCAGGCTAGGGGTGGAATCAGAGCTACAGCTGCCAGTCTACGCCACAGTCACAGCAACACAGGATCCGAGCCACGTCTGTTACCTACACCACAGCTCACGGTAATGCCAGATCCTTAACACACTGAGCGAGGCCAGGGATCGAACCTGCAACCTCACGATTCTTAGTCGGATTTGTTTCCGCTGTGCCACCACGGGAACTCCTATATATTGTTTTTAATATCCATTTATATAGTAAAGTATTTAAAAGGTTAACCTTTTTTAAAAGTTACTTTTTCCTGATTGTTATTAATTTGGATTGAATTAAATCTCGTTTTAGTTATTACGTAGAAAAAGTATGTACTTGGGGCCTAACCAGATTTTCTAGTGTTATACGCCCTTATTTACCATTTTAATTCTAATTATATTTTTCTCTGGGTTAGATTCATTTTTTTCTGTGTTAAACCTAACTTTTTTTTTGTCTTTGTATAGGATTGGATGTTTTCCAAAGGATAACTTTGGTTAGAAATAAAAAGTTTATTAGTTCATGGTGTCCAGTGTTAAAATTTTTCTAATTTTCAAGGTATCCCTTTGAAACAGATTACTCCTTCTTGGAGTTGATTTCTGTTTTAGTTTAGTTTTTTCTAATCTTTAATCAACAGAAACAATTCTAAATACCTCTGGCAAAAAATAATTTGACCAAAGGATACTGGATGATTCACAAATTTGAATTAAAAAATAAAAACTAGGCATTGGGAAAGATGAAAACTAAGGAATTTTGGAGTGCTCAGAGCCATGAGCCAGTCAAACTAGTAGTGTACCCACTTTTAGAGGCCATCGTCAGGTGAGGGAACGCCCATTGCTTTGTGTTGGTTCTTCAGTTTTGATTCCTAGGAGAACACAGAAGGGTTGGGTCCTTTGCTCTGACCCTGTCGTTGGTGGTGGCAGCTGGGGTATTTATGTGGGTATGGTAGTGGGCAGTATACAGGATTAGCTGGTTGGCTGTCTTGCTAGAATCAGAGAACATAAGAATGAAGTGTAGTTACTCAAAAGAATAAAGGAAGGAGTTATGGACAAACAAAAACAAGCAATGTTCGTTGAGTTTATGCTTTTATTATACAGTACACGTAGATAGACACAACGAGGTAAACAAATCCAGAATGTTTACTCCTGTCATTTTGCAGTTATCCTGTATTCAGCTACAGACATACTTTATTTCCAAAGGTAGACAACTCAAAGTCCTGTCCAGCTATACTGTAGCAGTTCTTTTTTGGCAATTAGGAAAAGTAGTTCTTGGAGAGTAATTTGACTAGAGAGTGGTGGAAACTAGTTTGTAAGAAGTTAAGGTGAGATTAGTGAGAAAGAGGAACCAAAAGGTATAGATCACAAAGAATCATTTTATTATAGTATTAAATGACTTTAAGGTTAGAATAGTCATATAAAAGGAATAAAAAGATAGCAGTAAAAAGAAGCACCATAATACTTCTGTAACATCAGGCATAGACCAGAACAGTTGGTCACCTTATTTAAAGGTTCTATACGTGTGGGTCAGTTTGTATTAAGGAAATGGTAGGTTTTATAATGCTTATGAGTTTTCAGTATTCTTATATTTTTGAGTAATAATCACTATTATATTTTCTGTGTCCTAAACAGGATACTGTCTTTGACATCTATTACAGTGTCAGTTTCTTTGTAAAGTTTTTTTTTTAAATTAAAGTAAAATGATGGAGTTCCCATCGTGGCACAGCAGAAACGAATCAGACTAGGAACCATGAGGTTGTAGGTTCGATCCTTGGCCTCTCTCAGTGGGGCAAGAATCCGGCATTGCTGTGAGCTGTGGTGTAGGTTGCAGACGCGGCTCAGATCCAATGCGGCATTGGCCAGCGGCTATAGCTCCAATTAGACCCCTAGCCTGGGAACCTCCCGATGCAATGGGTGTGGCCCTAAAAGGACAAAAAAAAAAAAAAAAAGTAAAATGGTTATGTGATGTACACAGATAATTGACAAAGGAAATCAAAATCTCAAAATTAAAAATTTTTGCTTTGGTATCTCCTATAACATAGAGAGTTCTCTGCTTTGGCTTGGATAGACAATTTTGGAGAACCCAGACTGTTTTTTAAAGTATTTGTTTTTTTATCCTGTATGTATTGTTGGTTACTCTGCTGGTGTAGTATAATGCTATCATGTGTTTATTGTGAAACTTTCTTTTTTTATTTTTAGCTGACATCTGAAATGTTTGAAGCAGATCTTGAGAAGGCATTGTTGCTAAGTAAATTAGAATATGAAGAACACAAAAAGGTATTTACACGTTTATTTATTTTTTGTCTTTTTGTCATTTTAGTGCTGCACCCGCGGCATGTGGATGTTCCCAGGCTAGGGGTCTAATTGGAGCTGTAGCTGCCAGCCTACACCAGAGCCACAGCAACGGGGGATCTGAGCTGCATCTGCGACCTACACCACAGCTCATGGCAATGCCGGATCCTTAACCCCCTGAGCAGGGCCAGGGATGGAAACGCAACCTCATGGTTCCTAGTTGGATTTGTTTCCGCTGAGCCACGACGAAACTCCCTACACATTTATTGATTTAGCTATTTTATTAGATTTAAATTGCCTTAGTATAGGATTGGATTGCCAGAAGTTAGTACTGTCAAGAATTTTGTATAAAACTTCTCCTTTAAAGCTTGTCCTAAATATTCATTATTGTAACAAAATATTAACAAATTTTTTATAAGATTTTTCTTCAAGATTTGAGGGACAACAGTAACATGTGGACCAAGCTTTACCTGGTGATTTGGGATATTTAGTTACGAGATTTCTCCTCCCAGAGTTTGTGTTGTGACTCATGGGTTAAGGATCTGGTGTTGCCACAAGCTGTGGCATAAGTTGTAGATGTGGCTTGGATCCAGTGTTGCCATGGCTGTAGCAATGGTCAGCAGCTCCAGCTCTGATTCAGCCCTTAGCCTGGGAACTTCCATAGCTGCAGGTGCAGGCATAAAAAAGAAGAAAAGAAATTTCTCCTCGCAAGGCGAGGGAAGATATGAAATGAGATTAATAGCAGGTAATTTATTTTAACTTATCTGTCTGTCTGTCTGTCTGTCTGTCTTTTTAGGACCACACCCATGGCATATGGAGGTTCCCAGGCCTACCCTACAGCCACATTAATGCCAGATCCGTGCCGCCTCTGTGACCTACACCACAGCTCACGGCGACACAAGATCCTTAACCCACTAAGCAAGGCTAGGGATCGAACCTGCATCCTCATGAATACTAGTCGGATTTGTTTCTGCTGAGCCAAGGTTGGAACTCCCTGCTTTTAACTTATTTTAAATGAACGTGGAAAACAATTAAATTTTTAGACTTTAAGTATGAATCAGAGGCATCCATTAAGAGACCCTCTGCTAGGTACACTATAATTAACTAAATTGGGGGACGTTTCTAATAATCTGACCTTGTGAACTCAGTATTTATCTCTAAGCTTTGATATTGGGCTGTATGCTGAAGTGCATTCTGTAGCTTGTAACTGTAGGAACATTTAAGCAAAATATAGTGTTGGCTTCTATTTTCTTTTTTTGCTTCTTAGGGCCACATCTGTGACTTATGGAAGTTCCTAGCCACAGTTGCCGGCCTACACCACAGCAACACAGGATGGAGCTGTATCTGCAACTTACACCACAGCTCACAGCAACCCTGGATCCTTAACCCACTGAGTGAGGCCAGGGATTGAACCATCATCCTCAAGGATACCAGTCAGATTCATTTCCACTGAGCCTCAATAGGAACTCCCAGTTCCTGTTTTCTTTATTTAAGATGATCATTTATATGATATATTTATTTATAATATATTTATATATTATCCATATTATTTAACATTTTATTCCTTTACATATATTGGGTTTTTTTTTGTTTGTTTCATAAAACTTATTCACCTTGTGACTCCTGAATGGTTGATCATAAGTGGCTTCTGGTCAGGCTTAAGGGCCTTTAGACGATGTCATTGTACACTAGCTTCTTTACTTGAGATGAAGGGAGGAGAGTTATTAACATTTACAGCAGATGATTTGTTTATTTATAGCCAAAGGGAAGAGGATGAGAGTTGCTGTTAGAGCAGACATGGTACCCTGTATATGTCAGTTTCATTTTCCATGTCCCTATTCCTGTTATCCTGAGTAATCAGTAATAACTGTAATCCTTATTGCAACTTGTCCATTTAGACACAAAGCCGGCAATTACAAAAGTGAATTTAGCTAGCTTTACTATGATTTGATCATTTAAATGGACTTTCAGATTACACTGAAAAAAATTCTGACTTGCTCAGTTCAAAGATAAAATTTATCAAATAGAATATTATCAAACAAATGATGGTTTATTGTTAAATATATGCCTAGATTCTAAAACTAAAAATATTAGCTTTACCTATAGAAAAGGAGTAGAGTAGATGGTGTTGGTAAAATATACTTACAGCCAGTTTTTTCGGCACAGTCATAGGCCTGCTACGTAAAAGCATTGATAATATCAGACTCTAATGAATCTCAGAGAATGAAAAAAAAAATTTTTTTTGAGCTGTCAGAATTTGCTAGGCACGCAGCAGTACAAAGACATGGTCCAAGCTCTTGAGCTTAATGCAGCAAGACACACACATAAATGTTGTGTATAGTATTTAGAGATGTATGTTCTCAGGGCAGTGGGAAGTCAGGAAAGTAGAATTTTCTGTGTGTTTGATGGGAATGAGTTTAAGGAAAGGATTCTTTATTTTTAATTTGATAAATCTGATATTTTACAATTTATAAATTTAAGGTGTACAATATGTTACTTTGATAAATTTATGTATTATAATATGATTGTAAGTGAAATAATATTTAGCATATTATATCATTATAGGTTTTTTTTATGGGTTGCTTTTGTTACTGCCTTTTTTTTTTTTTTGGCCTTGCCTGCAGCATCTGGAAGTTCCTGGGCCAGGGATCAAACCTGTACCACAGCTATAACCAGAGCTATAGCAGTGACAACATTGGATTCTTAACCCTATGAGCCATGAAGGAACTCTTCTTATAGAATAGTATAGAAATATATATAATATATATTTATTTATATAATATATATTTATTTACATATAAGCTATAGAGATCCAATGCAGTATATATTAATTATACTGTACCTTGGATCTCTATAGCTTAACTATTATGTATTACACATCTGTATCCTTAAACATCATCAGCTTTATCTTCCTACTCCTTCCCTTGGTAACCACCACTTTACTTTCTGTTTATTTTTTTTTTTAACAGGTTTGACCTTTTTAAGATTACACATGTAAGTGTTAGCATATAGTACTTGTCTTTGACTTATCTCACTTAGCATAATGTGCACAAGGTCTACCCTTGTTGTCATAAATGGCAGAATATCTTAGGAAAGGGTGCTTTTCTTCTTTTTCAGCTGCACGCTCAGCATATGGAAATTCCTGGGCCAGGGATCGAATCTGAGCTGGAACTGTGACCTGTGCCCCAGCTGCAGCAGGAATCTGAGCTGGAGCTGTGACCTGTGCCACAGCTGCAGCAATACCAGATTTTAACCCACTGCACTGGGCTGGGGATGGAACCGGCACCTCCACAGAGACAAGCCAGATCACTAACCCACTGTGCCACTGCAGGAACTCCAGGAAAGTGTTCTTAAAGAGGAGTCTTACTGGGATGTATTAGCAGTCCGTTGATAGGCAAGATAAAGTAGGCATTCTCAGTGAAGGAGTGTCATGTATACAAATATGTACATGTGGAAGAGTGGAGCATATTTGAAAAACTAATTTAGGGACCTAGCGTTACTAGAGGTACTGCAACTAGAATAGGATATAAAGAGCCTCATGTTCAGGTGAAGGAGATTGGATTTTATACACTTGTTGGCACAGAGCTGTTGAATATTTTTAACATTTAGATTGATTTCAGATTTTCATTGTAGAAACTCATGCTATAATAGTGCGGAAGATGAATGGAGAGACTAAAATTAGAGAGTGTTGCAGTGTCAAACTAGAAAAAGATAGGGGAAATGACGGAAGTTTTGAATAAAAGAGAATAGATTTAAAAGCTATTTCAGAGACAAATTCAAAAAGACCTAATAGCTAATTTGCATATGAAGTGTATAGGAAGAATAGGCCAGGATGACTGAGGTTTCTAGACTAGACAGTTGTGTAAATGATGGTGGCATTAAATAAGGTACTTACTAGAGGATCAAGTAAGGAAGGCGGGGTGAACATAGTTTGGAGATGCTTTTTCAACATTCAGGTCAAGTTGTCTGTACATACCCATGTCATCACACAGAACTTTACACTTTAAGTTAGAAGAATGAGTATAAAGCGTAAGAAGAATAGGTTAAGAAAGAAATAGAAGTTACCTGGTGGTGCAGTGGGTTAAGTATCTGGTGTTGTCATTGTTGTATCTTGGATTGCTGCTGTGGATTGAATTTGATCCCTGGCCTCGGAACTTGGGAATGCCACGGGTGCAGCAAAAGAGTAATGGTGAATGGAGGCTGCTTTTTAAAGAGTAGAATTAGGTAAAGAGAAGCCAGTGAAGGAGACAAGCATAGTCAGAAGTGGGAGTTCCCTTGTGGTGCGGCAGGTTAAGGATCCAGTGTTACCACTGTAGCAGCTTCTCGCTGCTGGAGTATAGGTTTGGTCCCTGGCCTGGGAACCTCCACATTCCACAGTGTGCCCCCCCCCCACCAAGAGAATAATCAGAAGTAGATAAATGGATGAAAAAGATATATTTATGCAATGGAATATTACTTAGCCACAAAAAGAATGAAATAATGCCATTTGCATTATTTCAGGTCATGGATGGACCTAGAGATAATCATACTAAGTGAAGTAAACCAGATAGAGACAAGATTCATAGGATATCGCTTATATGTAGAATCTAAAATAAAAAATGATACAAATAGGAGATCTCATTGTGTCTCAGCAATATCAAACCTGACTAGTATCCATAAGGGTGCAGGTTCGATCTCTGGCCTCACTCAGTGGGTTAAGGATCCGGTGTTGCCATGAGCTATGGTATAGGTCACAGATGAGGCTTGGATCCTGCATTGCTGTGGCTGTGGTGCAGGATGGCAGCTGTAGCTCCAGTTCCACCCCTAGCTTGGGAACTTCCATATGCCACAGATGTCGCCTTTAAAAAAAAATGGTACATATGAATTTATATACCAAAAAGAAACAGACTCACAGACAGAAAACACACTTATGGTCACCAAAGGGGAATGATGATGGGGGGGATAAATTAAGAATTTGGGATTAACATATACACACCCTTTTATGTAAAATAATCAACAAGGACCTACTGTATAGCACAGGAAACTCTACTTGATATTTTGTAATAACCTGTAAGAGAAAAGAATCTAAAAATGTACAGGAGTTCCCTTCGTGGCTCAGTGGTTAACGAATCCGACTAAGAACCGTGAGGTTGCGGGTTCAATCCCTGGCCTTGCTCAGTGGGTTAAGGATCCGGCGTTGCCGTGAGCTGTGGTGAAGGTTGCAGACACGGCTCGGATCCCGCGTTGCTGTGGTTGTGGCGAAGGCTGGCAGCTACAGCTCCTGTTAGACCCCTAGCATGGGAACCTCCATATGCCGCAGGTGCGGCTCCACATAAAGGCAAAAAGACAAATAAATAAATAATAAAATAAAAATGTACATACACGTGTATGTATAACGGAGTCACTTTGTTGTACACCTGAAACTAACACATTATAAATGAGCTATACTTCAATTTTTTTGCTTTTTAGTGTTGCACCTGCGGCACGTGGAGGTTCCCAGGCTAGGGGTCGATTCGGAGCTACAGCTGCCGACCTACGCCATAGCCTCAGCAACACCAGATCCAAGCCGCGTCTGCGACCTACACCACAGCTCACCACAACACCGGATCGTTAACCCACTGAGCGAGGCCAGGGATCGAACCCGCAACCTCATGGTTCCTAGTTGGATTCGTTAACCACTGCACCACGACGGGAACTCTGTATACTTTGATTGTTTTAAAAAAGCATCTATAAGCAAAAAAAAAAAAAAAAAAATCAGAAATGTATTGAGAAAACAAGAGATGCTAGGAAAAAATGTCTTTGTATTTGACATTGTAGAGGAGGTTAAACTTAATTTTAGTGTCAGAGAATAGCAGACGCCACATTTCAGTGTAGGTGAGAAAGGAAATTTATTGTTGAGTATTAGCTAAAGTTTGGTCCTGGAGTTCCTGTTGTGGCCCAGCGGTTAACAAACCCGACTAGTATCCATGAGGACGCAGGTTCAATCCCTGGCCTTGCTCAGTGATTTAAGGATCTGGCATTGCCGTGAACTGTGGTGTAGGCTGCAGCCGTGGCTTGGAACCCACGTTGCTGTGGCTGTGGCGTAGGCCAGCAGCTGCAGCTCCAATTTGACTTCTAGCCTGGGAGCTTCCATATGCCATGGGCACGCCCGTAAAAAGACTGAAAAAAGAAAGCAAAATTAAGTTTGGTCCTAAAGTGAAGAATAGCGTGGCAACTAGGAGTTATAAACCAAAGAATAGCTTTTTATTTTTATTTTAGTGTTTAAGAGGCAAAAGATGGAGTGTATGAATAAATAGGTGTCTTTTTATATAGCTGGGATAGCCTGTGTTTTGATTTGATTTTTTTATTTGCTTATTTAAAAAAATAAAAATTTGAGGAGCACGTTACTTATTGGTGAGTTGATTTTACTAGTGTAACCAAGCTTAGTTATTGTTGGTAATTTTGTTTTCTTAGGAATATGAAAATGATGAAAATGTTTCAACTCAGACAAAGGTTATAAATAAAAAAGGTAAAAGAAAGACTCATCGTGGGAAAGTCAAACCCATCACAGTAACATTAAAAGAGTTTCAGTCTGAAGGTAATGTATATACAAAGTCTGTTATACTAGGGAAACTATTCTAAGCCTTTTGTATACTTAAGTTGTAAATACGTTTCTAATTTTTAAGATAAGATTGTCTTACTAATGTTACTTAGAATATCAAAAATGTAAACCTGTTTGGAATTAAACTATTTGGAGGTTAAAGTAGTTTAAAATCAGCCATTAAAACCTCATAAAACTTCACTAAGGATTTATCTTTTTGTATTTCTAAATTTTCTCTTTTCTAAAACTCACTGAAAATATAAATTGACATTTGTAGTTTTTGAGTCATCTTGAAACATATTATTGTCCTTACACATAAAGTGCTTTGGCTTACACTAGACCAGAAATAGTATTGCTAGATTTCATCCGTTACTGGTCAACTTTTTCAAGTTATCTGGAACTATATCTTAGAAAATTGAAACAGATTTTTAGAATGAGACTTATTACCAGAAATCTCTATACAATATCATTTGTATTGTTTTTATTGAGCAGAGAAGACCAAGGAAATTATGCCATCCACCATACTTTTGAAAGCAGACCACAAAGCATATTATTTTTGATATGGGAAATGATGAAAACTTTGTCGATGCTGTATAGTATGGTAGCTACTAGTCATGTGTGGCAAACTAAATATAAGTTAATTAAAATCCAGTGAAGTTAAAAATGCTGTAGTTGAATTAGCCACATTTGATGCTCAGTAGCCATATATAACTAGTAGCTTCCATATTAGACAGCATAGGTATATTACATAAAATTTTAATGACGAGTGCTGTGCTTATACCAGTCAGAATAGTTGCTGACCAAATGAACAGCTGTTTCTCTATTGACTATAATTCAAATGTTTAAAATTTAATAGTACCACTTGGTATGGGTGACATTTACTGGGATAAAAGTTCTTAAGCAGAGCAAATTCATAATTATATGGTAAATTTTAATAACATATCCCTAGAAAATAAATCTGATGTGACTCCTAGAGAAAAAACCTCCAGATGACTTCTGTAACTTATTATAATTTTGAAATTATTTTCAATAATTTTGTTTAAATATTTTCACACATTGAAATATTGTTATATGTTAATGTCCTTCAATGAAGTTTCACCATTTTTTTTCATTTACAGATCACATTAGTAAAAAGACTGAGGTAAGTGTTATTGTAACCATCTTTATTCTAGAAGACATTTGATAAAACATCTGATGATTTTAGGAATAAAGCTTTACTGTTTAGCTGTAAGTCTTTTTTGAGACATAGCCATTTAAAGGACAACCCATAAGTCTGTCATGAATGAACTCAATTATGTTTCTGGCAGTTAAAAGGATGTAAGTACATTATAGTAGTATAAAAATACTATTTGCAGGAAGTATAATATCATTTGATTTAGCATCCTGATTAGTGTGTGTTTAAAGGTTACCACATGTAAGCTTAAAATTTTAGGGGAAAATGGTGTAATACTCCAGTCTTTATTAAAACCATCCTGAAACCATGTCTCAGGATTTTTTGGAATTATGGAAGTTGTGAGGTAAACTCTGATTCTATACTTTATATCTGTAGATAAGATTAACCTGATTGTATACTTTTCTTGCCATTCACTATTAAAGGGTAGTGCAGCCTACACATAATTTTCTGGTATTATAGGTCATTTTTTAAAGATTCTAATATAGCCTCTACAAACCTTTTAGACTTAGGAGGTAACTACTATAAAATATCTTCTAATATTGAGAAAGGTACTAAAAAATGTTGAGTTCCTTTGACTTCTTTAAGTAGTAATTTGAAAGTTTCATTTTTCTTCTGTTATGTAGTATTTTTGTTATTCATTCCCTTAACTGACTTTTTTTTAGGGCCGCACCCATGACATCTGGAGGTTCCCAGACTAGGGGTCCAATCAGAGCTACAGCTGCAAGCCTGCACCACAGCCACAGCATCAGATCCGAGCTGCGACTGTGACCTGCACCACAGCTCACAGCAATGCCAGATCCGTAACCCACTGAGCGAGGCCAGGAATCAAACCCACAATCCCATGGTTCCTAGTCAGATTTGTTTCCGCTGTGCCACAACAAGAACTCCTTAATTTATTTTTTTTCAAGTGGTCAGGTGTTCCTTGATTTCACTTTAGCAAATATACATGGTTTTGACCATTTTGTTTTTTGATGTTGTTTCAGGTGTTTGCTTGACAGGTCAGGGAAATGAAATCCATCTCTAAGACAACCACATCTTAAATAACTCTGTGACTATATTAGTAATATAGTCCTCAACCGTACACACAAGCACAAAATCGATTTGTCGTTAAAACAGATGATAGAAATTCTCTTAAAGTTATTTACAAACTACTGTCACCACTTTTAGATTAAAATTTAAGTAACCACAAATATAGACTGAGTATTAATTTTATGTTTGAGAGTGGAAGACGTACTTTTGGACTGATTTCAATTTTGTGTTGCATTGATTTTTTGGAAAATAGCTTTACACAAATAAGAAAGCAGATACAAAGGGTGCACCCTATTCCTAAGAGACTACTAGCAACTGTTAGTGGAAGGAATAATTTTATAAACAGTTCACGTTTACTTTTTCTTCAGTGATTTGAAAGAAGAAAAAATGCTGACTGGCAGAATCTCATCTATTTAATACAAATTATATTTAAACAGGCATAGGTGTGTGATATAGCATATGTTTTGTCTCATATTTTTAGAATTGCATTCTATTTTTCTTCCATTATTAAATAATTTTCTGTGTAATAAAATTCACTTTGAATAATCCTGGTGATTAAGACATTTTATACATTTGTAAATGAAATCTAATTATAATTTATTTCCTACATAACAATTTTAAGAAACTGGTCAAAAGAATATGTAATTCACATTATCCTTTGACACTTGAAAAAAATATGCCAAAGTTAATTTTGATTTCCGTTGAGGTATTACTCTCTTTCTTGGGACTTGAATATATAAATATGTAATGGTTATGCCATTGCTCTAGGAATTTAGAAGAACTTTTAATTTTTTAATTAAGCAGTAGTTGATTTACAATGTTGTGCCAATTTCTGCTGTATAGCAAAGTGACTCAGTCATAAATATATACACATTCTTTTTAAAATATTATTTTCCATCATCATCTATAACAGACTGGATGTAGTTCCCTGTACTATACATTAGGACCTTGTCTGTCCATTCTAAATGTAATTGTTTGCATCTACTAACCCCAAACTCCCAGTCCGTCGCACTCCACAAATCTGTTCTCTGTGTCTGTGAGTCTGTTTCTATTATGTATATAGGTTCATTTGTGCTGTATTTTAGATTCCATATATAAGTGATATCTTGTGGTATTTGTCTTTCTCCTTCTGACTTACTTCACTTAGTATGGTAATCTCTAGTTGTCTCTATGTTGCTGCAAGTGGCTTTACTTCACTTTTTTTCTTTTTCTTTTTTTTATTATGGCTGTACCTGCAGCATATGGAAGTTCCTTGGCTAGGGGTCAAAGTGGAGCTACAGCTGAGGCCTATGCCACAGCCACAGCTACACCACACTTTGTGGCAACATGGATTCTTTTTTTTTTTTTTAACTTTATTTAAAAATTTTTTTATTTAAAAAATTTTATAATTAATTAATTGTTTTGCTTTTTAGGGCCACATCCACTGCATATGGAAGTTCCCAGGCTAGGGGTTGAATCGGGGCTTCAGCTACCAGCCTGCGCCACAGCCACAGCACTGTGGGATCTGACCCAGCTCTGCGACTATACCACAGCTCATGGCAGTGCAGGATCCCCAACCTCTTGAGCAAGGCCAGGGATAGAATCCATATCCTCATAGATACTAGTCAGATTCGTTTCCACTGCACCACAATGGGAACTCCATATTTTACTTTATTGTTAATTCAGTGAATTTTATTATATTTATAGTTGTGAAACTATCATCACAACATAATTTTACAACATTTCCATCCCAGACCCCCAGCTCATATCCCCCCATCTGTCTCTTTTTGGTAACCATAACTTTTTCAAAGTTTGTGAGTCAGTTTCTGTTCTGCAGAGAAGTTCATTGTATCCTTTTTTTCACATAAAAGTGATAGCACATGCTGTTTGTGTCTCACTGTCTGATTTACTTCACTTAACATGATCAGTTCTAGGTCCATCCATGTTGCTGCAAATGCAGTTATTTCCTTCCTTTTTATGGCTGAGTAATGTTCCGCTGTGTATATGTACCACATCTTCTTTATTCACTCCTCTTGTCGATATTTAGGTTGCTTCCATGTCTTGGCTATTGTATATAGTGCAGCAGTGAACATAGGGGTACATGTATCTTTTCGAGTCATGGTTTTCTCTAGATAAATGCCAAGGAGTGAGATTGCTGGATCATATGGTAATTCTATTTTTAATTTTTTGAGGCATCTCCATACTCTTTTCCATAGTGGTTGTACCAATTTATATTCCCACGAACAGTGTGAGAGGGTTCCCTTTTCTCCACATCCTCTCCAGCATTTATTGTTTGTAGACATTTTGATGATGGCCATTCTGGCTGGTGTAAAGGTGGTACCTCACAGTAGTTTTGATTTGCATTTCTCTAGTAATTAGTGATGTTAAACATCCTTTTTTTTCTTTTTTTGTCGTTTTTAGGGCCACACCTGCAGCATGTGGAGTTTCCAGGCTAGGGGTCTAATCGGAGCTACAGCTGCCGGCCTGTACCACAGGCACAGCAACGCCGGATCAGAGCCGTGTCTAGCAGCCTACATCACAGCTCACGGCAACACTGGATTCTCAACCCACGGAGCATCTTTTCATGTGTTTTTTTGGGCCATCACAATGCAAATTCTTAACCCACTGAGTGAGGCCAGGGATGGAACCTGCGTCCTCACAGAGACAGCATTTGGGTCCTCGACCCTCTAAACTATAATGGGAACTCCTATTTGATTCTTTTTTATGACTAAGTAGTATTCCGTAGTATATACATGAGCTACATCTTCTTAATCCATTCATCTGTTGGTGGACATTTAGGTTGTTTCCATGTCTTGGCTATTATGAATAGTGCTGCAGTGAACATAGGGGTGCATGTATCTTTTTGAATTGTAGTTCTGTCCGGATGTATGCCCAGAAGTGGGATTGTTGGATCATAAGGTAGCTCTATATTTAGTTTTCTTAGGAACCTCCATGCTGTTTTCCATAGTGGTTGCACAAATTTACATTCCCACCAACAGTGTAGGAGAGTTCAATTTTCTCCACACTCTCTCCAGCATTTGTTCCTGGTAGACTTGTTAATCATGGCCAGTCTTTTCTTTTTTTCCTTGGCGGCATCTGTTGCACATGGGAGTTCCCAGGCTAGGGGTTGAATTGAAGCTGCAGCTGCTGGCCTGCACCACAGCCACAGCAATACCAGATCCAAGCCACATCTGTGATATGTGCCACAGCTTGCAGCAACGCAGATCCTTAACCCACTGAGCGAGGCAAGTCATTGAACCTGCATCTTCATGGATACCTGTCGGGCTCTTAACCCACTGAGCCACAACGGGAGCTCCAGTGATGGCCATTCTGACCAGTGTGAGGTAGTACCTCACAATAGTTTTGATTTGCATTTCTTTAATAATTAGTGATATTGAGCATCTTTTCATGTGCCTATTGGCCATATATCTTCTTTGGAAAAATGTCTATTGAGGTCTTCTGCCCATTTTTCCACTGGGTTGTTTTTTTTTTTTTTTCCTGTTGAGTTGTCTGAGTTGTTTGTATATTTATGAGATTACACCCTTGTCAGTTGCATCATTTGCAACTGTTTTCTCTCATTCTGTAGGTTGTCTTTTTGTTTTTTTTGAATGGTTTCCTTGGCTGTGCAAAAGCTTGTTAAGTTTGATTAGGTCCCATTGGTTTATTTTTGCTTTTATTTCTGTTGCCTTGAGAGACTAACCTAAGAAAACTTTTTTTTTTTTTTTAGGGCTGTATCCACAGCATCTGGAGGTTCCCAGGCTAGGGGTCAAATTGGAGCTGTAGCTGCTGGCCTACACCACAACCACAGCAACGCCATATCCGAGCTGCATCTGCAACCTGTACCACAGCTCACAGCAATGCCAGATCCTTAATCCACTGAGCGAGGCCAGGGATCAAACCTGCATCCTCATGGATACTACTCAGATTTGTTTCCACTGAGCCATGATAGGAGCTCCCTAAGAAAACATGTGTATGGTTGATGTCAGAGAATGTTTTGCCTGTGTTCTCTTCTAGGAGTTTTATGGTGTCATGTCTTAAGTTTAAATTTTGAACCCAATTTGAGTTTATTTTTGTGCATGGTGTGAGGGTATGTTGTAGTGTCACTGATTTATATGCAGCTGTCCAATTGTCCCAGCACCGCTTGCTGAAGAGACTTTTTCCCATTTTATAATTCTTGCCTCCTTTGTCAAAGATTAATTGACCATAGGTGTCTAGGTTTATTTCTGGGCTCTCTGTTCTATTCCATTGATCCATATGTCTGTTTTGTACTGGTACTACACTGTCCTGATTATTATACTGCTGTAATGTTGTCTGAAGCCTAGGAGAGTTATGCCTCCTGCTCTGTTTTTTTCTCCTCGGGATTGCTTTGGCAGTTCTATGGTTCCATAGCAATTTTTGGATTATCTAATTCTGTGAAAAATGTCATGGGTAATTTGATAGAAATCACATTAAATCTGTAAATTGCTTTGGGTAGTATCGCATTTTAGTGATATTATTTCATTTTAGTGATATTAGTCCAGGAGCATGGGCTATCTTTCCATTTCTTTGAACCCCCTTTAATTTTCTTGATTTAAGTTTTATAGTTCTCAGCCTGTAAGTCTTTCACTTCCTGGGTCAGGTTAATTTCTAGGCATTTAATTTTTTGGGAGGGTGATTTTAAATTTTTTTTTTTTTTGTCTTTTTGCCTTTATCTAGAGCCGCACCCGCGGCATATGGAGATTCCCATGCTAGGGGTCTAACAGGAGCTGTAGCTGCCGGCCTTTGCCACAGCCACAGCAACGCGGGATCCGAGCCATGTCTGCAACCTACACCACAGCTCACGGCAATGCCGGATCCTTAACCCACTGAGCAAGGCCAGGGATCGAACCTGCAACCTCACGGTTCTTAGTCGGATTCGTTAACCACTGAGCCACGAAGGGAACTCCCTGGTGCGGTTTTAAAAGGTATTTTTTATATTCCTTTTCTAATCATTGTTATACTCCTTTTCTAATATTTCCTTTTATATTCCTTTTCTAGTCATTGTTAGTGTACAGAAATGTAACCAACTACTTAATGTTAAATTTGTAATTTGCAGCTTTTCTGCATTCATTGATCAGAACAAGTAGTTTTTGTGTGGAGTACTTTGGGTTTTTTACATATAGTATCATGTGCATATAGTGACAATTTTACCTTTCCCAATTTGGTCTAATTATAATACTATGTTGAATAACAGTGATGAGCGTGGGCAGGCATCCTTGTCTTGTTCCAGATTTTAATGGGAAAACATTCATTCAGCGTTTCTCCATTGAGTGTTTTATTGGCTGTGGGTTTGTTATAAATGGTTTTTATTATGTTGAGATAATATACCCACTTTGCTAAGAGTTTTTATCATGAATGGATGTTGGATGTTATCAAATGCTTTTTCTGCATCTATTGAGATGATCATGTGGTTTTTGACTTTTCTTTTTGTTAATATGGTGTATCACATTGATTTGCATATATTGAACCAGCCTTGTGAACTCGGGCTGAATCCCAGTTGGTCGTGGTGTATGATTTTCTTTATGTGTTGTTGGATTTGGTTGGCTGAAATTTTGTTGAGAATTTTTGCATCTATATTCATCAAAGATATTGGCGTATAGCTTTCTTTTTTGGTAGTATCTTTGGTTTTGGTATTAGGGTGATGGAGGCATCATAGAATGTCTTTGGGGAGTTCCCGTTGTGGCACAGCAGAAACGAATCCGACTAGGAACCATGAGGTTGCGGGTTCGATCCCTGGCCTTGCTCAGTGGGTTAACGATCCAGCGTTGCCGTAAGCTGTGGTGTAGGTTGCAGACGCGGCTCGGATCTGGCATTGCTGTGGCTCTGGTGTAGGCCAGCGGCTACAACTCCGATTAGATCCCTAGCCTGGGAACCTCCATATGCCGTGGGTGCGGCCTTAAAAATGGCAAAAGACAAAAAAAAAAAAAAGTCTTTGGGAGTATTCCTTCTTCTGTAGTCTTTTGGAAGAGTTTAAAAAGAATCAGTATATGTTCACCTATAATTGTAATAAAATTCATTAAGCAATAGAAAAAAATTAAACTTCTTTCTCTAAAAAAAAAAAAGAATCAGTATAAGTTCTTCTTTATATGTGTGGTAGAATTTGCCTGTGAAGCCATCTGGTCCTGTACTTTTGTATAGAAAAACTTTTTTCAGAGAGTTCAAAAAAATAAGTGTGAAAAAAATTCTGATTTCAACTCTAAAATTAGATTTGTTTTCTACTCCTAAAATGTAATATTTAATTTTACATTTTATTCAATAATTGATCAGTTCTTTCCATCTTTAATATGTTACTTATGCCAAGAGATTTTTTTTCCTGTTGTACTCTAAAATTGCTAACCTCTGTGAAGAACAATATGCATCATATCTTAGCCCCCTCCCGCCGCATTTTTCTTTTTATGGCTGCAGTTTCCAGTCCTGGGATTGAACCCACACCTTAGCAGTGGCCTGAGCCGTCGCAGTCGAATCCTTAACCCATCTTGGTGGGAACTCTAGCCATCTGATTTTAAGTCAAGTATTTTCTAGATAAAATTCAAAAGAGAAAAGATTTTTTTACTTTATTGCTGCGTAAGGATGAGTACTTGAACTCCCTGTGTATTCCTTTAGCTGCTAGCTAAACTTGTTCTCAGGTTAATTTCATCACCCCCACTCCCCACCCCCGACCTCTTTTTTTTCTCCATCCATCTTGGTTATACGTTATTAATCTCAGTGTTTTCGGTCTCGAGTCTTTGTAATTTCTTTCACCCTATAACAATTATAATAAAAATGACACTAGCAGGAGTACAAGTTGGGAACAAATTATTTTCATTAAATGTCCAGATGTTATGCCGTTAATCCAGTGTCCTCCCCATCATGTACTACAATAGTCAAGATCCAAGAGAACTGTAGACAAGCAGAGTGAATAACAGAATAGGTCCTTATACATACCTCTTAAAAACCTCTTAATCATGCCTTTAAGGAACATTATTTGATCCTTAAAGTTTTTTTTTTTTTTTAATTTGTTGCCTTCTTAAATTCCATTGCTTCTGGGTGGTGTATCTCATAGCTACTGCTTTCTCTTTAGTCCGATTTTCATCGGGTCTTTCTAACTCCAGTCCTTCTAATGCCATTGAATAACTTTAAAAAATTTAGTGATCATCATATATCTTGAGATCTAAAAGGTCAGGTCTTCAACAGTCTAAATAGACTGTCTCTAGAAGAGTCCCAGGAGGTTGTAACAGTGGTTGTGAAAGGGTGGGGAAGGAGGTAACGGTTCCTGGGACAGGGATAGGAGAAAGGCTTACTTTTCATATTATAAACTTCTGAATTGTCTGTCTTGTCTCTGCACTACCTACTAAAAATTTATATTAAAAACAAAAAGCACCGGATGAGAGAAGGAACTGGGGAACAAACCCAGTTCTGTCTGGTTCCACAGCCTGTTTGCTTTTTTATTGCACTATGCTTTCAGCATGTCTACCTTAGATATATGAGCTTGTATAAATAATTCATTCATTTTATGCCCCAATTAGCTTTTTAGTAAGATCTGTTGATTTCCAAAATTATGATAAAAGGTCAGTGTGTGACTTAAATAAATATTAAAAAATAACCCTGTAGTTAATACTACCAAAACACAGGAGAATAATGGCAATAATAGCTCATTAAATTTTAAAAACAAATAAATCTCCCAGCTTTTAAATATCTGACCTAAAATCTGGCTTTACCTACGCAAATGAACTTATACCTTTTATACCGTACTCCTCTCAGTGTTCTTTTTTTTTTTTTTTTTTTTTGCTTTTTAGGGCCACACTCGTGGTATATGGAGATTCTCAGGCTAGGGATCTAATCTCTAATCAGAGCTACAGCTGCTGGCTTATGCCACAGCCATAGCAACGCCAGGTCCGAACCTCATCTGCAACCTACACCACAGCTTATGGCAACTATGAATCCTTAACCCACTGAGCGAGGCTAGCGATCGAACCAGCAACCTCATGGTTCCTAGTCGGATTCGTTTTAGCTGTGCCACGATGGGAACTCCCTCTCTCAGTGTTCTGAATCCATTTTTGTGCCCATGCCTTTCCTTATTTGTATTTATTATATTTGTTAGCTCTTTTGGTTACAAGCAACAGAAGCCAAACTCAGTGTAAGCAAAAAAGACACTTAGTTCATATAGCCAAGCCATGAGAGAGTAGGGAAGTAACTGGCCCCATATTTGACCAGAGCCATGGATTTACGTAACCTTAGGACTCTGGATGTTGCTCCCAAGTCTCAGTTGCCATTTATGGCTTCATCTCACGGTTACCTGTGGACCTCAGGGTTATATCTTCACAGGATTTCCTGTAAACTGTTAATTATCTCTTGAGGCTTGATAGAGTCAATTTCAGGGTTTGTTTTTTGTTTTTTATTTTTACTTTTGGCATTTTAGGGCCACACTTGTGGCATATGGAAGTTTCCAGTCTAGGGGTTGAATCAGAGCTTCAGCTGCCAGTCTACACCACAGCCACAGCAATGCTGGATCTGAGCCATATCTGCAACCTACACTGCAGCTCCGATCCTTAACCCATCCTTAACCCACTAAGCAAGGCCAGGGATCAAACCTGCCGCCTCATGGATACTAGTCCGGTTCATAACCCACTGAGCCACAACAGGAAATCCTTTTTTTTTCTTTTTTTGAGAAGATGAGGGAAGCAAAAATATTTCCTGGGTGGTGCATCACACTTTCTGTCATATCAGTATCAGGGGTCATAGACTGTCTGGTTATTGTTATGATGTTAAAATTGATCAAAGATTCTAACATTCTCCAACAAAAGGAGCCAGGATTCCTTAAATGGCTCTGCTTCTAGGGCTGTAATAGAGCATATATAAGATGAGCCTGGAGCATCTTACGGTGCTAGAAAATAAGAAAGCACTCAAAAAACCAAAAAGATAGGGGTTTGGTGCATGTCAGAGGGACATGGAAACTAACCTAAAATACCTTCCAATGGCCAGAACTGGGACAATTTGAGAAACAGAATCCCTGAGTAGATACTAATATAAATAAGTGGGAGATAAATCTCCCATATATAAATTCCAAATAACTTATGTAGATATTCTCTCTCCAGGAGAGGGAGCTTAACTCCCTCCTCTTGCCTTGTGAGCTACACTTAGTAACACTTCCAAAGAGAAGAGTACAGAAAAGGAGAGGAACTGACTTTACACTGCAGAAACCTGGCAGACACAGCCATGACCAGGGGATCAGTGTTAATATTATTAGTGATAAGTAATGTTGATAGCATGTACCCTTGATGTGATGTGATGAGAATGGCTTCCCCCTGAAAACATATGGCTAATCATGAGAAAAACATCAAACAAACCCATATCAAGGGACATTCTACAAAATACTTGACCAGTATATTAGTATAGTGTGAAAATACCAAGGTCATGAAAAACAAAGTCTGAGAAAATATCATGGATCAGAGAAGGCTAAGTTTACATGATAATTAAACGTAGTATATGCTGGATGAGATCTTGGAACAGAGAAAGGACATTAGGGAAGAACTAGTCCTAGGGAAATCCAAATAAAATGTGGAGTCTAATTATAGTAATGTACCAATGTTGGCTTCTTAATTATAACAAATGTATTATAATAATGTAAGATGTTATCAACAGGAAACAGGGTGAGAGATATATGGAAACTCTGTACTGTCTGCAACTTTTCTATATAGGAGTATTCTAAAATTAAAAGTTTTTTTTAAAAATTGATCAGTGGGTTGAAGTGTTGTGAGCCAATATAAAGTTTCCCATTAGACTTTTCACACAATACTTTTAGCAGTAAAAGTATTGTGTGAAAAGCAGATCATTTCCTTTTTTTTTCTTTTTTGGCCACCCCATGACATATGGAGTTCCCAGGTCAGGGGTTAGATCCGAGCCACCATTGCAGCCTAAGCTGCAGCTGTGGCAACACCAGATCCTTATCCCATTGTTCCAGGCCAGGATTTGAACCTGTGTCCCAGTGCTCCCAAGATGCCACCAGTCCCGTTGCGCCACAGTGGAAACTCCAGTGATCATTTCCTTGATCCATTATTTCTTTAGAGCTCATTCATTCTTCATTAAATTTAAATTTTTACTTCAGCAGTACATGCATATGGTAATAATTGAATTATAGAGTTTATGAAACCAGTAGTATCCCAGCTATTGTCATTCCCATGCTGCATTTAAAAAATCCTCCTATTTCAGGATTGACTCTGTGTCAAACCATGCAAGAATATTGAGTTCCTATGTTTTTTCATACTGCCTTGCTTTCTGTGTATTTATTCCCTTCTATCTAGTTGTTAGTTCTTGTGAGGGGAAGTGAAATCAGGAGTGCCCTATGTCGCCGTCTCGGTGACATCACAACCCTTGCATCTTTGTTTGGCTAACTATACTTCAGAACTTGGCCAGAGTCACTTTTTCCAAGAAAGTTTTCGTCTTCATGATCTTACTTGTTAGATGCCCCAATACCTGTGTATACATCATAGCACTCAAAACCCTGTGTTATCTTCTTCACTAGAATTTGAGTTCTTGGAAGACTGGGATCATATCTTACTGATTTAACGTCTCTGGTACTCCTAACTCCTTTCACACAGTAGGTGATGTAAATGAATGTTGGTTGATCAGTGAATGTTCTGCCTTCTTATTAAAACTTTCTCTAGCCTTTTCTGGCCTGCTTCTCTTGTGTATTTTTAAAACACTGTAAGAGAATCACATAGGTTTTAATTCCTCTGCCAGTTTGAGCACATTGCTAGGGCCTTCATGGCGCTTTGAATTGGGAAGAATTCTGAGCCTGCATCCTTGCTCAGCAAGAAAAAGTGCCACTATCAGTAAATTATGTTTGCCGTTTATAAAAAGAGAAAGAAGTGGCTGTATGCTTTAAATGTATTTGCCATCCCTGATGTGTGTGGAAGAGTGCTTAATTATTGTGTCTATTATTATATCGGGTGTTAGTTTTTGTCTTTCTCAGTTAAGTTGTGAGTTCCATGAGAGTAGCTGATGTTTGGCACTCAAATTAATTGCATACTAAGTGTTTAACAAATAAGTCAAGTTCAGGACTTGTCCATCAAGGTCTAGAAGAGAAGAAAGTAGACTTAGCCCATATATAATGTCATCTTTAATATAATGCTCATATAAAAACACCATTATTTAGATTTCCTCTTGGAATAAATTCAGAGCACTTAAGTGTGGCATAAGAGAAATAAATAGCACATATAGATGGAGCATTTTAATCGCAATCCCTAGAGAAACTTGGCCTTGTGTCCTACGAACTCTGTACAGGAATGTTTATGATTGTGTAATAACCTAGCCCCCCTCCAAAAAAACCCCTGGAAAATCCAAATGTTGATCTTCAATAGAATGGATACATTTTAAGTATAATACAGTGTTTTATGCAGTAGTAAAGATGAATATATATAGCTCTGGCAACAAAATGGATGAATCTAAAAGAATGTTAAATGAAGAAGTCTTAGAAGACTTTTTAATTGATACCAATTTTATAAAACTTAAAACCAGACAAAACTGAATACTCTTGCCAAAAATGTTTAGCTGTGTATAAATCAAGCCTGAAGATCTGACTTCATTTTACAGGAAATGTAGGATTTACAAGTGATACCTGATGGAAGCAATCAGGCAGATCTAGAATACGGTCACTTTGTAGGACACCTGGCCTGGTCTCTTTGACAAAGTATTATGCAGAAGAAAAGGTGGAATGTGGAGACAGAATGTTCTGGATTAAAGGAGAGTTAAGAAGTGACCGATGTAATGTTTAGACCCTAATTAGATTTGCAATAAAAGACATTTTTATAGCATTGAAGAAATTTAAATATGAGGTATAAGATGATATTAAGGAATATATTTGTTAGGTGTGATGACATTATGGTTAATTTAGAAAATTTATTTCTTTGGAGCTAGCTGCTGTTGAATTTTTGAGATGAAGTTGTGGGACTTCAGGTCCTCTCCAATGAGATCAACTCAAAGAGCCTCTGGCCAGGATAAAAATTGCCAGACCCTAATGGCCTCTTCGATCTATTACAGTTGTTATAGAGTTCTCAAGCCCCTCTTGAGCATCCTGGCCCACTCCTCCTTGTGCCCTCCTAGGAAAGGTATTTGGCCCACTTCTAAGGGCAGTATACGCCAGCAACCAACCAGCAAGTGCATGCCAAGATCTGTTCCCCTCTACTTTGTCCCTGGGCTATAAAAACAGACACGACCCCACTCTTAGGGTGGCTCTCCTTGATTATCGGGACGTCATCCTGCTGCGCTAGTAGCATTTCTCATCTCAATAAACTCTTTTTGTTTCACCTCAGTATGAGTCTGGAATCAGTTTTCCAACCTGTGCATGGACCACAGCAGAAATGTCATAATGTCCAGTGCTTTAAAATATCTAGGCAAAAAAAGAGTTGGATAAATTGTTAAGAAAGATCTTAACAATAGTAAAACTCTATGTAGAGTATATGGAAATTTTTCATAATAAAAAGTAAAACAAGCAAAATGAAAATGTTTCCTGACCCATCTATAAAACAATAAAAAAAAGATGGAAATGATAAACACTAAATTTGTATCAACAGTTGCTCTTGTAGAAGACACATGGTATAGGTGATAGTCCAGTTATTAAGTAAAATAGTACAATCATAGGTGTCCTTTTAAAAAAAGAAACAGCTTTATTGAGTTATAACTTGCCATAATATTCACCCATCGTCAGGTATATAATTCAGTAATTTTAATAAACTGTGCACCCATAAGCTTAGTCTACATTTAGAACATTGCTGTCATCCCTCAAATTTCCTCATATCCATTTGTACTCAATTTCTGCTCCACCTTCAGCCCTTGGCAACTGCTGACATAAAGTCCCTATAGATTTGCCTTTTCTGATAATCTAATGTGAACAGGACTCATATAATATGTATTCTTTCATATCTGGCTTTCACCTAGCATAATGTTTTTGAGGTTTATGTTTTAGCATGTGTCAGTAATTCATCTCATTTTATTGTTGAATAACATGTCATTATATAAATGTCATTTATTCACCAGCTGATGGACATTTTGTTATGAACATTTGATACGTGCCTTTGTGTGGAGGTGTTTTCTCTTAGGTAGGTACTTAGAGTGAAATTGCTGGGTTAGGTTGTATGGTAAATTATGTCTTGTTTTTTTTTTTTTTTATTTTTGCATTATAGCTGGTTTACAGATTTCTGTCAGGTTTTCCAACTGCACCATGTGGTGACCCGATTACATGTACATATATGGATTTGTCACATGTAATTAGGTATAGTTCCCCGTGCATTACAGTTGGAGCTCCTTGCTATTAAGTGGTTTTCCGAAGTGGCTGTACTGTCGATTGTTTCCACCAGTAGTATATGAAAGTTCCAATTCCTTCACAACCTTGTCAACATTTGATGTTGTTTCTCATTTTGGTGATAGCCACGCTAGTGGGTTGTGAGTGGTTATCTCATTTAAATTTGCAGTTCCTTAAATGACTAGTGATTTTGAACATCTTTTCATTTACTCATCAGCTAGTCTTACATCTTACTTGGAGAAATGTCTACTCATATCTTTTGCCCATTTTTAAGGATATTATCTTACTGTTTTGCCAATTTCCTTTAAATATTCTGGGTAGGGGTCCTCTATCAAATATATGACTTGCAAATATTCTCTCCCAGATTTCGACTTGCCTTTGTACTTTCTTAATGGTGTCTTTTGAAATGCAGAAGTCTTTAATTTTGATGAAGTGTAGTTTATTGATTTTTTTCTTTTATGAGACATGCTTTTGATATTTATTTAATAAGTCTTTGCCTAATCCAAGGCCACAATGATTTATTCTAGAAGTTTTATGGTTTTAATTCTTCTTTTAAACTCTATGATCCATTGTTACTTTTTTCTTCATCGTGGTAAAATACACACAGAATTTACTGTTTTGACCATCTTTACGATTCAGTGGTATTAATTACATTCAGTGGTATTAATTACATTCAGTGGTATTAATTACATTCAGTGGTATTAATTACATTCAGTGGTATTAATTACATTCACATTCTTGACGACAGTGCAGTCATCACCACCGTACATCCCCATAACTCTTTTCATCTTGTATCTATACCTGTTAAACAATAACTCTTCATTGTCCTCTCTCTCCAACCCCTGACAACCACCATTCTACTTTCTGTCTCTTTAACATTGACTACTCTAAGTACCTAGTATAAGTGGAATCATAAATATTCGTCTTACTGTGACTGACTTATTTCATTTAGCAAAATGTCCTCAAATTTCATTTTTTATAGCATATTGCAGAATTTCTTCTGTTTTTGGTTTTTCTTTTTAGGGCCACATCAGTGGCATATGCAAGTTCCCAGGCTAGGGGTCTAATTGGAGCTGTAGCTACAGGCCCACGCCACAGCCACAGCAATGCTAGATCTGAGCCTCATCTGCGATCTACACCACAGCTCATGGCAGCGCCAGATCCTTAACCCACTGAGCAGGGCCAGGGATCAAACCTACATCCTCATGGATACTGGCTGGATTTGTTTCCACTACACCACAACGGAAACATCCGAATTTGTTTTGTTTTTAACACTAGTAGTCCATTGTGTGTATATACCACATTTTGCTTACTCATTCATCAGTTTATCACTTGGGTTGTTTCTGTGATTTAGCTATTGGAAATAATACTGCTGCGAACACTGGAGTACAAATACATCTTTTAGACCTTGCTTTCAGTTCCTTTGGGAATGTACCCAGAACTGGAATTGCTGGATCATACGGTAATTCTATTTTTAATTTTTTGAGACATTGCCATACTATTTTACACAGCAGCTATACCATTTTACATTCCCACCAACAGTGTGCAAGGGTTCCAGTTTCTCCATATTCTTGCTAACACTTATTTTTTTTTTTTTAACAGTACCCATAGTAATGGGTCTGAGGTAGTATTTCGCTGTAATTTTGACTTGCATTTCCCTAATGGTGAGTGATGGTGAGCATCTTTTCACTTATTGAGCAGTTGTGTATCTTCTTCGGAAAAATGCCTGTTCAAGTCCTTTGTTAGTTTTTAATGGGGTCGTTTGGTCTTTGTTGCTGCTGTTGTTACTGAATTTGAGAGGTTCTCTATATATTATGTATCTATATATGAATCTGTCCCATTTTTTGTTTTGTTTTTTAGATTCCACATATAAGTAAAATCATATGGTGTTTGTTTTTCTCTGCGTGACTCATTTCACTTAGCATAATACAAGCAGCATAATACAAGCAGGGACTTAATTTTGTTATTGTGCTATTTTTATATGCCTTATAGGTTTTTTGTCTCATTTCCTGCATTAGTATCTTATTTTGTGTTTAATTGCTTTTTTATAGTGAAATTATTTAATTTCTTTACTATTTCCTTTGTATATGTTCTCCAGCTATTTTCTTTGTGATTACCATGGGGATTACATTTAACATTCTAAATTTATAACACTGATTTGAATTTATACCAGCTTAACTTGAACAACATACAAAAATTCTTCCTTTATGTTGCTCTCACCACCCCTTTCAGCTTTTTCTAATTGAAATATAGTTAATTTACAATGTTTCAGGTATACAGCAAAGTGATTCAGTTATACATACATGTATTTTTTCTTTTTCTGATTATTTTCCATTATAGACTATTATCTTTTGTCCTAGATTCTGCATATAAGCGATACATACCATATTAGTCTTTCTCTGTCTGAGGTACTTCACTTAGTATGATTATCTTTGGGCCCATCCATGTTGCTGCAAATAGCATTATTTCATTCTTTTTTATAGCTTACTTAATATTTCGTTGTATCTACATTCCACATCTTCTTTATCCATCATTTGTCAATGGATATTTAGGTTGCCTCCGTGTCTTGAATATTGTAAATAGTGCTGTGACAGCAGAGTGCATGTCGATTTTCAAATTAAAATCTTTTGTTTTTTTCCATATATATGTCCAGGAATGGGATTGGTGGATCATACTGGAACTCTATTCTTAGGTTTCTGAGGAACTTCCGTACTGTTCTCCATAGTGGCTGCACCAATTTACATTCCCACCAACAGTGTGGGAGCATTTATTATTTTTTGATGATGGCCATTCTAACTGGTGTGAGGTTATACCTCACTGTAGTTTTGATTGGCATTTCTCTAATCATTAGTGATGTTGAGCAGCTATCTGTGTGTCTTCTTTGGAGAAATGTCTATTTACATCTTCTGCCATTTTTTTTTATTAGGTTGGGTCGTTAGGTTTTTTTTTTTTAATATATATATATAGAGAGAGAGAGCAGGATGAGGTGTTTGAAAATGTTGGAAATTAGTCCCTTGTCAGTCTTGTTGTTTGCAGATATTTCCTCCTATTCTGTAGGTTGTCTTTTGGTTTTGTTTATGGTTTCCCTTGTACAAAAGCATTTAAATAGTCCAATTTGTTTGCTTTTGCTTCCATTACTCTAAGAGACAGGTCCAAAAAATATCACTGTGCTTTATGTCAAAGAGTGTTCTGCCTGTGTTTTCCTCTCAGAGTTTTATAGTATCTGACCTTACATTTAGGTCTTTAATCCATTTTGAATCTATTTTTGTATATACTTTCAGAGAATGTTCTAATTTCATTCTTTTACGTGTAGCTGTCCAGTTTTCCCAGCACTACTTATAGAAGTGACTGTCTTTTGTCTATTGTATGTTCTTGCCCCCATTGTTGTAGATTAATTCACCATAAGTATGTGGCTTTACTTCTGGACTTTGTCTTTTTCCTGTGTTTCTGTTTTTGTCATACCATATTATTTTGATGACTGTAGTTCTGGAGTATAATCCAAAGTCAGGGAGCCTGATTCTTCTAGCTCCAAGATTCTTTTGGCTATTCAGGGTCTTTTGTGTTCCCATACAAATTTAAAAATTTTTTGTTCTAGTTCTGTGGGAAATGTCATTGGTAATTTGATAGGTATTGCATTAAATTAATAGATTGCCTTGGGTAATATGGCCATTTTGACAGTATTGATTCTTACAATTGAAGAACATGGTATATCTTTCCATCTGTGTTACCTTCATTTTCTTTCATCAGCATCCAGTAGTTTTTGAAGTACCAGTCTTTTGCCTCCTCAGGGACATTTATTCCTAGGTATGTTATTCTTTTGATGTGATAGTAAATGGGATCATTTCCTTAATTTCTCTTTATGAAAGTGTTAAGTGTATAGAAATGCAACAGATTTCTGTGTCTTAATTTTGTATCCTGCAGCTTTACCAAATTCATTGATGAGCACTCAGTTTTCTGGTGATGCCTGTAGGATTTTCTATGTTTAGTGTCATGTCATCAGCAAACAGTGATAGTTTTCATCTTCCTTTTCAATTTGGATTCTTTTTATTTCTTCTCTGATTGCTGTGGCTAGGACTGCCAAAACTACGTTGAATAAAAGTGGTGAGAGTGGGCATTTTTGTCTTGTGCCTGATCTTAGGGGGAATGCTTTCAGCTTTTCATCATTGATTATGACGTTAGCGGTGGGTTTGTCCATGTATGGCCTTTATTATGTTGAGGTAGGTTCCCTCTCTGCCCACTTTCTGGAGAGTTTTTTTTTTTTTGCCTTTATGTAGAGCTGCACCTGCGGCATATGGAGGTTCCCAGGCTAGGGGTCTAACAGGAGCTGTAGCCGCCGGCCTTCACCACAGCCACAGCAATGTGGGATACGAGCCACGTCTGCAACTTTCACCACAGCTCACGGCAACGCCAGATCCTTAACCCACTGAGCAAGGCCAGGGATCGAACCTGCAACCTCATGGTTCTTGCTCAGATTCGTTAACCACTGAACCACAAAGGGAACTCCTGGAGAGTTTTTTTTTTAATCATAAATGGATGTTTAATTTTATCAAAAACTTTTCTACATCTATTGAGATGATCATATGGTTTTTATTCCTCAATTTTGTTAATGTATTGTTTCACACTGATTGATTTACAGATACTGAAAAATCCTTGCATCTCTGGGATAAGTCCTACTTGATTGTGGTATATGATTCTTTTAATTTATTGTAGTAGATCTGCAAGTATTTTATTTAGGATTTTTGCATCTATATTCACCAGTGATATTGAACTATAATTTTCTTTTTTGTGATATTTTTGTCTGGTTTTAGTGTCAGGGTGATGGTGGCCTTATAGAAGAGTTCAGAAGTGTTCCTTTCTCTGCAGTTTTTTTGGAATAGTTTCAGAAGGATAGATGTTATCTCTTCTCTAAATGTTTGGTAGAATTCACCTGTCAAGCCATCTGTTCCTGGACTTTTACTTCTTAGGGGATTTTTAGTTGCTGATTCAGTTTCAGTACTGTCATTGTTCTGTTCATATTTTCTATTTCCTTTTGGTTCAGTCTTGGGATATTGTACCTTTCTAAGAATTTGTCCATTTCTTTTAGGTTGTACATTTTATTGGCCTATAATTGCTTGTAGCAGTCTCTTATGATCCTTTGTATTTCTGTGGTGTTGGTTGTAACTTCTTTTTTATTTGTGATTTTATTGATCTGGGCCCTCTCCCCTTTTTTTTTTTCTTGATGAGTCTGGCTAAAGGTTTATTACTTTTGTTTATCTTTTCAAAAAACCAGCTTTTAGTTTCATTTATATTTTAATTTTGGGTTTTCTTTGTTATTCTATCCCTAGTTGTTTTAGATGTAAGGTTAGGTTGTTTGAGATTTGTTTTGTTTCCTGAGGTAAGCTTTTATTGCTATCAAATTCCCTCTTAAAACTGCTTTTGCTGCATCCAGTGGGTTTTGATTGTTCTTTTTTCATTTTCATTTGTCTCTAGGTATTTTTTTTTTATTTCCTCTTTGGTTTCTTCAGCAGTCCATTGGCTGTTTAGTAGCATATTATTCAGTCTCCACATGTTTGTATTTTTTTTGCAGTTTTTTTCTCTGTATTTGACTTCTAGTGTCATAGCGTTGTGGTTGTAAGAGATGCTTGATGTGATTTCCAGCCAGATCCTTAACCCACTGAATAAGGCCAGGGATCGGACCCATTTTCTTAAATTTACTGAGGCTAGTTTTATGGCCTAGTATGTGATCTATCCTTGAAAACATTCCATGTGCATATGAAAAGAATATATATTCTGCTGCCTTTGAGTCTCTCTAGTGAATGTGTTACTTCAGTTATTGTACCTTCTTAGTTCCAGGATTTTGGGTATCTTTTCAAGGTTTTTATCTCTATTCACATTTCCATTTTGTTCACACATCATTTTCTTGATTTTTTTCCACATCATCTTCCTTTAATTCTTTGAGGGTTTTTTTGTTTGTTTTGTTTTGTTTGTTTGTTTTTTGCTTTTTAGGGCCATACTTGTGGCATATGGAAGTTCCCCTGGCCAGCATATGCCATAGCCACAGCAACATGAGATCCGAGCTAAGTCTGCAACCTACACCACAGCTCACGGCAACACCGGATCCTTAACCCACTGAATGAGGCCAGGGATCAAACCCATATCCTCATGGATACTAGCTGGGTTTATTACCACTGAACCATTATGGGAACTCCTCTTTGAACATCTTTAAGATGGTTGTTTTACAAGCTTTGTCTCATATAACTGCTGTAAATAAATCCTTTTCAGGAACAGTTTCTATTGATTTTTTTTCCTTTCAGTGTGTTATGCTTTCCTGGGTTTTGTATGCCTTGTGATTTTTGTTGAATATGAGACATTTGAATCTAGTAATGTGGTAACTCTGGAAATCAGATTCTCCTCCTTTCTCAGAGATTAGTGTTTTTATTACTGCTCTTTTTTTTTTTTTTTAATTGTTGCAGGCTCTCTCTATTTCAACAACCCACATGACATGTAAATATAATGTCTTAGGTTTTTTCTGAGCCTTTCCTTTGGCATTCGTAGCACTTTCTGATTTTCACCTTGTAGGCAGTTATTTTTGAGTGTGCTGTTTTTTTTTTTTTTCTTTTTAGGGCCACACCTCTGGCATATGAAAGCTCCCAGGCTAGGGGTTGAATTAGAGCTGCAGCTGCTGGCCTGTGCCACAGCCACAGCAACATTGGATCTGAGCCACATCTGTGAACTACACCACGGCTTGCAACAATGCCAGATCCTCAACCCACTGAGTGAGGCCAGGGATTGAACCCATATCCTAATGGATACCAGTCAGGTTCTCAACCCACTGAGCCACAACAGGAACTCTAGAACGTGCTGTTTTTTAATGTCTGGCTCCCAAGAGTGGAAAAGCAAAAAATGAAGGGGGGAGAAAGGGCACCAGCACTTTATATTCACTGGAAGGCACGTCAGCTGGAATGGGAGGGGCTTACAACAACGAGGGGAAGTGCAACAACAATGGCTGCCAGCTTCTTTTTCTCTTGGTCTGTCCCTCTGTGATTAGAAGTGGCAGTTAGTGATTCAGAGCACACATCCTCATTATTTGGAAGACAGGGTCATTTCTGCTCACCTGGCTCCCATAAGCTGTGAACAAGATACTCCAGCATCTTGCACACAGCTGCCTGTCAGTGGTTGAGGGTGGGAGATGTGTAGTTGCCAATGTGCTAAGAGCTGAAATGGACAAAATATACTGCAGTTACCATCCAAGTGTTTCCCTGAAAGCTGCAAGCCTTTAAGAGGCTTCAGATCCCAAATTAGTCACATCCAATTGAATTGTTGTCTAGGTGAGGAGACAGGTTCCCAGTGCTTCCTACTCCGCTGTCCTCACAGAACCCTCTCTGCGATCTAACCCGAGTTAATTTCTGTGTGTGCTGTGAAGGGTCAGGTTCACTTCGTGGCATGTTGATGTCCAGTTGTCCCCTCACAATCTTTTTTCTTTAATGAAGTACCTTGACACCTTGGTAAAAAAAAAATAAACTGACCATAAATGTGAAGGCTTATGTCAAGACTCTGAATTACATTTTAGTGACCTATAAAGCTTTTTTTAATACAAAGACCATGCTGTCTTTTTCCTTATATGCCTGGCACATAATAGGAGCTCAGAAGTTTAGTTACATTGAAATTGAATTGGCCAGACTTATTAAATAGTCTGTGTTCTTATATTTGCCACATTTTCATCTTTTTTCTCTTGAAGTGTGTGGTTGATTTATTTTTGTTTCATTTCCCTGTAGTTTCCTATTAAGGTATCTTTTGAAAACTTCCATCCTTAGGCTGAAAAGAAACTGGATGCCTCACTAAAAAAACAAACAAAAAAAATCAAGGACCCGGTACCCTTTGAGATAGGCATGCCAATAACGGTAGCAGCCATCAGAAAAACAGAATTCACTGGCTGGAATTGCAGTCTTCGGTAAAGTAAAATCCTGGAGTTCCTTTTGTGGCTCAGTGGTAACAAGCCTGAGTTGTATCCATGACTTGGGTTTAATCCCTGGCCTTGCTCAGTGGGTTAAGGATCTGGCATTGCTGTAGTGTAGGCCAGCAGCTACAGCTCCAATTTGACATCTAGCCTGGGAACATCCATATGCTACCAGTGTGGCCCTATAAAGCAAAACAAAACAAAACAAAACAAAACTGTAAAATCCCAAGGCTGATTAAGTTGCTGTCCTCTTGCTATACCTTCCATAGAAATGCAGCAGTATTTTAAGCATTGTTGTATTTACTGCTTTAAAATGAAATTTTAGCAGAATATACTAGAAGTATTTTATGAAGCAGAAGACTTAGAAAGACTGACTCCTGGGAAAGCTATTTAACTTTGGTGTTCTCTGATTACCTTGTGGGGAAATAATTCTTGCTATATCAATATCTTATAGTGTTAATGAGATTTAAATAAAGGGATATTTCTGTAAGGGAAATATAAAGTGCTGCAAAATATAAAGTGCTGTACAAACATTTTATTTTATTTTATTTGCTTTTTAGAGCCACCTGTGGCATATGGCAGTTCCTAGGCTAGGGGTTGAATCAGAGCTATAGCTGCCAGCCTGTGGCACAGCCACAGAAATGCAGGATCCAAGCCACATCTGCAACCTACACCACTGCTCACGGCAATGCTGGATCCTTAAACCAGTGAGCGAGGCCAGAGATCGAACCCGCAACCTCATGATTCCTAGTTGATTTGTTAACTGCTGTGCCATGACAGGAACTCCTTTACAAACGTCTTAAATGTCATTTGTGGAGATCCCGTTGTGGCGCAGCAGAGACGAATCCAACTAGTGTCCAAGAGGATGTGGGTTTGATTCCTGGCCTTGCTCAGTGGGTTAAGGATCCAGCATTGCCATGAGCTGTGGTGCAGGGTGCAGATGTGGCTCAGATCCTGCATTGCTGTGGCTGTGGCATAGACTGGCAGCTGTAGCTTTGATTCGACCCCTAGCCTAGGACTTCTTATGCCATGGGTGCCGCCCTAAAAAGCCAAAAAAAAAAAAAAAAAGGCCATTTGCATGTTAAGCACTGATACACAATTTTTAAAATTTCAAATACTTTCTAGGATGATGTAAAAGGAAAAGATGGACAGTTGGGTCATTTGCTCACAAATACAGTTGAAATGGGTAAAATTGGGATACTAAAGCTCAAGGATAAGAACATAGCTAAAACCAGTGAGAGTGAGAGGAACATTTTCTTCAGTCTGTTTCTTATAACAGGAAGTTGGAAAGGAAATGATACTTTTCTTGGAGAGCATATAAAAATCTCTATTAGCACAGTGACTCAGTACATATGCAAAATCGATGAGCATGTCTTTAATATCAATAATTTTCTCATGTGCTAATAGCAAATGTGCAGAATATTGCCACATTTGCATATAGCTATAATGAACCCTGATCTTATAATAACTGGACATCTTACGTCAATTATGACCTTGTAAAACAAGGAAGCATTGTGAAATTAGAAAATTGGACTAATGAGAAATAATGTAGAAGGCTTTTGTTAAAAGAAACGATGACACTTACTGTTTTCTTATTTTTCTTCAACCATTGTGAAATTTCTTCTACTCTTTAAAAGTATCTCTGGGAATTAAATTTTTAAAATGCTAAAAAAATCTTTAATTTTACATAATTGAATAGATTGTGATAAAGTCTTTATCATTGGTCTGTAAAATTGATGTAAAAATTGTTTTAAAATGTACTGTAAGTGATTGAGTATACAAGGCTACATTATGGCATCTTGTAAGGGTAGCTTGACGGAATAAAATTAAGAGTCCAGAAAGAAGCCCTTATATTTATGTTCACTTGATTTCAGACAGTGGTACCAAGACAATTCAGTGGGAAAAGAATAATCTTCTTAACAAATGATGCTAGATATCCAAATGCAAAATAATGAATTTGGGCCCCTTCTTCACACCACACACACAGAAATAACTCAAAATGGCTTATAGATTTAAATGTAAAAGCTAAAACTATAAAGCTCTTAGAAGAAAATATAGGAGTAACTCTTCATCACCCTGAGTTAGGTGGTGATTTCTTGGATAAACTGGACTTTGTCAAAATTAAGACTTTTTTGATACAAAGGACACCATCAAGAACATGTAAGGACAACCCACAAAATGGGGGAAAATACTGGCAAATCATGTATTTGACAAGAAGCTTGTTTCTAGAATATATAAAGAACTCCTACAACTCAAAAATAAAAAGTAGCCCAAGTAAAAATTGGGCAAAGGATCTGAAGAAACTTTTTTGCAAAAAGTTACAGATATCCAATAAGCACATGAAAAGATGCTTAGCACCATTAGCCATCAGGGAAATGCAATTCAAAACCACAGTGATCTCCTTCATACCCACTTTATACCCCCTGGCATGGTTATAATAAAAAGAAACATAATAACAAGTATTGGTGAGAATGTGGAGAAATTAGATGCCTCATATATTGATACATTTATAGGACTGTAAAATAGCAGGACTGCTTTGGAAAACTAGGGACTTTTCAAAAGGGTACACAGTAGCCATATGCCCTGCAATTCTATTTCCAGGTGTATAACCAAGAGAACTGAAAACATATGCACACAAAAACTTGTGTGTGAATGTTTGTAGCAGCATTAGTCATAATAGCCAAAAAGTAGAACAACCCAATGTCCATCATCTGATGGAGAAGTTATTATGTTGTATCCATCAATGGGATATTATTTGGCAATAAGGAATGAAGTGCTGATACACGCTATAGTATGGATGAACCTTGAAAACATTTTGCTAAGTGAAAGATTCAGTCACAAAAGGCCGTATGTTATATGATTCCATTTATAGCAGATATCCAGAATAGCCAGTTCTGTCCAGACAAAGTAGATTAGTGCGGCCTCGGTAACAACTGAGGGGAGGTCTTGGAGCGGGGATGTGTGCTGATAGGGTCTGGGTTTCCTTTTGGTCTGACAGAAACTTTATGAAAGCGTTATGGTTGTACAACTCCATGAATATATTAAAAGCCATTGAATTATGCAAATTAAATGGGTAAATTATATATGGATAAAAAATAATTTTAAAATCAAACAATACCCAACTCAAATATATGAAGAAAAGAACATGTGCAGATCTATTGGTTATCTTCTGGAGACAGAAAAAAATCAGAAGGTTGATTATCTTTTAGTTAATTTCTTTTATTCTCTATCCTTATGGTGGCTGACTAGATTTATTAAATGCATGCACTATTGTAAATCTTAATTCATTTTTGACAGGAATTGAGTTCTTCTCAGACTTTATCACACGATGGAGGATTCTTCAATACACTGGAAGATGATGTTCATAAAATTCTTATTAGAGAAAAAAGAAGAGAACAGCTTACAGAATATAATGGAACAGATAATTGCACAGCTCATGAACACAACCAGGCATGTAAAATGGAAAATTCTATTAAAATCACAGTGAAATTATTATTTTTTAAATGTAAGCAATGGATTCCAATTATGATTGTGTAAATTTAGTTTTCATTATTAACACATATTTATATTAAAAATATGAAGTACTTCATTAATGGTGAATATTTATTAAGCATGTCCTATAATGCTAGGTATTGTTAGACACCAGTGTAGGGGACTGAGAAAACCAAGATAGATAAGACTGGCCTTTCATTAAACACTCAGAGCAGTGAGGATAGGATGAGGTAGCCCTGTAAAGAGAGTTATCATTCACCATGATGACGGCTTTAAGAGAGAGCTGACCAACAAAAGTTTTTTGCTTTTTTTTTTTTTACAGCCACACCTGTGGCATATGGAAGTTCCCAGGGTCAAATATGCCACAGCCACAGCAACACCGGATCTGGGCTGCATCTGTGACTTGCACTGCAGCTTGCAGCAACACTGGATCCTTAACCCACTGAGCAAGGACAGGGATTGAACCTGAATCCTCACAGACACTGCTGGGTTCTTAACCCGCTGAGCCACAACAGGAACTCCAAAGAGAGAGAAATTGGGAAAGGTATATAAAGAAGAGACGTTTAGAATAGATTTCTAGTGGTGAATAACTGTATGAGCTGAGAAATGAAGAAAACCTAAGGGAGCTGCAAGAGTAATGGCCCAGAAGAATGAAAAGCCTTAGACTGAATATTCAGGAAACTGGAAAATTCTGTCTCTAAGAAGAGATTTAAGTGAGTGTGGGAAAACATGACTAGATAAATAGATTGGATTTAGATTATGAAAGTCTTTTTATGTGAAATTAAGTTAGAATTCTACTTTGCAGACCAGGGTTTGTAAATTGTGCCTGGTCAGCAGTCTGTTTTTGTAAGGCTCACAAGCTAAGAATGATATTCATGTTTTTAAAGTATTGTTTGGAAAAATACAGAAAGAAAGAAAAGATCTTATCATATAGAGACCTCTAAGTCTGCATTTATTTTTCTCATCACATCCGCCAGTCTTTTCTTTTCCTTTCTCTTAAACTGTGAATCTGTTCTTTATATTGACCTCCAGTCCGTCAATAAACTTCTCCCAGTCTGAAGCTTGTAGAAAGTAATTTCAGTAACTTCTCCATGAAAGCTTGCCCCTTATCTCCTTGATTTTTGGTATTGCCTCCTTGCTGGTAGGCAGCATTGGCACTCTTTTTCGGTAGAAAGTCTACCTTCTTTATTGTAATTTAATTTCTGGGCAGCCAGATATTGCTGAACAATATATTTTTTAAAACAGTGCTCACATTCTCTTCTGAAAAATCAGTGCTGTATAACTTTTGCCATATCCTCATTTCTGCTTAATGGTCCTTTAATACATCTCTTTCTGACTTTAATAAATTCTTTACAATGGCTATTCAAAATTCAAAAGCTATTTCCTATCCTTTTACTCTCTTCACTGGACATTCCTTTTTTGTTTCCTCTGATAAACTCAACCATTAAACAAATTAAACCCTTACTGTGTTGTGTTTTATAGGACACAGAAAAGCCAGGCTCTTAAATAATTTTTTACTCTAATGCAGTAATAATATTGCTTTATAAAAACACTATACCACATGAAAATCTATTTTCAGCTTAGTATGGGAAATCCTTACTTGCCCTGAGGTACTTGTGAGCTTCTTCCTTTCTTGCACTGAATTAAATGTTTTCCTGTCTTACGTGTCAAATTTTACCTGTTCAAGCAGCCATGTTAACACATGTAGTTAGCACATTTGTTTCCTCTTTTTCATTGATTATGATTTTCCCCTTTGTCTTTCATATCTTCCTGTTTTTAAGCCATCTCATTGTTTGGTAGGAAGAATGATACTAATATACTTGAGTAAATAATTAGGTATTTCAAATCCTTTGTAGAGCAAAGATGGGTACATGTAAGTTCAGTTAAATTATTAAGTAATATTAATGATATAATAAAACCAAAGTGACAGTGCAGTATAATAGAGAATAGTTTTGAAATCAAACAAACTTAAAGCTCTGCAGCTTATCAGCTGTGTTACACTGGAATGAAATTACCTGCATTTCACGCACTGTTATTAGGAAAATTAGCAACTATGATGTAAAATGTTTAGCACCCAAGAATTGTATCTAATCACTTGTGATGGAACATGATAGAGGGGAATGTGAAAAAAAGAATGTGTATATGTATATGTATAACTGGGTCATGCTGCTGTACAGCAGAAATTGACAGAACATTGTAAATCAACTATAATAAATTTTTAATATATATTTGATTAATGCAAATAAAAAATAAAATGTTTAGCAGAGCATATTGTACACAGGATTCATTTAATAATTGTTTTTGTACAAGGTAGGAAGTGTTGTCCAAAAAAGGTAATTAAAAGGAATAGAGATCAGACATGACTTTCTTAGGAGAAAATAGTCTTTGAATTGGAAGTTAAAAGAGACAGTAGAATTTGAACATGCAGAGGTGAGGGAGAAGAAACTGGAATGCCAAGAGTAAAAGAATGGAGACGGTGAAGTATAAACCAGTTTAATTAAGACAGGATTCATAGAGGAGCATAATATAAGTTTGAAAAAATGGGTTTGGGAGGATGGTGGAGGACTTTAAAGGCTGATTTATGATTTAATCAGGAGATAAAGAATTTTCTAAAGTTTTTGAGCAGAGGACAAAGTTCTATATGGTCATACGAATTTCACTGCAGAGCTTAGGAAAAATTGAAGGAAGGTAAAAACTAGTGATAGGAATCAGACAGTACGCAGTATTGGTAATGATGTAGAACAGCAGTAACATACTACTAAGTGGTGATGTAAATTGATATAAACATTTTGGAGAACACCTTTTTTTTTTTTTGTCTTTTTAGGGCCACACCTGCACCCAGGCTAGGGATCGAATCAGAGCTATAGCTGCTGGCCTACGCTACAGCCATAGCAACGCCAGACCTGAGCCACATCTGCGACTACACCACAGCTCACTGGAATACTGGATCATTAACACACTGAGCAAGGCCAGGGATGGAACCTGTGTCCTCCTGGATACTAGTCAGATTCGTTTCTGCTGAGCCACAGTGAGAACTCCTCGGAGAACACTTTGGCATTAACTTTGAAAGTTGAAGATGATGGGGAGACTATTTTCTAGAAATTCTACCTTAGATTAAACCCTGGAGACATCTTCAAGAAGAATGTTCCAAACTCAGTTGTTTGTGACAACAAAATCAGTGGGAGAAATGAAGGAGCTACAGCGATACATAGCAACATGAATGAATATCAAAAAACTTAATCTTAAATGAAAAAAGGAAGTTACTATATAGTAATAGTTTGATATATATAAATTTCTTCCCTTTTTTTTTTTTTTTTTTTTTGCATTTTGCTTTTTAGGGCCACACCTGTGGCAAATGGAAGTTCCCAGGCTAGGGGTCAAATTAGAGCTCCAGCTGCCAATCTACACCAGAGCCACAGCAACGGGGGATCTGAGCCGCGTCTGCAAACTACATTGCAGTTCATGGTTCAGAGAAAGAAAGCCCTTCTTGCAAAGGTTAAAATCCTTTTTAACTGTACATTAATATACCAAGAATCTTTAAGGGTGATAAATAGATCGATCCTAATTAAACAAGTCTTCACATTTGTTTTCATTTTTTTTGTTTTGTTTTGTTTCTGTTTGTTTGGCTGTGCCCGTGGCATGTGGAAGTTCCTGGGCCAGGAATCATACCCGAGCCAGAGTAATGACATGCGACTGTAGCGACAATGCCAGATCCTTGACTTGCTGTGCTACAGGGAATTCCTAGTTTCATTTTTGAATAGTGCTTTTGTAGGAAAATGCTACATGCTTAGGTATTTAAAAATAATTGTAACAATAAGGAATATAGATAGTTTTTGGTAGCCCCTTATGTAAACCATAGTTATGTTCTGTGAAATCAGCATGCTATGATTTGCTTGGTCATTACCCTATTATTGAGTATTTAGGTTGTTTAGAATATATTCATAAATTTAATTTTTTTATGAATTTGTCCTTGGAATATACAAAATCTTTTTAAAGTATAGTTTATTTACAGTATTGTGTCAGTTTCTGCTATACAGCATAGTGACCCAGTCATACATACATATACATACATACATATATATACGTATATAAACACACACATTCTTTTTCTTGTACTATATTCCACCATGCTCTCTCCCAAAGATTGGATATAGTTCTTTGTTCCGTACAATAAGACCTCATTGGTTATCCATTCTAAATGTAATAGTTGGCATCTACCAACCCCAGGCTCCTCATCTATCTCACTCTCTTCCTCCTCCCTCTTGGCAACCAGAAATCTGTTCTCTGTGTCCATGAATTTGTTTCTTTCCGTAGATAGGTTTATTTGTGCCATATTTTAGATTCCTCATGTAAGCGATATCATATGGTATTTGTCTTTCTCATTCTGACTTCACTTACTGTGAGAATCTCTAGTTGCATCCCTCTTGCTGCAAATTTTTTTTTTTTTTGGTCTTTTTTGGGGACAGCCCGCGGCATATGGAGGTTCCCAGGCTAGGGGTCCAATCGGAGCTGTGGCCGCTGACCTATGCCAGAGCCACAGCAACATGGGATCCAAGCCACGTCTGCAACCTACACCACAGCTCACGGCAATGCCAGATCCTTAACGCACTGAGCAAGGCCAGGGATCGAACCTGCAACCTCATGATTCCCAGTCAGATTCGTTTCCACTGTGCCACAAAGGGAACTCCTATTTCATATTTTTTTTGTGACTGAGTTGTATTCTGTTATATACATTTACATCTACCACATCTTAATCCACTCATCTGTCAATGGACATTTAGGTTGTTTTCATGTCTTAGCTATTGTGAGTAGTGCTGCGATGAACACAGGGGTGCAGGTATCTTTTTGAATTATAGTTTTGTTCAGATATATGCCCAGGAGTGGGATTGCTGGATCATAAGGTAGTTCTATATTTAGTTTTCTGAGGAACCTCCATACTGTTTTCCATAGTGGTTGTACCAGTTTACATTCCCACCAACACTGCAGGAGGGTTCCCTTTCCTCCATACCTTCTCCAGCATTTGTTATTTGTAGACTTGTTAATGATGGCCATTCTGACCAGTGTGAGGTGATACCTCATTGTAGTTTTGATTTACATTTATATAATAATTAGTGATGTTGAGCATCTTTTCATGTGCCTACTGGCCATCTTCTTTGGAGAAATGTCTGTTTAGATCTTCTGCCCATTTTTCTGTTGGGTTGTTTGTTTTTTTGTTGTAGAGGTGTATGAGTTTTTTGTATATTTGGAGATTAGGCCCTTGTCAGTTACATCATTTAAAAAGATTTTCTCCCATTCTGTGGATTGTCTTTATGTTTTTTGAATGGTTTCCTTTGCTATACAAAAGCTTGTAAGTTTAATTAGGTCCCATCAGTTTACTTTTGTTTTTATTGTCATCATTTTAGGAGGTGAATCAAATAAGATGTTGCTATGATTTAGGTCAAAGAATGTTCTGCCTGTGTTTTCCTCTAGGAGTTTTATAGTCTCTGGCCTTACATTTAGGTCTTTAATCCATTTTGAGTTTATTTTTGTGTATGGTATTAGAGAATGTTCTAATTTCATTCTTTTACATGTAGCGGTTCAGTTTTCCCAGCACCACTTATTGATGAGACTGTCTTTTCTCCACTGTATACTCTCCCCTGCTTTGTTATAGATTAATTGACTGTAAGTGCATGGCTTTATTTCTGGGCTTTCTATCCTTTTCCATTAATCTGTGTGTCTGTTTTTATGTCATTTTGATAACTAGTTTTGTAGTATAATCTGAAGTCAGGGAGCCTGATTCTTCTAGCTTCATTCTTCCATCTGTATTGCTGTTTTAGTGCCATTCTTAATACAGTAATTACATCAAAGCATATAAATGTCTGTGTTGCTCTTGATATATATCAACATTGTCTTCTAGCAGCAGGATATGAGCTTACTAATTTCTCCACAACTTCACTGGCATTGCCTCTAATGGCCTTTGGGTCTCTGTTTTATTAATTGCCTTTGTAGCATATTTCACCCCCTTCTGTGAGTACCTTATATTCACTATGTCTAAATTCAAGGTCATCATTTACTCTCCAAACCAAGCATTTGGCTTGACCTCATCATTGCTGTTTTTGGTTTCATGATTTTATCCAAGATAGACCCTGATCTTCCACTTTCTCTTTTCTATTTTTCAAGCTTTGAGAGTTTTTAATCTTTGAAATATTTCTTAGAACTTTGTTTCCATCCTTATTAACATTTCTCTAATACAGGCTCTCATTATCTCTTACTGGTATTATTTCAGTAACCTAATAAGTCTTTCTGCTTGCTGCCTTCTAATGCTAAGCAATTTATCTTGTACACTGTTAATAGATGACTTTTTAAAAAGCAAGCCTTCCCCTGCCACACCATGTCCTTAAGTTTTAGTGTCTGTTGAATCAAGTGCAAATGTCCTTGACCTGACATTTAAAGTCCTCAAGCTTTTCAGATTAAGAATCCCAACCCATTTAACTTGTCCTGAAATCAGTTCAGTAGATTGCTACCAGTACTTAGCAAAAAAAAATCAGAGTCTATGACACCTACTTATATTTTAAGACATTTTTTTCTGTGTATCATTGACAGGTATGTGCATTCTGGGTCATAATATAAAACATTTCTTAACGTGGGTCACTGTCAAATAAGTTTGAAAGCATTGTTCTTCAGCCTGAATAACTTCAGCTGTACTCTTTCCAGTTTTTTTTCCTAGCTAGAGCAGAGCAATTCTATTACAATACTGGAATCATTCCAGCTATTTTCATTTCACATGCCATCTCCTCTCTGAAGCTCTCTCATTTCCCTACCCCAATCCCAAACACCAACCACAGAAAATCTGGATATGATCTTTCCTTCTTTTACTATATCCCAAAGTATTTTGTTTTTCTTAAGGCAAATTTCATACAGCACATTTTTATTTGCTAGCATTCTCAATAGACTACAGATCCCTTGTGGACATAGACTTATATACCTTTTTATCTCCATTTTAGTATAACATCTTCTACTTTAGCGATAATTTAAAAATTTATTTAATGAAATATAGGACCTTATAAAAATGGGTATACATTAAAACAATATGGTTTTCTGTTTTAAAAAGGTGATATTTGGGAATTCTCTGTGGTGCAGCAGGTTAAGGATCTGGTGTTGTCACTGTAGCAGCTTGGGTCTGCTGTGGTGCAAGTTCAATCCCTGGCCTGGGAATTTATGCATGCCAAGAGGGCACAACCCACAAAACAGTAATGTTTGTTATAGAAATTTTGGAAATTACTGGGAAGAAGTGAAGAAATTAAAATGGCAAAAGTAATATATGAGGGCTTACTATATATTTGCCAGATTTTTTTTTTTTGTCTTTTTGCCTTTATGTAGAGCCACACCCACGGCATATGGAGGTTCCCAGGCTAGGGGTCTAACATGAGCCGTAGCCGCCGGCCTTCATCACAGCCACAGCAACGCGGGATCCGAGCCACGTCTGCGACCTACACCACAGCTCACTGCAACGCTGGATCCTTAACCCACTGAGCAAGGCCAGGGATCGAACCCGCAACCTCCTGGTTCTTAGTCAGATTCGTTAACCACTGAGCCACGAAGGGAACTCCATATATTTGCCAGATATTATAAGTACTTTAAATGATTATTTCATATATTTCTCACAGTGAACTATGAAGTTGGTAGATATCTTTATTATCTATCCCCAGTTTGCAGATGCATTGAGAAAAACTTACCCTAATCCCATTCACCTGGAGAAAACTACTATTGATACCTTGTTGTGGTCCCTCTTTTCTATGGGTTTGTACTTTACCCCCCAATAATGTAGAAACTTATATGGACCACTTTTCAGTTAAAAACAGAGATGGTGGGCATTTCAAATCATTAAGCAAGACATTGACTTTTGAACAACTCAGGTTTGAACTCCTTGAGTTTACTCATACGTGGATATTCTTCAGTTGAGGTTGGTTCAGTCTGCAGATGTGGAGGAACCACGTACACAGAATGCTGACTATAAGTTACATATGGACTTTTGATTTTGCAGAGGGTTGGTGCCCTTAACCCTAATGTTATTCAAGGGTCTGCTGTAATACTTATACATTAAATAATTATGTTTATAGCTAAGCAAAAATATACCAGTTAGACACAGCATTTCTTTGTTTACTACTGAGATTTGTATACTTTTTCATTTTTATTGGTCCTATGCCTGCTGTATGGGTGCAACTATTTTTTCCAGTTTCCCATTTGCCTTTTAATTTTGTTTACTTTTTTTTTCTTTTGAGGCTGTACCTGTGACATATTGAAGTTCCCAGGCCAGGGATCAAATCTGAGCCATAGCTGCAACCTGAGCCACATCCTTAACCCACTTCTCCAGGCCGGGGATCGATCCCTTGCTGCCTCAGAGACAATCCCAGATTCTTAACCTGCTGCACCATAGCAGGAACTCCCTGTTTCAGATTTTTGATCCAATTAAATCTTCAGTCTTTTCCTTTTTGTTTTCTCCTTTTTGTGTTATGTTTAGAAGGGCTTTCCTATTCAAAGGTGACAGCTATTCATATATTTCATAGATTGTATTTAATACTTTAAGTGCTCTCATTTTAAAAAATTAATACAGTATTTTATATTATTCAATGAGATACTCAGTATAAAACAGTTTTGATGAATGGAAAATTTTGAACTATAAAGTGAAATTTTTCATTATCTGTAGTTCCTATCGTGGCGCAGCAGAAACGAATCCAACTAGGAACCATGAGGTTGTGGTTTGATCCCTGGCCTCACTCAGTGGGTTAAGGATCCGGCGTTGCCGTGAGCTATGGTGTAGGTCACAGACGGAGCTCAGATTCCACATTGCTGTGGCTGTGGTGTAGGCCAACAGCTGTAGCTCCGATTAGACCCCTAGCCTAGGAACTTCCATATGCCATGGGTGTGGCCCTCAAAAGCAAAAAAAAAAAAAAAATTCATAATCTCACATTCCAAGGGAGTTATAATATTTTGGTATATGTCCTTCCAAATGTTTTTCTTTGCATAAGGTATCACAATTTTGGGATCATACAGATATATATGATTCTGTATCATCATTTTTAGTGATTTCAGAGTTTTCAGTTTTAAAAGTTTATCATATATTTAGCCTGTATCCTATTAGGCATTTAAACTGATGTCCAGTGTTTTTTTGTAATAAATCTGCAGTGAAAACTTCCATAGATACTCCTCCTTTCCCTTATCTATTTAAGATGAATTCCTAGAAGTGAGATTCCTGGACCTTGTAGTATGTATATTTCTAATTTTGATCCACCAACTTTATTCCTTAAACTAGAAACTTGGATTGAAGTGTCAGTCTTCCTCACCTGTCACCTTCAACCTCTCATCAAATCCTGTTGATTCTGCCTCCAAATAATTTCTTACATGATATACCTTTCTCCATTTAAATGGCTTTCATCCTAATCCATGGCATAATCTTTGACCTGGGCTTGCAAGAGAAATTTGAAGAGTCTTTTTCCACCTATTTTACCCCACTCTAATCTGTTTTACATACAGCAACAAAAGTGATCCTTTAAAAACATAAATCTAACAAGTATAATAAACCTAATAGTCCTGTTCAATATCCTTTACTGCTTTTTGTTTTACTCAGAATAATATGCAGATCATTCTTAGGGCCTGCAAGGCCCTCCAGTATCAGGCCTCTACCTATTTTTCCAGAATCATCTTACACTGTCATGTTCTTAACTAAGCTGCAACCATGCTTGCCTCTTTACTTTCCTTCAGATTCTCTAGGCTTTTTTCCTGCCTCAGGGCCTTTATACATACTGCTGTTTCTACCTGGAGAACTCTTACCTTTCTCTGCTTGTTACTTGGCCAATTCCTACCCAACCCCTTTCCAGACAGAACTATGGTATTTTAAAAAAGTGAAAAAAAGGCTGAATTACAGAATAAAGGTAGGATATGGGATAAATGGTTAACTTGGAAAAATCAAGTTAAATCCCTGCCATCTTGTACCATATATCAGAATATATAAATCTGAATGCAAAAAATCAAAGGGGACAAGTGGAGGGGAGGGAGGGGAGGGTTGGGGGTTTGGAGTGGAATGTTCTAAAGTTGGTTTGTGATGATGGTTGTACAATTATAAATATAATAAAACTCACTGAATTAAAATACAGTTGGGATTCTTCCTTTTAAACTTTTCAAAAGGGGTATTATAAAACCAGAATAGGCAGAACTATCTTAGTTCTAAAGTGGTATTTTCTGGAGTTCCTGTTGTGACTCAGTGGCAGCGAACTTGACTGGTATCCATGAGGATGTGGGTTAAATCCCTGGCCCCGCTCAGTGGGTTAAGGATGTGATGTTGCCATGATCCGTGGTATAGGTCACAGACATGGCTTGGATCTGGCATTGCTGTGGCTGTGGCGTAGGCTGGCAGTTGCAGCTCCGATTCGACCCCTAGCCTGGGACCTTCCATATGTTGCAGGTTTGGCTCTAAACACTAACTAACTAAAATGAAATAAGATAGTGTTTCCCTTTTCAGGAAGTAGTTCTAAAAGATGGAAGAATTGAAAGACTAAACTTGGAACTTGAAAGGAAAGATATTGAAATCCAGAAGCTGAAAAGTGTGATCACTCAGTGGGAGGTTTGTAAATATTTACTGCTGTAAACTAAAATAATTCTATAAATTTTTATATTTTTTGTTTTTCTTTTATGAAACTATTTTTATATTTGATAGAAATAATATTTCTGCTATTTAGGGTTTTTAACTCATTAATTATATAACCTGAATGACAGTATATTTTTTTATCATAGTAAAATATATATAAAATTAAATTTGGCATTTTGACCATTTTTAAGTGTACAATTCAGTTGCATTAAGTACCTTCTCAGTGTTGTGTAACCATCACCACTATATAGTTCCAGAACTTTTTCATTGTCCCAAACTCTGTACCCATCAAACTCCCTATTTCCCCTTCTACTGCAGTCCTTAGTAACCTCTAACATCTGTGAATTTGCTTATTTTAGGTCCTTCATATAAGTGGTTGGTCTCTGGGTCTATATAGTTACTATAGTTCAATAGTAACTGAATACTGATAGTGAATTTGCTTATTTTAGGTCCTTCATATAAGTGGCTGGTCTGTGGGTCTATGTCTGTGGGTCTATATAGTTCTATTGTTCAATATCAAAAAACCTCTGTGAATTTGCTTATTTTAGATCCTTCATATATTTGTCCTTTTGTGTCTGGCTTATTTCACTTGGCATAGTGTTTTCAACATGTAAAACATGTTGTAGCATGTAGCGTATCAGAACTTTATCCTTTTATGGCTGAACAATACTCCACTCTATGTATATACCACATTTTTGTTTTTTCATTTGTTGGACACTTGTGCCATTTCCACTTTGTGGCTGCCATGGATAATACTGCTGTAAATATTGGTGTACACGTATCTGAGTCCCATCTTTCAATTTTTTTGGTATCTACCTAAGAGTGGAATTTCTGGATCCCATGGTAATTTTGTTTAACTTTTTAAGAAACCGTGAAACTACTTTCCATAGCAGCTATACCATGTTACAGTTCCACCAGCAATGCACAAGGGTACCATTTTCTCTGCATCCTCACCAACACTTGTTATTTATACAATTTGCTTATTCTTAAAATGTATGTACAATTATTTTATTTTTATTGAAGTATAGTTCATTTCTAGTGTGTTAGTTTCAGGTGTATAGCAAAGTAATTCAGCTATACACACATATATATCTATGTTTTTTAGGTTCTTTTCCCTTATAGGTTATTGTAAAATACCAGGTATAGTTCCCTGTGCTATACAGTAGGTCCTTGTTGGGTATCTATTTTATATGTAGTAATGTCTGTATGTTACTCCTGAACTCCTAATTTATCCCTCCCCGTTTCCTTTTTGGTATCCATGTTTGTTTTCTATGTCTGTAGGTCTATATAGTTACTATAGTTCAATATCAAAAAACCAGTTGACCCAATCAGATATTCAGCAGACAATCTAAATAGACATTTCTCCAAAGACTACAGATAGTCAAAAGGCACGTGAACAGATGCTGGGTATCACTAATTATTAGAGAAATGCAAATCAAAACTACCATAAAGTATCACCTCACATCAGTCAGAACGGCCACCATCAAAAATTCTACAAATAAGAGTTCCCGTTGTGGATCAGTGGGTTAAGGGGCTGACATTTTCTCTGTGAGAATGGGTTCACTCCTTGACCTCACTTAACGGGTTAAGGATCCAGCGTTGTCGCAAGCTGTGGTGTAGATCACAGATGCGGCTCAGATCCGGTGTTCCCATGGCTGTGGTATAGGCCTCAGCTACAGCTCCGATTTGGCCGTAAAAAAGAAAAAAAGGTCTACAAGTAAATGCTAGAAGAGGATGTGGAGAAAAAGGAACCCTCCTGCCCTGTTGGTGGGAATGTAAACTGTTGCAGCCACTGTGGAGAACAATATGGAGGTTCCTTTAAAAACTAAAACTAGAACTACCATATGATCCAGCATTCCCACTCCTGGGCATACATCCAGAGAAAACCATAACTCTTAAAGAAAACACGTCCCCCCAGTGTTCGTTGCAACACTATTTACAATAGCCAAGACATGGAAGCAACCTAAATGACCATTGATAGATGATTAGATAAAGATGATGTGGTATATTTATACAACAGAGTATTACTCAAATGTACAATTTATTTTAACTACAAGTCTATTACTCTCCTCCTTCCTTAGGCTTTAAAAAAAAATCTTATTCAAGTGTCATTCTTTTTTTGAGTATTTATCCACTCAGCTGTTACTTGTTAAATGCCTATAATATGCCAAGTACTTTTCTGGGCCTTATATATACAGTAGTGAAAAAAATGAATCAAGTTTCAGGAGTTCCCACTGTGGCACAGCAGGTTAAGGATCTGGCACTATCTCTGCAGCAGCTCAGGTTGCTGCTGAGATGCAGGTTCCTTCTACCCCTGGCCTGGCACAGGGAATTAAGGATCCAGCATGGCCACAGCTTTGTGTAGGTCACAGCTGTGGCTTGGATTCAATCCCTGGCACAGGAACTTCCATATACTGCAGGTGTGGCCAAAAAAGTAAATAAAAATAAGTAAGTAAATAAAGTTCCAGCCCTGATAGTTCTTACATTTCCCTTCCTCTTCCACTTATGCCTTTAGGAATCATCCCTGCTAAAACCCTGACGCACTGCACCCACTTATCTCTTAGCTTTTTCTGTCATTTATTTTTTCCTTTGCTTTCGTTGAGTACGTACCACGTGTTAGGCACAGTAAATACAAAGATGAGTTAGTAAGAAGCTCATAGTCTAATGGGGAAGATAAACATGTAATTGCTCTATGAAGTAGAATTTGTGGTCGAGGTTTGACAGAGTGTCCCAGAAGCCCAGAAACAGGAATGAATCCGTTGCTGCTATTGAAAATTGGTAAGGATTTCACAAAAGAGATAGTTTTTCCAGATAGAACAGTGCATACGAAGGCATGAGAATGGTAGAGAAATACGTTGTTTGTGACATTTAGAGAAATGGGAAGTTATAGGTGAGACTGGAGATGTTTGTTGGAGTCAGAATATGAAGGCATCTGCATTTTATGAGAGAGCAGTAAAAGTTTTAGAAAGGAAGTGACGTAAGAATTGTTTTGTGGAAAATAATGCACATAGCTGAGGCACAGAGTGAAGATGGTCTGGTAACATAATTAACAGGAATGTGAAAGGAAGAACACATTTTGAACTGTCTTGGAAAATGGGAACTAATAGATCCCATTTTGGACATGATTTTGAAATGGCTGTAGATGCAGGCATGGATGTTCAGGATGTTGAACATCTGTGTTGGACACAGCAGAGTCACAGCATATGTGCATTTAAGTGTTCTCTTTTTCGTGAAATTAAAAATACTAATGAGGGCACTGTATATTTCTTCTTATAAATTGCACAGTATTAGGATTTTATATTTTTATGTTTTTATAGATACATTTACTGTTTAGGATTGTATATACAAAACTATATATGTTGTTTTTATGGGCAATATAAAGAATTTTCAGGCTAATTTTGCTCGTTTGCAATTTTTGCTTTATGAGCTGGCTTTAGACCTTGACAACTAACTAGAAAGGTGTTTCCCAGGAATTCCCACTCTGGCACAGTGGATTAAGAATCCAACTGCAGTGGCTCAGGTTGCCGCAGAGGTTGAGTTCAGTCTCCAGCCTGGCGCAGTGGGTTAAAGGATCTGGCATTTGCCACAGCTCAGATTCAGTCCCTGGCTGGGCACTTCCATATGCTGAAGGAGTGCCCCCCCGCCCCAAAAAAAAGCCTGATCTGAACCTTGGACAAAAGACTTGCGCTCAAGATAAGAGTTTGATGAGTTGTTAACATGAAACCCTGAGAGTGAGAATTTCATAGTGGATAGTTTCATATTCCCAGTAGATATATTTCTGTATTTATAGTATAGTTGTAGTTGACTGAATGTTTTTTTCCTTCATATTTTTCTGCTTCCATCTGACATATCTCCCTCCTTCATTCCTAAACTTCTCAAAAGCCCTACTCCCTTTATGTTTACTATGGTGCTTGCTTCTTCTGTTCAGTGTATTGTTGGCAGTGGTACTCAGTAACATTGATTTATCCTCAGCAGTCTACTGGACAGAGTATTGATTAAAAGTCATCTATTGGACATAATTTAAAAAACATTAAATTTGTTTTACAAGAAAGATTTTTGAATCTGGTAACTTCTGTCTACATGTCTATGTACATATTGAGAGAAGAAATATTAAGTTTTGGGGTTTTTTTTTCCTTTCTTTCTTTCTTTTTTACAGCCGTACTTGCAGCATATGGAAGTTCCTGGGCTGGGGTGAAATCCAAGCTGCAGCTGAGGCCTGTGCCACAACCACAGCAACAATGGATCTGAGCCACATCTGCAACCTGCATCAACACTCAATCCTTAACCCACTGAGTGAGGCTAGGGATCGAACCCACATCCTCACAGAGACAGCGTCAGGTCCTTAACTCACTGAGCCACAAGGGGAACTCCTATGACAAGTTTCTTATATTGATCTCTTTCTTTCCCTGAACTTTTGTATTTCTATAATTATTTAATATATTCTTTTCTCTAATATATTAAATATTTATGAATAATTCAGTGTGTGCTATATGTTGAATAAGGGTTAGTATAGGGGAGAATTCCTTGGAATATGGATGTTCATGTGGGAATACAGTTCCTAAATTGTTCATAGTGTATAATTATATCATTTATGTAGTTTGAAAAGAAGCCTAGCCATTTGAAAAAAATTGAAAAATAATTGAAAGCTATTTCTGTAAATTATTAATTCGTGTCAGTCAAAAATTAACAATATTTAGTTAATTGTTACTTCAGCAGTTAGTGAAATAATGAACTAAGAGATTAGTAAAGCCTTCACTGAACAAATATAGAGCTGTGCTGTACAGCAGTCACTACCAGTGGTATAAAATTAATACCACAGTCACTACCAGTGGTATAAAATTAATACACTACATGGATTTTAAATAAATGAAAAAATTTTTTAATTAATTTTTAGGTAAAAATTAAAATTTTATTAAGTAAAAACCAAATGAAATTAAAAATCATTTTCTCAGTCATACAGTAGTTGGTATCCAGTAGTTAGTATCCACATACTGGACAGTGGCAGATAGAGAACAGACACAATTCCAGTATATAGTACTGGTATGGAACTCTGAATCATTTTTATTTTTGTTTTCATTGAATTATTTTGAATTGTATAAGGATTTTACTTGAAGAAAAGAGAAAGACTCTTCTGGAAAATTTAGTATTATTCTGAGATTTCTCCAGTTTTATTCTACTCTTCTTTATTTTTCAATCACATATAATAATGTTTGTATTATTATACCAAGAATTTAAGTAGTACACAGTTATGAATATTTTCTTCCATCTTGTTTCAGAAGTAATTTTTATCTTTGAGCAAGGCTAGAATTCATAGCTCCGTTAATTGGTAGTAAATCGTTTAATTATATCATTTACTTTGTTAAAGTAAAATATTTTTTCTTTGACTATTAGGCAAAGTATAAAGAAGTAAAGGCAAGAAATGCACAGTTATTGAAAATGCTTCAAGAAGGTGAAAGTAAGTGATTTCTACGTTTTTTAGAATTAAAAGTTAACTTTAAGATAGCTTTTCAAGATACATGATTTATCAACAACAAAATAAAAAGGTTTCCCAAAGTGATACAATCTGGATTGTTGCTGACACTTTTATTATTACAAGTCTCTCTTACAGCACCTTAGTTTTACACAAATTTACAACTATTCAGGTAAGAAACTCTTGAAAATTCAATTCTTATAAATTATTGGACTATATTTAGAGGGAAAACAGGAACTTTTGCTTAAGAGTATGCTTATTAATTATTAGAGGAGAAGGCCTATCATCATTTTAGGTTTTCCTTTTCCCCTCTCCTCTGGGACTCTTCATACTTTTGCTGCCACTCGAAACTTCTGGCAGTAGATCACCAGCAGGAAGCCAAAGAATCAATCAAAAATGACCAGAGAGTGTATGACTGGGTCACTTTGCTGCACAGCAGAAATTGACGGAACATTGTAAATCAATTGTGATAGAAAAAAATGTTAAAAAATGACTAGAGATAAAGTTGATATTATATGAAAACCCCTCAAATCAGTTGCATTCCTGAATATGTATATCTAGTGATACTAACCTTGAAAGCTCATAACAGAATTTTCCATTCGTAACAGAAAGCGAAGTGTGTATTAAATTTGCAAAGGAAAATTATGAACCATGAAAGAGTTATAAAGACATGAATAAATGAGAAAATCTTCTTCTAAATAGATAAAATCAAGTATAATAAACAATTTCCCAGAGCTCCCGGATGGCTCAGCAGGTTAATGATCTGGCATTGTCACCGCTGTTACGTGAGTTTGATCCCTGGCCCGGGAACTTCCACATGTCACAGGACATGGCCAAAAAAAAAAAATTTCCAGTGTTAACGAAGTTTAATGAAATCCCCAAATATAGCTTCTGTGTATACTGTGTAGCACTTAAGAAATTATGAAGCTTATCTTAAAGGATAAGTAAACAAGATTTCAGAAATTCTTTCAGATATGAAGATACTGGGTGCGGAAATGTCCAACCAAAATTTTAACTATTATACAACAGTTATCAAAACAATATAAGTAAAAACCTGAAATCACGTCCAATTGAATAGAACATATAATCTTGAAGTAGAGTGAAACATTTTTAATAACTTTACTATTTTTATAATATAACTTAACTGTTACACAGCTTAACTGTGAAAAATTGAAGTTAAAGAATAATGGTAAAAAGCATTATTTGAACAATTTACATATCAATAGCAGAGATTAATTTAGATCTATGCATGTCAGTGAGCTCTAAGTGAATCATTTAATGAATAAAATTATCAAAATCGGAGTTACCATCGTGGCGCAGCAGAAACGAATCCGACTCTAGGAACCACAAGGTTGCGGGTTCAATCCCTGGCCTCGCTCAGTGGGTTAAGGATCTGGCATTGGCGTGAGCTGTGGTGCAGGTTGCAAATGTGGCTCAGATCTGGTGTTGCTATGGCTGCAGTATAGGCCAGCAGCTGTAGCTCCGATTCAACCCCTAGCCTGGGAACCTCCATATACCATGGGTGCAGCCCTTAAAAGCAAAAATAAATAAATAAAATAAAAAAATAAACTGTCCAGAAGATATATTTCTAATTGAAGAAATTAAGGGTATCATTGGACACTGGATGTATAATTTTAAAATATTAAAAATAAAGTAATATTCCTTTATGAAACCTTTGTGAAAAGTAAGTTACTGACAAAAACTTATGATCAAAAAAATAGATTAAAAATGAAGCAACTATAATGGAAAAAATAAAAATAATTTAAACTTTAAAAAAAAAGATTAAAAATGGCTACCAGTAGAAACCATTGTCCCTGCTTCATACTATAAATAATCCAAGTAGAATAATTTTACATAGGACCATTACATGAAAAATAAGAGTATACAAACTCAAAAGCATTTTTAATATATATACAAATACAGTTAGTTTTGTTATAATGCAATGTGATTTTTTCTAAAAATCACTAATCTCTACAAAAACATACAATTTAAACCATAAGGTTTATAGGCAAAATGGAGTTAGTATTACAGTATTCAAAAATTTCATCATAGACACATTTAAAACAAGATGGAAACCTAATAAAGACAGTAGCAATTTTATACATATTAAATGGTTAACACAAATATTAGGATAAATATGACACTTCACTTTGAATACAACCTAAAGTTTGCTGAAGAAGTAGGTTTCAGAAGGGATGCAACTTATACGTATTACGTTAAGTGATGTAAAGATGGAAGGTTGGTGTGGTTCTTAACATAGTGAAATGAAATTGTTAGTAGATATTTGAGATGTGTGTGTGGGTGCAGTACTCTGTGTTCATGAAGTCGTGCGTAAGCGCACAATTCATGTTGTATTCAAGTTGTTACCTGATATATCAATCTCACTGAATACAAAACAGTATTATTGGAAATTGACTGTAATTGAAATACTACATAATTGTTAAAAATCACCAGTTCTCAGTGATTGTGTTTAATCCTGGGAATGGAGGAGTAGAAAGTACAATTTGTAAAAGTTCTCAAATTGATTCTTGAGAGGCTGTGATCCATTTCGTGACACAGCATCTTCCCATAGTGTGTATCATGTTAAACTCTGAAAAAATAAATGTGCATGACAGTGTTATATGGAGAGAGCTGTGGTGATATCAGTACTCTTATATTTGAACATTTTCTTCTTCACTGATTTCATTAGTTTTACCTCTTCAGTCTCTCCTAGCATGTTTTCAGTGTTGATCAGTTAGTTTTTCATTCATTAGCCTTTACCATATGTTAAGGAAATTGACGGCCAAGTGGAGATTTTTAAAGGTTAAGATACATAGAGGCCAAAATATAGATCTTTTATTTCCCCAAAGAGGGAAGACCCTCTAGACAAATGAATAGTTCTAAGAGACCCCAGATATATGAGCATATGAGTTACATTTATTTGACAGTGCTTCAGTGGTACGAAAAGTGAGATAAAAATAATTTTATGGACTTTACACTATGCATACTTTGACAATTTAACAAAACAAACACTCTACATTGTTTTTAAAATGTTGCTTTAAGATTAGTCAAGCTATTTAAAATTTTTTTCTTAAAAATGTTTTTCTTCTGCCCTTGTCCTTTGTAGTATAGGTTGAAAAAATTAATCTTTTGTCATATGTGTACAATTAAGACTTTAACACCACAGAAGATGTAAAATTTGCAGTTAAAACTGTTGTGGTGATAATAATGATCAGAATTTATCAGTGAAAATTAAGAGCTATATATAGGGTCAAGAAATACATTCAGTAAGTATGAGGACAATTAATTTGCCTGCCTTTCTGCTATCTTGGTTCACTAAAAGTATTGTTAAAGTATCTCAGAGATTGAAAAGATTATACTCCTATATTTCCTTTTTTGTCAGTGAAAGATAAAGCAGAAATACTTCTACAAGTTGATGAATCACAGAGTATCAAGAATGAGCTAACCATACAGGTAAGAAAAACTATATGTAGGCCTGATTTTCTCAAGCTATTCTTTAGTCCTGAATTATGAAACTTGACTAAACAAGAATGCAGCCCATCAATACTGTAAGAAATTGCTGAAAATCATACAAACTTCATTATTATTATGTAATAGCAAATGAATGAGGAATCTGTTTACTGTGCTAAGGGAGGTACGTATGTCCTAAACAATAGGGAAGATAAGGTTGTATTTTAGTTGCTGTGGACTGTGAATATAGAGATAGAAAGGACATACAGAATTTATCTCCTGTTGATGGACTTGATAGTCTCTCGTTCTCATCCTTATTCTGTGACCTTGTCTTAGAACAGTGAGTTTATCCCACCTCTGTTTAATATACAGCTGAATAAAATGCCTAATTGAAATTATGTGTAGGGAGAGGGGTTCTCCTCTGATGGTCATTCATTTAGTGGTCAGAATCATCACTGTGAATAAATGTTAAGAATTAAGAATATCTGCCAAAAAAGTCTTTTTAAAATTAGTGTTTGATTATAGGTAACTTCACTTCATGCTGCTTTAGAACAAGAAAGATCTAAAGTGAAAGTATTACAAGCCGAATTAGCCAAATACCAGGTATGCTTTATAATTTTGAAAATGTTTTCATTACAGATAATTCATTTGGTATAGATACATACATGTGAAAATACATGTACTATTTTATTTTTAGGCCAAAATTTATTCACCAAATATATTATTAATTTTGTTATTACTGGTCATATAATTTACATTTAAGAAAATGTTAAGTTTATATTTAGTATATACAGCAAAAAGTAATTCAGAAAAATCCTCGGTACTACATAGATGATGGGGCATATCTGCCAGTGAATCATAGTGAGGGAAGGCACATGATGTCATTCATCCCATTATATAGTAAGTTTGATGCCTTGGCAGAGCAACGTCTCTTAGACATCTTCATTGTAAAGATATATTTTCCCCTTGGTAATTAATAAATAATATGTGAAGTTGTAGTTTGAGAATGTGTGAATAATCTTTTTGCCCAATGTTTTTTATCATCCATTGATGATATTTGTATTAATTTTAATTTTGGTAGTTACAAAGTAGTGATTTTTCTGATTCTGTCATTTCTGCTGCATTTACAAGCTGCCATTCAGCATTTTTTTCTAGATGGAGCAGTAAACAATATCAGGGCTTTGTTACAATACACATGTATATGTGTGAATGTGCACACATATATTTGTATATACATATATATGTGCACATGTCATGATATAAAATGAGTTAATTAATATGGGATCACAGTCAAAAAAGTTTGAAAGCCAACACTGGTGGCCTAGAGAACATAAAAGTTGTTTAGCTCTAGCTTTGACATCTCATCGGTCCAGGAAGGAAGATTCCCTTTGCCTCGGAGGCTTTGAAAAGTATCCTTGAATTATTATCACTTTTTAAAAAATCTTGTTTAGAAGCAAGGTGTTGAGTTTTAAGCTGTATGACATCGGTACATACCTTTGTATAGTGGCTATCTATCTTGTAGAATGTTTTCAGTAAATTTATTTTTTATTTTCCTGCTATCAGGAAATAAATCTTGTTTTTATTTTTTTATTTTTATTTTTTGTCTTTTTTAGGGCCGCACCCACAGCATATGAATGTTTCCAGGCTAGGGGTCGAATCAGAGCTGTAGCTGCTGGCCCAGACCACAGCCACAGCACTGCCAGATCCAAGCTGTGTCTGACCTACAGCACAGCTCATGGCAGTGCCAGATTCTTAACCCACTGAGCGGGACCAAGGATCCAATCTGCATCCTCATGGATACTAGTCAGATTTGTTTCCACTGAGCCATAACGGAAACTGCTAAATCTTGTTTTTGATACATATCATTATACATCTTAGGTTTCACATAACCTCTTCATACTGTTTTCCCTCTAAATGAATCTTTGATCTTTGCAAAATTTTGTTATTTAATCAGGAGCGAATAACAGCATTCTTATACTTGATATTTTTTTTAAAAGAAAGTTCATGTAGAAATGTTTTTGAACCACAAGGTGGAAGTTATAGGCAGGAAAAGGTTGAAACAAAGAGAAGCCGCCAACATTATTAAATGGGTCTGGTTCCATGTGCCCCTGATATGACACCACTCTAAGAAATACACTTCCACAAACAAGTAGTTCCCAGATTTGGCTGATCGTCAGAATCTCTTGGGAACTTTTTGAATTAGATTATTCAGCTCACTCCTAATAATCATAAATAGTAGGTCTGGGACAAAGTCTACACATTGGAATTTTAGAAATATTACCACTTATGGAGTTCCCATCGTGGCTCAGTGGTTAACGAACCTGACTGGCATCCATGAGGATGCGGGTTCAATCCCTGGCCTCGCTCAGTGGGTTGGGGATCTGACGTTGCTGTGAGCTGTGGTGTAGGTGGCAGATGGGGCTCAGATCCCATATTGCTGTGGCTGTGGCGCAGGCCAGCTGCTACAGCTCTGATTGGACCCCTAGCCTAGGAACTTCCATATGCCATGGGTGTGGCCCTAAAAGACCAAAAAAAAAAAACCCATTTAAGTGATTGTAGTGATTGTAGTGATCAACTAAGTTTGGCTATTATTACTGTAGTTTATAAAAATGGATAAAAAAACTAAAATTATCGTAAATACATCAAACCATTATGGTTAAAAGGAAGGGGATTAAATTTTCTTTTCTATACATTTGTACTTTACATATTTTTAAAATGAGTATTTGCTTTTTGAATTAGAATAAGGCAGAAAATGTTATGTTAAAAGTAGGTAATGACTGGAGTCCCCTCGTGGCATAGCAGAAACAAATCTGACTAGGAACCATGAGGTTGAGGGTTGGATCACCTGGCCTTGCTCAGTGGGTTAACAATCCAGCGTTGCTGCGAGCTGCGGTGTAGGTCGCAGACGTGGCTCAGATCTGGCGTTGCTGTGGCTGTGGCACATGCCAGCAACTATAGCTCTGATTAGACCCCTAGCTGGGAACCTCCATGTATCACGGGTGCAGCCTTAAAAAAAAAAAAAGGTAGATGAAATTACTTCTGTCTTTTAAGCTACCTTTCTCTTTCTTTGTCTCAAATCAAATACCATAGATGGAGATTCATTTGGAGCAAATTAAATACAGATTTATATATGTCACTGGGCAATGTGAAATGTATTATCTTTTCATCCCACTGATGAACAAAATCATATTTCTAATGCTGTCTGATATGAACAAAACCACAGAACTTGAATTAGAAACTGAATTGCCCAATATGGTAATGAACTGAATTCCCAAATTTACTGGTCATATGGAACAAATTGTTTATTTTATAAGGTACTGATCAGTTTTTTAAAACAATCTGGGACAGTGAAAATGAACTCTAAAAAATAAGATACTTGCGATCATACTAAGTCTAGACTAACTCAAATAGATAACTGTGTTCTACTACCTACTTCAGCCATTTGTAGAAATAACTAGTGGCATGTTCATTCAAATTTACAACAAAATCAAGAAAGAAGTTGCTCCTTTTCATACTCAAAAATGCCATTGGTCTTATTTGTTCTTAAAAAGAAAATGCCCCCAAAGTTCTTTTTCTTAAATAATTTACCCTATTTTTCTTTACAGGCTGGCAGAAAAGGGAAAAGAAACTCTGAATCTGACCAGTGTAGGTGATTCCACTAGCCTTTGAGGTCAACACAAAAATTAAGACTTTCAGGGTTTTGCAAAAATGTACATATTTAATGCTGTGCAACTGCTAAACTATGCAGTTTTTGTTGAAGAAACTTAAAATGACAAGCTCACTAACAGTCTATAATTTTATGTCCCTTTGGCTTAAAGTGAAAAGAAGAAAAACGGAATTCCAGCAGAAATAAGTGATTATTGTCTACTGTTCATACTTCTTATCACTTTAGTTTTTCATCAGTCAATAAAATTAATTTACTCTTCCATTAATATGTTTGATTTAAAAAAAATTTCAATGTGGAAGTATTTTTGCTTATAGCACAATGAGTTGGATTTAAGCTCAGAGAATATTTACTCAGCACTTTCTGCATGCTAAATGCTATAGGACATACAAGATATCCTCAAATAACTTCTGCTCAAGGAAAACAGAAGGTAAGAGTGGGTAATGACAACAGAAAAAATAATTACCATACATAATAGAATGTGACATCACATTGTTTGGAAATTGAGAAAACTTGCATGCGATAGTTTTTGGAGGGTGAATACCTTTTCCGTAATTTTTTTGAGAAGCATTCCAAGCTGAAGGAGCAAAATATGGGCTGAAATATTTGTATAAAAACCAGTCTGGCTTGAGGACTGAAATGTGACACACTGAGAATAGGAAGGGTGTTAATGCAGAAGAGGAATGAAGAGAGATTTTTTTCATCTGTGTAATCAATTAGTAGTTCATGGGATTTATTTTTTTTAGTGTAGTCAGTGAAATTACAACTATGATTAAAATACAGAGTTTTGTTTTATAACAAAGATAAACACATAAATACTGGTATTGGCCTTCAAAACCAGCATAATATGAAAGACTCCACTTCATGACGGTCTTTAAGAAAAAATAATATCATCATTGCTTATATGTCTGGCTTCTTCCATGAGCTTACATGACCCTTGCAAATAACACTTAGTTCTCTATGTGGCACAGACTAGATGTTAAAGAATTATTTGTTTAATTAATTCATAAAATGGTAAAGCTTTTTAAGATAGTTTTCCCATAATTTTACTTTGATTAATGATAGGTACCACCAGAACCTAATTAATTTGCTAAATATAATTGGTAATCCAGACCAAAACCAGACAAAGATATCACAAAAAAAAAAGGAAATTACAGGCCATTATCACTGATGAACATAGATGCGAAAATCCTCAACAAAATATTAGTAAACTAAATCCAACTATACATTAAAAGTATCATACACCATAATCAAGTGGGATTTATTCCAGGGATGCAAAGATTCTTCCGTATCTGTAAATCAGTCAGAATGATTCATTACCTTAGCAAATGAAGAAAAAAAGCAATATGATCATTTCAGTAGATGCAGAAAAAGCTTTTGACAAAACCCAACACCCATTTCTGATAAAACCCTCCAGAAAATAGGAACAGAGGGAACTTACCTCAACATAGTAAAGGTCAGACATGACAAACCCAAAGCTAAATAACATCACTCTCAATGGTGAAAAGCTGAAAGAATTTTCACTAAGATCAGGAACAAGACAAGGATGTCCATTTTTTCCACTTTTATTCAGCATAGTTTTAGAAGTCCTAGTCCTGGCAATCAGAGAAGAAAAAGAAAAGGAATCCAAATTGGAAAAAAAAAAAAAGTAAATCTATTACTGTTTGTAGATGACATGATACTATACAGAGAAAATCCTAAAGATGCAACCAGAAAACTGCTAGAACTCATCAATGCATTCGGTAAAGTTGCAGGATACAAAATTAGTGCACAGAAATCTGTTGCATTTCTGTATACTAATAGAGATCAGAAAGAGAAATCAGGGGAACAATCCATTTGCCATTGTATCAAAAAGAATAAAATACCTAGGAATACATCTACCTAAAGAGACAAAAAGCCTATAGTCTGAAAACTATTAAGATGCGGATGAAAGAAATCAGAGATGACACAAACAGATGGAAATATGGAAATATTAGAAGAATCAATATTGTCTAAATGACTATAATGCCCAATGCAGTCTACAGATTCAGTAAAATCCCTATAAAGTTACCAATGACATTTTTCACAGAACTAGAACAAAACATTTTTAAATTTGTACGGAAACACAAAAGAATCCAAGTAGCCAAAGCAATCCTGAGAAGCTGGACGAATCAGGCTCCCTGATCTCAGACTGTACTATAAAACTACAGTCATCAAAACACTACAGTGCTGGCACAAAACAGAAATGTAGATCAGAAGAACAGGATAGAATGCCCAGAAATAACCCCATACACCTATGGTCAACTAATCTATAACACAGGAGGCCAGAATATACAGTGGAGAAGAGACAGTCTCTTCAATAAGTGGTGCTAGAAAAACAGAACAGTTACATGTAGATGAATTAAACTAGAACACTCTCTAATACCATATGCAAAAATAAACTCAAAATGGATTAAAGGCCTACATACAAGAGCATGTACAATAAGGGTCTTAGAGGAAAAAGGCAGAACACTCTTTGACATAAAATCCACCTCCTAAAGTAACGAAAATTTTAAAAAAAGTAGTAAATGTGACTTAATTAAACTTAAAAGTTTTTGCACAGCAACGGAAACCATAAACAAAATGAAAAGACAACCCACAGAATGGGAGAAAATATTTGCAAATGAAGCAACTAATAAGGTATTAACCTCCAAAATATACAAACACCTCCTGCAGCTCAATATCAAAAAAACTCAAAAACAACCCAGTTAAAAAAGGCAGAATATCTAAGTATACATGTCTCCAAAGAAGACATACAGATAAAAAAAAAAAAAAGCATGAAAAGATGCTCAACATTGCTAATTATTAGAGAAATGCAAATCAAAACTACTATGAGGAACCACCTTATACCAGTCAGAATGGCCATCATCAAAAAGTCCACAAACAGTAAATGCTGGAGAGGGTTCGGAGGAAAGGGGGCCCTCTTACACCATTGTTGGGCATCTAAATTGGTACAACCACCATGGAAAACAATATGGACATTCCTCAGAAAACTGAAAATAGAACTAAATCTATGGGATGCTGCAAAAGCAGTGCTCAGAGGGAAATTGATAGCATTACAGGCCTTCCTCAAAAAAGAAAAATCTCCAATTGACAACCTAACCCATCACCTGAATGAATTAGAAGAAGAACAAAAATACCCTAAAGTCAGCAGAAGGAAGGAAATAATTAAGATCAGAGAGGAAATCAATAAAATAGAGACTCAATAAACAATAGAAAAAATCAATAAAACCAAGAGCTGGTTCTTTGAAAAGGTAAACAAAATTGACAAACCTCTGGCTAGACTCACCAAGAGGAGAGAGAAAACCCAAATAAACAAAATAAGAACTGAAGAAGTCACAACGGAGATTACAGAAATACAGAAAACCAAGAGAGAACACTATGAACAACTGTATGCCAACAAATTTGATAACCTAGAAGAAATGGACAACTTTTTAGAGACTTACACCCTGCCAAAAATGACTCAGGAAGAAATAGATCAACTGAACAGACCAAATCACCAGAAATGAAATTGAGTATGTCATCAAAACACTCCCTACAAATAAAAGTCCAGGACCAGATGGCTTCACAGGTGAATTCTACCAAATATACAAAGAGGTAGTCATACCCATTCTCTTTAAACTTCTCCAAAAGGTTGAAGAAGAAGGAACACTCCCAAAGACTTTCTATAATGCCAACATCACCTTAATTCCAAAACCAAAGACACCACAAAAATAGAGAACTATAGGCCAATATCTTTGATGAATATAGATGCAAAAATTCTCAACAGTTTTAGCCAACCGAATCCAACAACATATCAAAAAGATCATACACCACGACCAAGTGGGATTCATCCCAAGTGCACAAGGATGGTTCAACATACGCAAATCAATCAACATCATACACCACATTAACAAAAGAAAAGTCAAACACCACATGATCATCTCAATAGATGCAGAAAAGTATTTGACAAAGTCCCACATCCATTCTTGATCAAAACTCTTACCAAAGTAGGAAAACAGGGAACACTCCTTAACATAATAAAAGCCATTTATGATAAACCCATGGCAAATATAATACTCAATGGAGAAAAGCTGAAAGCATTCCCACTAAAATCCGGAACAAGACAGGGATGCCCACTCTCACCACTATTATTCAACATAGTACTGGAGGTCCTCGCTACTGCAATCAGACAAACAAAAGAAATAAAAGGCATCCAAATAGGAAGAGAAGAGGTAAAACTGTCACTCTATGCAGATGACATGATACTTCATACAGAAAAACCCAAGGACTTAGTTCCAAAATTACTTGAACTCATAGACAGGTTCAGCAAAGTGGCAGGATATAAGGTTAACCTTCAGAAATCAATAGCATTTCTGCATACTAACAATGAAATATTAGAAAAAGAATACCAAAATACTTTACCTTTTAAAATAGCACCCCAAAAAATCAAATACCTGGGAATAAACTTGACCAAGGAGGTGAAAGACCTATGTGCAGAAAACTACAAAACATTAATCAAGGAGATCAAGAAGATACAAAAAAATGGAAAGATATTCCATGCTCATGGGCCGGAAAAATAAATATTGTAAAAATGGCTATACTACCCAGAGCAATCTACAGATTCAATGCAATTCCTATCAAATTAGCCGACATTCATCACAGAACTAGAACAAACAATCTAAAATTTTATATGGAACCACAAGAGACCCAGAATCGCCAAAGCAATTCTAAAGAACAAAAACCAAGCAGGAGGCATAACTCTCCCAGACTTCAGGCAATATCACAGGGCCACAGTAATCAGGACAGTGTGGTTCTGGTACCAAAACAGACATATGGACCAATGGAACAGAATAGAGAACCCAGAAATAAGCCCAGATGCCTACGGTCAACTGATTTTTGACAAAGGAGGCAAGAACATAAAATGGGAAAAAGACAGTCTGTTCAGTAAGCATTGCTGGGAAACCTGGTCAGCTGCATGCAAATCAATGAAACTAGAACACACTCTCACAGCATGCACAAAAATAAACTCTAAATGGCTTAAACACTTAAATATAAGACAAGACACTATTAAACTCCTGGAAGAAAACATTGGTAAAACATTCTCTGACATCAACCTTACAAATGTTTTCTCAGGTCAGTCTCCCAAAGCAACAGAAATAAAAGCAAACATCAACCAATGGGGCCTAATCAAGCTGACAAGCTTTTGCACAGCAAAGGAAACCAAAAAGAAAACTAAAAGACAACTTACAGAATGGGAGAAAATAGTGTCAAATGATGCAACTAACGAGGGCCTAATCTCAACTATTTTTTAAAAATGGGCAAATTTAAAAAGAAAAGTCTGCAGAAGAAGAAACACTTCTAAATGCATTATGATATCACTAATATCTGGAATCTAATATCCTGCACAAATAAGCCTTTCTACAGAAAAGAAAATCAAGGACTTGGAGAACTGACTTGTGGTTGCCAAGAGGGTGGGGCGAGGGAGTGGGATGGTAGGAGGGTCTGGGGTTAATTGTTGTAGACTGTTGCCTCTGGGATGGAAAAGCAAGGAGATCCTACTGTATAGCACTGAGAACTATGTCTAATCACTTGTGATGAATCCATATATGTATGTATAACCCTGTCACCACTCTGTGCAGCTGGATATAATGGAAAATAAATAAATAAAAATTTTAAAAAATGCATTATACAAGGCCACCATCACTCTGACACAAAAAAACAGACAAAGATATCACCAAAAAAAATTATAGGCCAATATCACTGATGAACATAGATGCAAATATCCCCAACAAAATATGAGGAAATCAAATCCAACAATATATTAAAAGGATCACACATCACGAACAGATGGATTTATCCCAGAGATACGAGGATGTTTCAGTGTTTGCAAATCAACCAATGTGATAACATCACATTAAAAAATTGAAGAATAGGAGTTCCCATTGTGGCCTGGTGGGTTAAGAACTCGACATAGTCTTTGTGAGTATGTGGGTTTGATCCCTGGCCTCACTCAGTGGGTTAGGGATCCAACATTGCTGCAAGCTGCATCATAAGTCACAGATGTGGCTTGGATCTGGTATTGCCATGGCTGTGGCACAGGCCTGCAGCTGTGGCTCTGATTTGACCCCTAGCCCAAGAACTTCCATATTCTGCAAGTGCAGCTGTTAAAAAAGAAAAAAGAAAAAAACCCTGAATAGTAAAAATCATATAATCACCTCAGTAGATATAGAAAAAGCTTTTGACAAAATTCAACATCAATTAATGATAAAACTCTCCATAAAGTGGATATAGAGGGGACATACCTCAACATAGAGATGCTATATATGATAAGCATACAGCTAACATTATACTGAATGGTGAAAATCTGAAAGCATTTCCCCTAAGATCAGGAACACTACATAGACATCTACTCTCAACACTTTCATTCAACATAGTATTGGAAGTCCTAGCCACAGCAAGCAGACAATGAAAAGAAATGAGAGAATCCAAGTTGGAAAGGAATAAGTAAAACTCTCTGTCAATGATGTGATACTACACATAGAAAATACTAAAGACCCCCCCCGCAAAAAAATCTACCATACAGAAACCTATTGCATTTCTGTATACTAACAATGAACTATCAGAGTAATTGAGCAAACAACCCCATTTACCATTGCATCAAAAAGAATAAAATATTTGGGAATAAACCTATCTAAGGAGGTATAACACTGGTATTTGAAAAATTTTAAGAAAAATATCAAAGGTGACACAAAGATATGGAAAGATATACCATGTTCATGGATTGAAAGAATCAATATTGTTAAATGAGAACAGTACTCAAGAAAATCTACAGACTCAATAAAATCCCTATCAGAAATACTAAGAGCATTTCTCACAGAACAAAAAGTTTAAAAATTTGTGTGAAAACATAAAGGAACATGAATAGCCAAAACAACTGAGAAAAAAGAATAGAGCTGACTTCAGGCTGTGCTACAAAGCCACAGTAATCAAGACACTTGTACTGACAAAAACAGACCATATATGAATGGAATAGAATAGAGAACTCCAAAACAAGCCCCCACACTTATGGTCAATTGATCTATGATACAGGAGGCAAGAATATACAATGGAGAAAAAATACTTTTTTCAGTAAGTTGTGCTGGGAAAACTGTACAGCTACATGTAAAAGAATGAAATTAGAACATTTTCTCATACTATATACAAGAATAAACTCAAAATGGATTAATATGTAAGACTAGAAACCATAAAATTTCTAGGAGAAAACACAGGTAGAACATGCTTTGAAATAAATCACAACAATATTTTTTGGATCTCTTAGAGCAAAGGATATAAAAGAAAATTAAACAAATGGAACCTAATTAGACCTAAAAGCCTTTAAACAGCAAAGGAAACCATTAACAGAACAAAAAGATAACCTACTGAATGGGAAAAATACTTGCAAATGGTATGATTAATGAGGGGTTAATATCCCTCATATATAAACAAACAGCTTATACAACTCAACATCAAAAAACCAACAACCTGGAGAAAAGGGAGGGAACCCTCCCAAACTGATGGGAATATAAACTGTTGTAACCACTGGTGCAGCCAGTATTGAGGTTCCTCAAAAAACTAAAAATAGAGTTGCCATATGATGCAGTAATCCTACTCCTGGGCATAAATATAGAGTAAACTATAATTCAAAAAGATACACACATCCCTATGTTCATAGCAGCACTATTTACAATAGCCAAGACATGGAAGCAACCTAAATGTCCACTGACAGATGAATGGAGAAAGATGTGGCCTGTATTTATATACACACACGCGCACACACACATACACATCTGTGTACACACACACACAACAGAATACTACTAAGTCAAAAAAGAATGAAATAATGCCATTTGCAACAACATGGATGGATTTAGAGGTTATCATACTAAGTGAAATAAGTCAGAGACAAGTATCATATCACTTATATGTGAAATCTAAAATATGACACAAAGAAACTTCTCTGCACAACAGAAACAGCCTCACACACATAGATAACAAAATTGTGGTTGCCAAGGCAGAAGGGAGATGGTAGAGAGATGGATCAGAAGTTTGGGATTAGCAGATGGAAACTCTTATATATAGGATGGATAAACAATAAGGTCCTACTGTATAACACAGAGGACCATATTCAATATCCTATGATAAACCAAAATGGAAAAGAATATGAAAAAGAATGTGTGGTCTATGGGCATACAACCCTGAACATGCCCTATCTCGTCTGAAAAAGAATGTGTGTGTGTGTGTGTGTATGAAATATATATATGGGAATTCCCATCATGGCTCAGTGGTTAGTGAATCCAACTAGGAACCATGAGGTTGCGGGTTCAATCCCTGGCCTTGCTCAGTGGGTTAAGGATCCGGCATTGCTATGAGCTGTGCTGTAGGTCGCAGACGTGGCTTGGATCCCGCATTGCTGTGGCTGTGGCGTAGGCCAGCGGCTGTAGCTCCGATTAGACCCCTAGCCTGGGAACCTCCACATGCCGTGGGTGCAGCCCTAAAATGACAAAAGGCAAAAAAAAAATAAAATATATATATATATGAATAACAGGATCACTTTACTGTACAGAAGAAAATAGGACATTGTAAATCAACTATACCTCAATATTTTTTTTTAAAAAAACTAAGCAACCCAACTTAAAAATTAAGAGTTCCCACTGTGGCTCAGCAAGTTAAGGACCCAACATTATCTCTGTGAGGATGTGTGTTATATCTCTGGCCTTGGTCAATGGGTTAAGGATTTGGTGTTGCTGCAAGCTGTGGCATAGGTCACAGATAGAGCTCAGATCTGGTGTGGCTGTGGCTGTGGCTTAGGCCTCAGCTATAGCTCCAATTTGATCCTTAGCCTGGAAATTTCCATATGCTGCAGGTGTGGCCATAAAAAAAAAATGGGCAGAAGAACTGAATAGGCATTTCTCCAAAGAAGACTAATTGGCCTATGAAAAGATGCTCAAACTGGTTGATTGGAAGAATTAATATTAAATGACCATACTACTCAAGGTAATCTATGTATTTTTTGCAATCTCTATCAAAATACCAAGGGCATTTCTCACATAAAACAATTTTTTTAACCTTTTCTTTTTTGTCCATGCTCATAGCATGTGGAAGTTCCTGGTCTAGGAACCTACACCATAGCACCTACCTGAGCTGCTGCACTGACAACACCAGATCCTTGACCTGCTGCACCACAAGAGAACTCTTAGGACAAATAAATCTAAATTTTGTATGGAATGCAAAAACTCCAAGTAACCAAAACAATCTTAGCATTTATGACAATTTTATAAGTGATATATTCAAAAGAGGCCTATTTCTGTGTAGAGCAAGAAGATTACATTGATCATTTATGGTATACATAATGTTTAGCTTTCAGATGTTGACACTAGCCTGTTTTCGTTCTCTTGTGTGTACTGTGATATGGCTCATTATGTGTAAGCTGCCAGAAGCAGCTCTACCACAAGCTTCTTATTTGAATCCTGGATATCCCAAGAATATAGATGCCCTTCACATCTTCACAAATGGCAGATATTTCCTCTTACACATCCCATGGGTCTCAGGATCAGGAGGTGACTTCTTTTATTCTCTGACTGCTGCCCAAGCCATTTTTCTTATGCTTTGTAAGCCAAAGCTCTTTTGAAGCTTATACCATAAGTGTAATTTTCCAAAAATTAAAATATTTTAAACCCACATGTGTAAGAACTCACTGAACCTCAAATATAAGAAAAATAAAGGAAAGTACACCAAGGCACATCATACTCAAAATATTCCAGTGCAGCCACAAAAAGAGAAACTTACAAGCAGCCAGAAGGCAAAAAGATACATTCCTTAAAGAGCAAATACGATGAGGATGAAAGCAGATATTTCATTGGAAACATCAGAAGCAAGAACCCAGTGGAGCTATATCTTAACTGAAAGAACAAAAAGTTGTCAATCTAGAATTCTATACTGAGCGAAAATTATTTTAAAAAATAAAGGCATGAGTTCCCATCCTGGTTCAGTGGAAATGAATCTGACTAGTATCCATGAGGACACAGATTCAGTCCCTGGCCTCATTCAGTGGGTCAAGGATCCAGCGTTGCTGTGACCTGTGGTGTAGGTCACAGATGTGGCTCAGATCCTGAGTTGCTGTGGCTCTGGTGTAGGCCAACAGCTACAGCTCCGATTAGACCCCTAGCCTGGGAACTTCATATGCCGCCAGTGAGGCCCTAAAAGACAAAAAGATGAAAAAAAAATAAAAGTAAAATAAAAGCAGGAGTTCCCGTCGTGGCTCAGCAGAAATGAATCTGACTAGTATCCATGAAGACTCAGGTTCGATCCCTAGCCTCACTCAGAGGGTTAAGGATCTGGCGTTGCTGTGGCCTGTGGTGTAGGTCACAGATGCAGCTTGGAAATGGTGATACTGTGGCTGTGGTGTAGGCCACCAGCTGTAGCTCTGATTCAATCCCTAGCCTGGGAACCTCCATATGCCGCAGGTGCGGCCCTAAAAAGATAAATAAATAAAAAAAATAAATGCAAAAATAAAGATGTCTCAGACAGAAAAAAAGGTGAAAGAATTCATTACCAGAGGACATATGCTACAAGAAATATTAAAGTGAGTCCCTCATGCAGAAAGAAAATGAAAACACATTGCAATATGAATCTATAGAAAATGAAAAAACACAGGGCAATGAATTACATGAGTAAACATATTTGATTTTTTTATTTTTATATAAATCTATAAATGATAATTCATTGCTAAGTAAGAATCCTGGAACTTATAATATTATTTAAAAGTATGACAACAGGAAGTTCCCATTGTGGCTCGGTGGTAACAAACCCAACTTGTATCCATGAAGATGCAGGTTCGATTCCTGGCCTCACTCAGTGGGTTAAGGGTTTGCTGTTGCTGTGAGCTATGGTGTGGTCACAGATTCAGCTCAGATCCTCTGTGTGGCACAGGCCAGCAGCTGCAGCTCTGATTCAACCCCTAGCCTGGGAACTTCCATATGCTGTGGGCGTGGCTCTAAAAAGACAAAAAAAGAAAAAAGAACCCAACATAGGGTCCTTGAGGATGCATGTTCCATCCCTGGCCTCACTCATTGGGTTAAGGATTCAACAGCGTAGATTGCAGATGCAGCTTGGACCTGGTGTTGCCATGGCTGTAGTGTAGGCCTGCAGCTGCTACCCCAGCACAGGAACTTCCATATTCTGAAGGTATGGTTGTGAAAAGGAAAAAAAAATTATGACAACAAAGGTTAGCGGTAAAGAAGTGGAAATATACTACTACAAGTTTCTTATACTATACCTTAACTGGTATAAACTCATTTGAAGTTAAACTGTGAGAAGTTAAGGATATATACTATGACCTGAAAGCAACATAAATAATAGAACAGGATGCGGTTTATAGTCAACATGAGATGAAATAAAATCATAAAAATACTCAGTTAATCCAAAATAAAGAAGAAAAAAAGAAGGAAACAAAGAACAGATGGGACAGATTGAAAAGAAAAAGTAGACTGAAACCAAACCATATTAGTAATCACAATACACCAAAGAAAACGATCTAAATACTCCAATATAAAGACAAAAATTTTAACATTTGTTTTGAAAAGCTAAATCCAACTATATGCTTCCTTCAAGAAATGTACTTTAAAGATACAAAAAGCAATTGTATTTTTACATAGTAGCAATGAACAATTGGAAATTGAAATTAAATGACGCAAACTCCATGGGCACTTTAACACCACCTTTTATTACCTGCTTAGTGGATTTTTAGCATCGGTAGCTTTCCACGGGCAGTTTAACACCACCTTTTATTAGTGGATTTTTGGCACAGTAAGCTTTCTTACTGAAACTCTTTCTACTTATCAGCCAGAAATCAATAGAGAAAATAGAAACCATTACAGTATTTCAAACAGAAAAATATATAACATACAAATGTAAGGAATTTGGTACTTACAAAATAATTAGAATGATTAAAGAGTGGACTTCAAGGAACTACTTCCCTCAGAACCCAAAAATCTACAGGAAATCACTACCGCAGTTATGTGTCTCTTGGCTTCATAGTGATCAGAGTGTAGAAAATAGTGTCCAGGCATCACAAAAGCTTAGATCTGCTAGGAATCATACATTAACCAACACCATTGTGGGAAACACAGCCTCTACCTTCCAAGACTCCCTGAAAGCCTCCATACAATCTCTCACTTGAAGAACCTATATCATATCCAGAATCCTCATAGAAAGAGAGTCTTGAAAAGATGATCTCTAGTTTCCATCTTCTGAGCAACAGATTTAAGCATAGCAGGGATTGAGAATAGATGCTGATCACAAATTGATAATAAAAAGACTGTAGTGGGTTGACTTGTGTCCTCCCAAAAGATATATTCAAGTCCTAACACTCAGTATCTGTGAATGGACCTTATTTGTAGAAAGGATCTTTGCAGATATAATCAAATTAAGATGAGTCAGAATAGAGTGGGCCCTAAATGTAAACAACTGATAGCTTTATGAGAAAAAAGAAAGGGAGACTTGTACATAAACGTAGGGAGGAAGGCCATGCAACAATAGGGGTGGCTATTGGAGGGATGGCAGGTATAAGCCAAGAGACACCAAAGATTGCCAGGAGCAAACCCAAAGCTGAAGAGGCAAGATTCTTCCTAACAGCCTTCAGGAGAAGTATGACTTTGCCAACACTCTGATTTCAGACTTCTAGCCTCCAGAACTATGAGAGAATACATTTATGTATGTATTTTCACCACACCCACAGCATGTGAAAGTTCCCGTGCCAGGGATCAAAACTGTGCCATAGCAGTGACCTGAGTCACAGCAGTCACAATGCCAGATCCTTAACCTACTGAGCCAAGGAACTCCTGTTCATATTAAGACACCAAATTTGTGAAAATCTGTTATAAGCCTTAAGAAATTAATACGTCAGCTTCGACATCATCAAATTTTCCTAATTTTCTTCCTATTTTACTTCCTATCCTATGGTCTCCTTTGCAGGATATTTCTGACCTCTATAAATCTTTGGCTCCATAACTTAGTTCTGGGTTGTCTACGTTTCTCACTCTACACTATCATCTTAGATGGGTTATCCATTACCATGCCTTAAATACTATCAATGTGTTGATATCTTTCAAATTTATATTTCCATACCCAATTTCCCCCTTGAAGATAAGTTGGATATAGATAACATAATCGAACTACGTTATCCTCACTTTGATATTTAAGAGACATCTCAAATTTTATTCCCTCCCCTCCCAATTTTTCCTCTCTATAAATGATACAAATATCCATCCAAATGCTTGTCAAAATCTATCGTCATTGATCTCTCCCTCCCCATCATCACATCTTATAGCAAATCCTCTCAAGTGTCCTTCAGATATACCTCAAATTCACCCATATCTCTCCAGCTCCATTGCCAACACCCTGTTCCAAGTCATCATCAATTCTGTGTTAGATTAGTGCTAGCCTTCTAATTGGTCTTTATGCTTTTGCTCACGTGTCCACATTATTCATTCATGTATAACCAGACCAGATTTTTCATAAATGTAAATCAGGCCATGCCACTCTGCACAAAGGTACTCATTGGCTTTGCATTGCATAGAAAATAAAATTCCAACCTACCTCTGTGGTGTACAAGACCCTGTAGTTGCCCTCTGTCTACTTCGCCCATCTTCCTGGGCTGTAATGCTCCAGCCACACTGGCCTTCTTTTTGATCTTTGAACATATTAAGCTCTTTCCTACTTCAGGCAAGCCTTTGCACTTTACCATGGACTGAATGTTTGTGTTCTCCTCCTCCCCAAATTCACAGATCAAAACCTGATCCCCAGTGGGATGGTATTTGGAGATGGAACCTTGGTCATATTAAAGGTTGAATAACTCTTAAGAACATAAGTAACCTGCTTATTTAGAGATGAGGAAACTGAGATCAAGGGTTATGGCATGTGTACTGGTAGAAATACCCAGAATATTCCACCTTTGGAGGGCTCCTTTCTGCACAAAGAAATGCTACTTTTAAAAATGATTATCTTTCCCCTTGCTCACAATGTTAGGCCAAAAAGGCTATATGCTTTAGTAATTTAATAAGCAAGATGATGTAAATTGCTTGCATTGCAGCGGTTGGAATTGAGCAAAACATGATGACTTAGATACACAAGAGTTTTAGTGACTTAACTGCACAGGGAGAGTCAAGCCCATAAATAACAAGTAGCTCTCACTAAAAGCCACTAGTCCATCGAGTTAGCCTGAAATAGAAGGTCCTATGGGGCCTCTTCTGGGCAGATTGAACTAACAAAGCCGCATACCACATGTGTAAAACATGCTCTAACTCAGTGATTAAACTGTCCCTTTCTGACTTCCTTAGATGATCCTCCCTCACCCCCAGGTTGATGGACAGATAATTTCCTCCAGCTCTTCGCACCACCAGAGTGTATTGTATCTGTCTGGAGTGGTGACAGCGTTTCTTCTCTGTACCCTGGACTAGAGTCTTCATCTCGGCTCCCCACTAAGAAGACAGAAAACAGCATTACTGCTTATGGATAAGTTTATATCTCTGCAGAATGGCTCACTGGAAGACTGAAAAGGATCTGCTCTCACCTGTGGAACCAGGATACTATTAGTTTTTAGTCAAACAGTGACTTACATAAGATCTCTCCATGACTAAATAATGGAACCAGGTACTAAGATTTGGAATGTGGTTCCATTCCACCATATATGTTTCTCAAACTAGTTTGCAGATCATCTGCGTTAGACTTAATGAATGGTACTTGCTAAAAACATCATTTGGGTCTTCAACTATGACGAATCAACATTTCTAGAGCTGGGTCTGGGTAGCTAAAATGTTAACAAATTTCCCCCAAAAATGCTTATGCATATTAAAATCTGAAAATCACTACATGACCATCGCTTTTTCTGATATACATATTAAAGTAATCATACCCATTGGTAGCTTTCAAAGTACCTCTCAAGTATTATTAAATTCACAAAACTTCAATTTCACCTGTAAAATTTACCTTGATTTCTTTACCTGTAAATTAAAAGTTTTATTAGATAATCCCTAAAATCCTTATAAAGTCTAAAGGTAAATGTTCTTCACAGGACCCTTCAAATTATACAATGCACATTTAGTATTCAAACAGTGACTATCAAGATATGCCAAATTACTGGAAATTATCAAGTGATGAAAAAGCACTCTAAAGTTTAAAGAATAAATTATTTACAAAAATTACCACTGTCTATAGAAGTCTCAGCTCCATCCTCCTTTGGATGAAGCAAAATTCCAACTGAAGAACCACATTCTTGATAGACAGCAAGATGGCGGAGGAGTAAGAGGTCGCGCTCACCCTCTCCCACAAATACATAAAAAAATGCATCTAAATATAAAACAACTTGGACAAATCATCATCTGAATGCTGACTAATTTAAACCTCCAAAAACTGCAAGAAACCCTTGAAATAACTGGGTAGAACAATAGAAGAAAAAAAAATGTGAGAGAGAGAAAAGCAATCAGGATGGCAGCCAGCACCCCAGGGAGGGAGCTGTGAAAAAGAAAAGTTTCCTGGGAAGAAACCTAAACAACAATCAACGGATCAACAATCAACAGAACTGGAGGGACATCAAAGCCTGAGAAAAACGCAGCAGCTGGACTGAGATAGGAAAATCAGAGTTAGAGACTCACACAGACGACCTGAATACCGGCGCAGACACCACAGCCTGAGGGGCCGGGTGGTGCCTGGGAGCTAAGACACAGGTTCCTAAGGTTAGTCCCTGCGAGAGGGCAGAGGTCGGTGGCCACAGCGGTTGCGGGAATAGGACAAGGAACAGCGATATTCTATGATTTGTGGAGAGCAAAACCAGGACTGAGGGAACCAAGGAAGTCTGGTCCCGCAGGGGAGGCAAGCCTCCATTGTTAGGGAGGAGGAGAGGAGGAGGGGCTGACCGCCATAGGAAGCAACTTGAACTAGCGCACAGGGCAGGGCAATGGTGCCCCATCAAAGAGAGCGGAAGTGGGGAGGAGCCAGTGGAGGCTGCAGCTGTGGCAGCAGGGGCGGAGCCCCGTGCCTTGAAGCCCATGAGCAGAGCACTGTGCCAGGTTGTGGACCCAGGCGCCTGTGCTAGCGAGCATCAGCAGGGGTGGCGGGGCCCTGTGCTGGTCCAGGGACCTAGGTGACTGTGTCAGCCCACAGAGTTGGTAGCTCTGGCGGGCGGAGCAGTACACGACCACACGGAGCTAGCTTTTGCAGAGGAGTGGGGCCAGCGCCAGCCACTGGAGCCAGGAAACTGCCCCAACTGACGAGCAAGCATCAGCAGAAGGGCGGAACAAACACCAGCCTGCTGAGCCAGCCTCTGACAGGTACCTCCTGTGGTTCCAATCACCTCAAAGAGGACTTTGCAATCAAACACTAGTTTCCCGTGGCTCTCACTCCTGGGGGAAATCATACTTCCTGCTGCTGCTATTGCCAAATGCTCAACACACCTGGTAGATCTGCCTAGAGCTCACGACCACTTCCCAGGGCCGGGCAACTAGGAGTGGATAGCGCCACCTTCCTGCAATTGAGAGCATAGAGACTAGGCACCCACTGTCGACCTTAGCCATTCCTACACTCTCACAGAGAACACTCAGAGTACCACTGAGATAACAGCCTGCTCATTCCAAAGAAATAGACATCAAATAGTCAAACTCCTACACCAAAAATAAATAGTAACCCCACCAAAAAATACAAAGGGGAGCTCTTCCCTAGAAGTAGCCTTCCAAGTCTACAGCATGGCCTCCCCAAACTCACAGAAAAAGAAAACCACAAACAAGAAGAAGAAGCTCAAAAACCATTCCCAGTTAAAAGAACAGGACAAGTCGTTTAAAGCAGACAACAATGAAACATACCTCTGCAGTCTGTCAGAAATGGAGTTCAGAAGGGAGGTAATGAAAATACTTGAAGAATTAAGGCGGAATATCCAGAAATTAAGAGAAGATGCAAACAGCAATGCAGAGTCCTTTAGAAAGGAGCTAGAAATCATAAGAAGGAGCCAAGAAAAGCTAGAAAACTCATCTGCAGAGATGCAAACTGAGCTAAAGGCAATAAAGAGCAGTTTGAATAATGCAGAGGAACAAATTAGTGATGTAGAAGACAGAATAATGGAAATCACGCAATCAGGACAGCAGACAGAAAATCAAATTAAAAAACATGAAAGCAATATAAGAGATCTATGGGATAATATAAAGTGGCCCAATTTACGCATAATAGGAATTCCAGAAGGAGCAGAAAAAGAAAAGGGCATTGAAAAAATATTTGAAGAAATTATGTCTGAAAACTTTCTAAATCTGAAGGAATCTGACATCAAGATACAGCATGCACAGAGGGCCCCAAACAAGCTGAACCCAAACAGACCCACGCCAAGGCATATTATATTAAAAATGGCAAGAATTAAAGATAAAGAGAGGATCCTAAAGGCAGCAAGAGAAAAGCAAAGCATTAAGTATAAGGGATCCCCCATAAGGCTGTCAGCTGATTTCTCTACAGAAACATTACAGGCTAGAAGGGAATGGCAAGATATATTTAAAGTGCTGAAAGGAAATGGCCTGCAACCTAGAA
>PVHT021183661.1:4964520-5005688 GCA_004024745.2 Catagonus wagneri
CCATAAAAAAGGATAAAATAATGTCATTCGCAGCAACATGGATGGAATTAGAAACCCTCATACTGAGTGAAGCAAGTCAGAAGGAGAAAGACAGATGTCATATGAAATCTCTTATAACTGGAGTCTAAAACACTGCACAAATGAACATCTCAACAGAAAAGAAAATCACGAACTTGGGGAACAGACTTGTGGTTGCCAACGTGGTGGGGTGGGGTGGGGGAGGAGTGGGAGGGAATGGGGATAACTAGTGCTTTAATGATGGAATAGCAAGGAGCTCCAACTCTATTGCACGGGGAACTGTATCTAATCACATGTGATGAATCCATATATGTACATGTAACCGGGTCACCACGCAGTGCAGGTGGAAAATCTGACAGAAATCTGTAAACCAGCTATAATTTAAAAAAATAAAAAATAAATTATATATATAAAAAAAAGAACCACATTCTTAATATACAAAGGGCACGTAAGACTAAAACTACATAAAGAAAATATTTCAAAAATGAGTTACCCATGCTGTGTAGTTGGAAAATTGACAGAAATCTGTAAACCAGCTATAATGGAAAAAAAAAATGAGTTACCAGAAGTATTTTATTGTAATAACTGCCTTTTTTTTTTTTTTTTGCTTTCAGCAACAGACCCACTGTATCTTGTGAAAAAATGTCAAGTAGTTTTAGTTTGACTTCTTAAAGATGATATTTTTGGAGTTCCTATTATGGCTCAGTGGTAATGAACCCGACCAGTATCCATGAGGATGCAAGTTTGATCCTTAGCCTTGCTCAGTGGGTTAAGGATCTGGTGCTGCCATGCGCTGCAGTGTAGGTCGCAGAAGCGGCTCGGATCCCGCATTGCTGTGGCTGTGGTGTAGGCCGGCTGCTAGAGCTCCGATTTGATCCCCAGCTTGGGAACTTCCATATGCCACAGGTGTGGCCCTAAAAAGACAAAAAAAAAAAAAAAGATATTTTTCATCTAAAAATGAAGCACTTTATTAATGTCACCCAGATTTATTTGTGAGTTCACTAGGTACTGAATTTGCAGAAGTCAAGGCAACTCGAGATAGAAAAGTGTGGTTGATCTAGATCCAAAAAGCAAAATGAAATCCAAGCACCGGAGTAATCATACTGACTTTCAAGCAGTTTTAACTTCCTACAGCAAGGAGAATAAGGCTGGATATAACCTGTGAGTTCTTTTAAATATCTTACAAATCTCACAGTTTATTTAATGATAAAGGTATATTAGACCATGAGACTAGGAAAAATTGTCTTTCTCACTTCTAAGTAACAGCTAGAATTCAAAAGTTATCTGAAATAACCAACATTACCAATATCCAACATCCAGTACCAAATCACCACTCATGCTTAGGAAGCAACAAAATGTTACCCATAATTAAAAAGAAAATCAGTCAATAGAAAGGTTTAGAATGGCATAGATAATGGAACTAGCAACAAGGATGTTAAAATGGCTATGATAAATGTTTATTCAAAGAAAAACATGAAAATATTGAGAAATTGAAAATATAAAAAAAAGAACCAAACAGGATTTCTAGAGATGAAAAGTATAATATCTGAAAAAGAAAATTTAATTGGGTAGTATAGGACTAATGCATATTAGACACTGCTAAAAAAAGTATTAAAATTAAAGCCAGAGTGATAAAACTAAAGTGAGACAGAGGGAGAAAAAAGACTGAAAAAAGTTAACAAAGTCTTGATAATCTGTGTGACAAAATCAAACAGTCTAACATATATATAATTTGAGTCCCAGAAGGAGGAGAAGAGGACAAAAAAACTGAAATAATGCCTGAAAATCTTTTAAATTCAATAAAACCTATAAGCCCAGAGATCCAAAAATGTCAACAAAGCCCAAGAAGGTTAAGCACATAACCAAAACAAAGCAAGACAAAACAAGACACACCATAATTAAGTTGCTAATAAAACCATGATAAAGAGAAATATTTTAATAGTAGCTGCAGGGGAAAAAATGACTTAGCTGAATAAAGTTAAGAACTTATAGACTTCTTGTCGGAAATATACAAGACAGAAGACAACAGAATGGCATCTTCAAAATGTGAAGGGAAAAAGGAAACTATCAACCCAGAATTCTATAACCAATGCAAATATTAGTCAAAAATAGTTGAAATAGATGAACAAAGGCTTAGATAATTTATTGCCAGCAGATAGATGTGCTCCTCAAAGAAATGCTAAAGAAATCCTCCTGCAGGAAGAAAATACTACCAGAGAGAAACCTAGCGCTAAACAAAGGAATGAAGAGCAGCACCAAAACGTAAATATTAGGTAAATACTTATTTCACCTCATGCTCTGATTTCTTAAAAAGGTAAGTATAAGTCTAATAAAGCACTGTAGGGCTTATTACATATATAATATAGAATGACATCACCTTGCACAAAGGACGGGAGAGGTGAGTGGAAGTATATACTCCCAAGATTCCTACAGTATATGTGAAGTGGCCTGTTATTATTTGAAGTTAAGCTGCGATAAATTCAAATTCAGGGTTTCTTAATGTTAGCAGCCCTGGCTTTTGGGACTGGATAATTCTTTCTTGTTGGGGGAGGGGGCATTATCCTGTGCAGGACAGGAGGTTTAGCAGCGGCCTTGGTCTCTACCTATTAGATGCCAATAGCAGCCCTACCCCCACCCCACCCCCAGCTGTGACAACAAAAAAGGTCTTGGACATTGTCCAAATGTCGCTTGGGGGCAAAAATCACTCCCAGTTGAGAAATGCTGCCTTAAAACCACCACAAAAAGGGAGGAAATTATGCATATGTGAAGCCAGTGGTGGAGATCAAATGGATATTAAAAAGTGCTCCAAAAGAAGGCAGGAAAAGATAAAATCCACAAAGAACAGGTGACAAACAGAAAACAATAAGATGACAGATTTAAAACCTAACCATATTGACAAGTGCATTAAATGCAAGTGCTTAAACACTCCAATTGACAGGCAGAGACTGTCTGACTAGATTTAAAAAAGCAATAGCCAATAATATGCTAGCTACAAGAAATCTCCCTTTAAAGACACAGATCAGTTAATAGTAAAAGGACAGAAGTTCCCCAAGGGCCTAGTGCATTAAGGATCTGGCATTGTCACTGCTGTGGCTCTGGTCACTGCTGTGGCAAGGATTCAGTCTCTGGGCCAGGAATTTCCACATGCCACAGGTGCAGCCAAAAAAAGTAAAAGTTGGGAGTTCCCGTCATGGCTAAGCAGAAATGAATCTGACTAGTACTCATGAGGACGCAGGTTCGGTCTCTGGCCTCACTCAGCAGGTTAAGGATCTGGTGTTGCCGTGAGCTGTGGTGTAGGTCGCAAATGAGGCTCAGATCTGGAGTTGCTGTGGCTGTGCCATAGGCTGGCAGCTGCGGCTCTGATTCAACTCCTAGCCTGTGAACCCCCATACGCCATAGGTGTGGCACTAAAAAGACCAAAAAAAAAAAAAAATTAAAGGACAGAGTAAGCATTCCTTCTAACAAAGCTGGAGCACCTACCAGCAATAAATATTTAGTATATGATCCAGTTGTTCTACTCCTAGGTGGAAAAACATATGCCCACACAAAGATGTGTATACGAAGTCACAGCAGCTTTATTCAGAATAACCAAAAAGTGAAAAATACACAAATGTCTATCAAAAGCTGAATGTATATACGTATGGGTGACTGGGTCACTCTGCTGTACAGTAGAAAATCGAGAGAACACTGTAAACCAACTATAATGGAAAAAATAAAAATCATTTAAAAAATAAAATTTTTAAAAAGGTGAATGGAAAAATGAATTGAGGTATATTCAATGTGTCGATGAAAATTAAATTAACTATCCGGTTAAGAAGAAAAAAAGGGAATTTTCTTCGAGCCAAAACTGAGGATTATAACCTGGGAAGCAGACTCTTAGAAAGCTCTGAGAACAGTTTGGCCTGTTAGAAGTCAAAGGCACGGTCACATACATCTTTGAGACAAAGGATCTTACATCAAAATGACATACTGATTTTTACATAAAGTTCGCCAAGGATACACAGTCCAGTAGGCACCTACAAAGTGAGCATTAAGTTGCCATGACCCCGTAAAGAGCTGGGAAAGAACGCTATTCTTTTAAGAAGTTACACTGCTAGGGTTAGAAGAAAGGAAAAAAAAAACAACTAATCATTACGGTCAAGCAGGCACGCCCACCTTTGAGGAGCTCTGGTTACTGTCTGGTGCAGATGCACACTGCATGTTAGGGAAGGAGAGGGGAGGCCCAAACAACACAGAATTTTATGGTTTAATTTTTTTCTTGTCCTCCTTAAAATATAAATTTTATTTCATCACATGCAATGGAATACTAAAAGAATGACTGATATACACAATATGGATGATTTGTAAAATAACTTTCATGAGAAAAAAACTAACTAGACACAGAATATTAATACTGATGCAATTCATATGAAACTCTAGAAAAGACTAATCATATAATGACAGTCAAGGGATCAGCAGTTTCCTGGAGCCACGGTTAGGGGTAAGGAATGACTGGCAAAGGACCAAAGGGATTTTTTCAGACCAATAGAAATGTTTTATATCTTGACTGTGATAGTGGTTACATAGATGAATATTAAGATTCATGGAGGAGTTCCCATTGTGGTGCAGCAGAAATGAATCTGACTAGTATCCAAGAGGTTGCAGGTTCAATCCCTAGCCTCATTCAGTGGGTTAAGGATCCAGCGTTGCAGTGAGCTGTGGTGTAGGTCACAGATGCAGTTCAGATCTGGCGTTGCTGTGGCTGTGGTGTAGGCTGATAGGTGTAGCTCCAATTTGACCTCTAGCCCGGGAACTTCCATATGCTGTGGGTGTGGCCCTAAAAAGCCAAAAAAAAAAAAAAAGAGTCATGGAACCGTGCACTTAAAATTCAGTGTGTTTTATTGTGTGTAAATTATACCTCAGAAAAGCAGATTTAAAAAATTCTTGTTCCATGTTAAAAAAAAATTTAGACAAGGAAGTCCTTTGTGGTGCAGCGAGTTAAGGATCTGGTGCTGTCACTGCAGTGGCTCATGTCACTGCTGTGGGTTTGATCCCTAGCCTGGGAACTTTCACATGCTGCAGGCACGGCCAAAAAGAAAAAAAAAAGTAGGCAGGAGATCTAAACAGCCATTTCTCCAAAGACATACAGATGGCCAAAAAGTACTTGAAAAGTTGCTCAACAGTGCTAATTATTAGAGAAATGCAAATCAAAACCACACCTCACACCTGTTAGAATGTCTGTCATCAAAAGTTCTGCAAATAGTAAATGCTAGAGAGGATGTGGAGAAAAAGAAATCCAGAGTTCCCGTTGTGGCACAGCGGAAACAAATCTGACTAGTAACCATGAGGTTGCGGGTTTGATCATTGGCCTCAATCAGTGGGTAAAGGATCTGCATTGCCGTGAGCTGTGGTGTAGGCCGCAGATGCGGCTCAGATCCCGTGTTGCTGTGGCTGTGGTGTAGGCCGGCAGCTGTGGCTGCGATTCAGCCTCTAACCTGGGAACCTTCATGTGCCGTGGGTGTGGCCCTAAAAAGCAGGAAAAAAAAGGGAAAGAAGGAAGGAAGGAAGGAAGGAAGGAGGAGAAAGAAAGAAAGAAAGACAGAAAGAAAGAAGGAAGGAAGGAAGGAAGGAAAGAAAGAGAGAGAGAAAGAAAGAAAGAAACCCACCTAAACTGCTAGTGAGAATGTAAACTTGCACAGCACTATGAAGGATAGTATGCAGGTTCCTTAAAAAAAACTAAAAATAGAACTTCAATCCCACTCCTGAGCATATATCCCAAGAAAACCATAAATCGAAAAGCTACATGTGGAGTTCCTGTTGTGGCCCAGTGGGTTAATTGTCTTGTGAGGATGCAGGTTCGATCCCTGGCCTCATTCAGTGAGTTGAGGACCTAGCATTGCCATGATTTTGAGTAGGCTGCAGCTGCAGCTCAAGTTCAACCCCTAGCCCAGGAACTTCCATATGACTTGGCTGTGGCCATAAAAAAGAGAAAACAAAACAAAAAAGAACAAAGAAAAGAAAAGATATATGTATTGCAATGTTCACAGCAGCACTGTTTACAATAGTCAAGACATGGAGGCACCCTAAACGTCCATTGACAGCTGAATGGATAAAGGAGATGTGGTTCATATGTACAATGGAATATTATTCAGCCATAAAAAGAGTGAAATAATGCCATTTATAGAAACATGAATGGACTTAAAGATTATCATACTAAGTAAAATAAGTCAGGCAGAGAAAGATAAATATCATATGATATTGTTTATATCTGGAATCAAAAAAAAAGATACAAGCTGATTTATTTCTAAAACAGAGAGACTCGACAGTCATAGAAAAACAAACTCATGGTTACCAAAAGGGTAAGGGGGGTGAGAAGGGATTGATTAGGAGGCTAACATACACATAATACTGTATATAAAATAACCAACAAAGACTTACTATAGAACCCAGTGAACTATACGCAATATTTTGTAAAAACCTATAAAGGAAGAGAACTTGAAGAATATGTATAACTGAATCACTGTGTTATCACCTGAAACCATGACACTGTAAATCAATTATGCTTCAGCTTAAAATTGTTTAAAAATAAATTTTTTTAATTTAAAAAGATCTAGACAAGCAAAGAAAATAACTAGGCCATCTTTAGTCAAATATACGTGCAAAAACTGTATTTTATTCCAATATGTCCCATTAAATAACTTAAAAGCTATCATTTAAGATAACATAAAAATGTATATAGCATTAATTCCAAAACAGGTGTGCAATATTGTTAGCTAACAAGATAAGTATAAAAGTTTATTGAGAGACAAGAATGATCTAAATAAACAGATTTACTATGCTGCTGGAGCAGAAGTTCTATTTTAAAGGTTTTAATTATCTCCAAATGGATTTATGTATTTAAAGTAATCTCAATCATTCTCAACAGAATATTTGCTTTGTTTTGTAGCACTTGATTAGCTGAAGGAAAGGGCCAAGAAAAGCTGAGATACTCTTGAAGATGAAAATTATTTTGGGAGTTCCTGCCATGGCGCAACAGGATTGGTGGTGTTTCTGAAGTGCCAGGATACAGGTTCGATCCCTGGCTGGCACAGTGGATTAAGGATCCAAGGATCCAACATTACCACAGCTGTGGCATAGGTTGCAGTTGTGGCTTGGATCTGATCTCTGGCCTGGAAACTCCACATACTGAAGGGCAGCCAAAAAAAGATTTTTTTTAAATCATTTTGGAGGATTTGTTCTACCAGCTGCCGAGAATTCTTGTAACACTGCATTAACTACAGCTGTGATATTGCCCCAGAAACAGGAAAATAAACTGATAGAATAGAAAGCTTATTTGAGCACATCTGTACCAATACTCGGCTTAGGAGGAGAGAGGCATTATAGATCAGTTGGGAAAGGACTATCTTTTCACTATGTTGTCCTGTCACAACTGAACAACAACAAAATGCTTATCTCATATTGTACAAAAAAATTAATTACAGATAGATTAAAGAGCTAGTTGTGAATGGCAAAACCCTAAAGTTTTTAGGAGATAACCGTAATGGGTTGTATAGAGGGCCCCCCGCAAAAGATATACTTATCTGGAAGTCAAGAATGTAACCTTATTTTGAAAAAGAGTCTTTGTAGGTGTTTGGAAAATACGAATTTCAAGATGAGATTATCCTGGATTACTGTAGGTCTTAAATTCAATGATGCGTGTCCTTACTACAGAAAGAAGACACACAGGGAAACACAAGGGAGAAGGCCGTGTGAATAGACAGGTACTGGAGTCATGCAGCTACAAGCCAAATACCAAGATGTGCTGGTGAACAGCAGAACTTACCAGGAGAGAGGCATGGAACAGGTTCTCTCTTCAGAGCCTCGGGAAGGAACCAACACTACGGATACCTTGATTTCAGACTTCCAGTCTCCAGACCTGCACCAAAATGAATCTCTGCTGTTTTAAGCCACCAGGTTTGCAGCAACTGATTATGGAGCTCTAGGAACTAGTAAAAGAACACAGGAGAATACCTTCATGAGCTCGGGGTATAATTAAGTACAAAAAAGCACTAACCATAAAGGGAAAGACTATCTTAAATTAAAAGAACTATGCCACCCCCCAAAAAAACCCTAAAAGAACCTCTTTCATGAACAGATACTATGAAAGAATAAAATGCAAGCAACAGAGTGGGGAAAGCTATTTGTAATACATAAAACTTGCTAAAGACCAGAGTCGCAAAATGGGCAAAAGACTTGGATACTTCACAAATGAGGAAATCAATCAAATGGCCAGTAAACCATATAAAAAGGTGATCAGATTTATTAATAAGGGAAATAAAAATTGAAACCAAAATGAAATACCAGCGCATACCCAGCTGACCGTTAAAACCAAACAGAAAAAAACATATACCCCAAATCAGTCTCTTTACATAAAGAGAAATCCAAATGGCCAATAAAAATATGAAAATGTGTTAAGTTTCATTTAAATTCAAACCACAATAATAAATCATTTATATCTCTAACCAAAATGGCAAACATGTAAAGATCTGATCATACCAAGAGTTGGTAACATTCTCATATAGAGCTGGTGGGGTATAAATTGTTATAACTGTTTTGGAAAATATTTTGGCATTATCATATAAAGCTGAAGACCCACCAATAATCCACCAATTCCACCCATAAGTACACATCCTAGAGAACCTTGTTTTATGTATACAAGGATATTCATAGAAACACTGTTTGTAATAGGAAAAAATGGGGGAAAAATCCATCTGAAATGGATTAACAAGCCCCACCTATCCAAAACACCATGATGGATGGATCTCCCAAACATAATACCAAGTGAAAGAAGGTAGACAGAAAAGGGTACCAAGTGTGATTTTTATGCATATGAAATACAAAAATAAACAAAATTAACTTAATTGCATTGATGATCACGAAAGTCATTTTGTTTTTCTCTAGTAGATGGAAGAGGATTGTGATAGGAAGAGATACAGTTAGGGATTTGCTAGGGTGCTAGGAATGTTCTCTCTCTCCCTCTTTTTTTTTTTTTTCCCCTTGGTCTTTTTAGGGCCGCACTCTCAGCATATGGAAGTTCCCAGGCTAGGGGTCAAATCGGAGCTGTAGCTGCTGGCCTACACCACAGACACAGCAATGTGGGATCTGAGCTGCATCTGCGACCTACACCACAGCTCACGGCAACTCCAGATCCTTAACCCACTGAGCGAGGCCAGGGATGGAACCTATGTCCTCATGGATACTAATCAGATTCATTTCTGCTGAGCCACGATGGGAACTCCTGTCCTCTTTCTTGACTTTGGATATAATTATATCTACACATAAAACCATTTTTAAATGTATATGTAATGCATTTTCTATATATAATTTTGTATTATATATCACAAAATTAACTAGTATAAAAGGGGAATTATTTGTAAGTATCTCCTGTTTCAGTAGTTCCCACAGAGTGATTCCATACTATGTTAGAAAATGAAAAGGATCCTAGAATACCAGCCACTTAAATAAAACTACTTAAATGCTTCTAGGAAGAAACTAGGCATTTTCCTCTTAATGACTTATGTATATGTCCAGGGTTTTGGAAGATTCTAAGTGTCTACTTTGCATTTTTTTTTTCTGTAAAACAATTATCAGGGAATTTTTGAACACCATGTAAGTTTTTTTGTTTTTTTTCCCCAGCATGTGGAAGTTTCTGCTCTAGGGATTGAACCTGCAACACAGCAGCAGCCTGAGCCAGAACCTTAACCCACTGTGCCAAAAGGGAACTCTATGAACACTACATAAGTTTTTAAAGTACACTTTAATGAACATAGGTAATAAAACTATACTACATGTTGGGTAGTAATCTGGGACTTAAGATCTCAGTGGTGTGTTGGGCACGACATTTACTGGCTGACTTCACGTGTGTCTCTTCCAACTCTGCAATCAATGATATCACATCACACTAACAGCCTGAAATTGGTCATACTGGTAGGAATATTTACACCATGGAAATTGGCAATGGATAAATGACACAATTCAGCACTCCCACCTTCACCCCAACCAGTTAATCAGCATACCACTGCTTAAAGACTGAGTTCTGAATAAATTTAAGCTTCTCTTCATTAACTCGCTTATCTTTAGAGTAACTGAACATGCTTGCCAAGCAATTATATCAAAACAGTGAGGTACTTTCTAAGCCTTAAACAAGATAACTACTCAAACAAGAGAACTTAAATGGTGTAAAACTTAGAATAAAAAATGGAAGAATAGAAAAAATGGAAGAATAAACATGGCATGCATTAGACTGAGTCCTTGACATTTTCTGATAGTGCTGCTAATAAGAAAAAGGAAACCCATCTTGAGGTAGTTCTTTAGGTAGTTTGCTCAGCAGTTGATTTCTATTTCCAACTGCTTCATTCAGGAGAGAATAAAACTGTTTTCTTTCTTGGAAAACATGAAGGCTGTTTTCCTGTTTGGAATATCATGATACTTGGGGCTAATGTCTTCAGTGTTTCACGTAAATCTTTTCTCTTTGCCCCAGGTCCCTCAAGATATTTAATAAAGCTCCCTATGATTTATTCCTCTTGTATGACTCAGAGATTGAGAAGTATCATTTATTCAGTCTTTCCACTAGATGGAAAGCTCCATAATAACTTTTCTGAGGTGAGATGCAGATAGCGGTGAGATGCAGCACCCTTTAGTGAGTAAGTGTCTAGCAAGAAGACACACTTGAGAACCCAGAAAACTGAGACTACGCATTTTGTCTGTGTTGTTCATTTACCTGATGATAGTCATTTAGATGGTCATTACTTTGGTCTCTCCTAAGTCTTGGGTTTTAAACACTTATCATATAATTCATATGGATTTGCATTTTCCTTTTGGAGAATTTTTTTTCTTTTAAGCAATTAAGTTTATTAGATCATAAAATTAAAACAAATACACACACACACACACACACACTCAAGTTACTCCTAGATCAATTAGCTAAATAGTACATTAAGTTTAAATTAAATTTTGTATTCCTCAGTCAAAAAACTTGAGATTCCAGGGAGTTCCCATCGTGGCTCAGAGATAACGAACCTGGCTAGGATCCATGAAGATGTGGGTTTGATCCCTGGCCTTACTCAATGGGTTAAGAATCTGGAGTTGCTGTGAGCTATGGTGTAGGTTGTAGATGTGGTTTGGATCTGGCATTGCTGTGGCTGTGGCTTAGGCAGGTAGCTACAGCTCCGATTTGACCCCTAGCCTGGGAACTTCCATATGCCACAGGTGCGGCTGTAATGGAGCATTCTGGAATAAAGGCAATGTGAAGAAGAAAATGGTGAAATAGATTTAGTAGTCCAACTGTAAACAAAAAACACACCTTTTGGGAGTTCTACCTGTGGCACAGTGGGTTAAGAATCCAACTGCAGTGGCTCGGGTGTGGCCATAAACAGAACAGAACAAAACAAAACACACCTTTCACATTCCAGTGAAGCCTATGTTCTCTTCTCATTTGCTGCAATGGACCTGCTTCTTTTTTTCTAGATGGTTTAGTACACTAAATTCAATAGATCTAGTTTCTACTTTGAAGAGAAGTGCTCCTTTTGAAATACTTAATTTTTCCTCCCAATGGCCAGCAGCCTGCAAAGCATGCTTCCCTTTCCCCTTCTCCAACTCTCTCTCCTCCCATCTCCATCTCTCCCTCTTTTTCTTTCCCTCTTCCTCTCCCTCCCTCCAACCTTTCCTCTTTCCTTGTACTAACTTGCATAGGAAAATTTTAACGTTCGAATCATTCTAAAAAAACAGGTAGTTGTTACATAAGGTATTTTATAGAATCTAAACTCCTGCAAAATGGGTCTAGACACTACCTACCTATCCTGTAAAGTTTTCATTTAATTATCAAATTCAGCCTGTATTTACAATAAAAATGTAAGTACACTGTTCCCTTAAATACGTGTTTTATTCTGATTTCCCTTTTTTAAAAAAAAACTCACAAATACTTTCAGATACTAGGAATAGATACTACACAGACATTAAGGCAAATCTCACCCTTTTTGGAAATTGGAAAACATTTATCTGTGCTGAAAATTTTTAGCTGTTTTTTTCCTCCACTGACTTTTTTTTTTTAGATCCACATCAGCCACTGCAATCCCAGACCTGAGCTTCATTTGCAACATGTACCACAGCTCACAGCAATGCTGGATCCTTTAACCCACTTAGTGAGGCCAGGGATCGAACCTGCATCCTCATGGGTACTAGTTGGGGTCTTAACCTGCTAAGGCACAACAGGAACTCCTTGCTCCACTGTCTTTTAAAGTGAGGAGTATATTGGCAGTTACCTGGCCCAGCCAATGCAAGAATCCTTCTGCAACATCTGTGATACCAGCTATTCATCTGGCTTCTACATGAACATTCACAAGTCAATTTCAGTCAATTGAAAGCCCCTCTAATCATTAAGACTCTTCCTTCAGGTTGTACTGAACCCACTTCCTTTTCATTGGTCTTAATTCTGTGCTCAGGGACCACATGACTGCTGAGCATGTATTTGAAAACAACTATCATGTTCAGAAGGAAAATTTTCTTCTCATCCAAGTTGAACCTTCCCAACTTTTACAAGGCAGTGCAGTAGAATGGTTAAAAAGACAAGCTTTAAAATCAGAACAGATCTGGCTCGTATCCCACATCCACCATTTACCAGCCATATGATTTGACAAAAAATACTAAACTTCTCTAAGGCCTCAATTTTTTTTTTTTTTGGCCTTATGTGGAAGTGCCCAGAGGAGGGACTGAATTCACACCACAGAAGTAACCAGAGCCACAGAAGTGACAATACCAGATTCTTAACCTGCTGAGCTACCAGGGAACTCCCAAGCCTCAATTTTCTTTTCTCTAAAATGGGCACAACAAAACCCTCAATAGAGCTCTTGTGAGGAGATAAAATCAGATAATTGATGTAAAGCATTTAGCAAAAGGCTTAGTACAAAGTAAGCACTGGAAAACTAGCTACTTACCTCGTGTGATGTATAGATCTTTCACTGAAATCACTTTCCTCTGGGTACACTCTGGTTTGTCATTGTACTTTTTAATAATTAACTCTCAGAACTCAATGTATTCCTTTTAATATGGTCTAAGTTCACAGCACAAAAAACTTTCTTTTTACTTTTTTTTAAACATGTGACCACGCCTGTGGCACATGGAAGTTCCCAGGTCAAGGATCAAACCAGAATCACTGCAGAGACAATGCCAAGTAGTTATGATGGGAGCCACAGCGGAAGTACACAAAAAACTTTCTTGTTAAGGAGTCCCTACTGTAACTCAGCAGTAATGAATCTGACTAGTATCCATGAGGATGTGGGTTTGATCCCTAGCCCGGGAACTTCCATATGCCATAAGTGTGTCCCTAAAAAACAAACAAACAACTTTCTTGTTAAGAAACAATCGATTTTTCTTTTTCTTTTTTTTTGCTTTTTAAGGCTGCACCTGCAGTATATGGAGGTGCCCAGGCTAGAGGTCGAATCGGAGCCACAGCTGCCAGCCTACACCACAGCCACAGCAACACAGGATCTGAGCTGCATCTGTGACCTACACTACAGCTCACGGCAATGCTGAATTCTTAACCCACTCAGCGAGGCCAGGGATCGAACCTGCAACCTCATGGTTCCTAGTCGGATTCATTTCCACTGTGCCACGACGGGAACTCCAAAAAACGATCAACTTTTTAATGCAGCCTAAGCTTAAATTACTTTTTGGCAGTGAAGCTACTTAAGTTTGTGGTAAATTAAAACTTAAAGGTCTTTTTTTCATTTGAAATACTATTAAGTCTAGTCTTCTTTGGATTGTATTTGTTAGTTGTATATACCTAAGTGAAAGGTTTTTATACATATATCTATTGTACATTTTAAAATTCTCTTCAGCCTATCGTTAGAGATTTTTAATGCTTTTGTCACCCACTATATTAGCTAGTCTCCTAAATATTATCTTCCGTACATTTGATAAAGATGACTCGTAACTTCCATGTTGACAAAAATGTTAAACAGAATAGGACCAAGTACAAAGTCCTATGGCATGCTGCTGGAAACTTTCTTTCAAGCTGACATTAAAAAAAAAAAAATCAAGAGTTCCCCAGTGGCTCAGCAGGTTAAGGATATGGCATTGTCACTGCTGTGGCTTGCGCTGCTGCTGTGGCACCGGTTTGATCCCTGAACCCAGAACTTTCTCATGTCACAGTCAAAAAACAAACCCCCAAAAAGGCATTATTTTGGTATAAATATTTAACCAGGTTTGAAGCTGCCTAACTTTCTCTTTTCCAGGACAATTCTTCCCATTTTATTAACAGAGATAACGTATAAGGTTTTTGTCAAATATTTTGCTGAAATCAGAGTTACTGTGCCTAATTATCAGCCCAAATAAGTCTATTAACATCTATAAATAAAGTTGCTCTGGCACAATATCCTCACCAACTCTATTCTATATTCTAGTGAACACTACTTAATTTTGTTTAGTTTTAAAGATTTAAAAAATTGGGGTGGGGGTGGGAACAATTACAACATTACTGAAAAAAATCTACAAATACAAACAAAACTTTCTTCTCCCCTGATCGTTTGAGAATAAGTGCTAACCTGACCCAGAATACTTTCTGTTATTTCTTAAAAACAAGGACGGTCTCTTATATTACCACAATACAACCATCAAAATAAGGAAATTAACATTGTTATATTACTACCATCAATTCTTAGCCCCCATTCAAATTTCTGAAATGTCCAAACAATGTCCTTTATAGCAAAAGCACCTAGCTCAGAACCACATGTTGCAATTGGTTGGCCTGTCTCCTTCCTTGTCTTCAGGTAAGCGTTTCTCAGTGTTTCTTTTTCTTTTTTTTTTCTTTTTTTTTTTTTGTCATTTTAGGGCCATACCCAAGGCATATGGAGGTTCCCAGGCCAGGGGTCAAATCAGAGCTGCAGCTGCCAACCTACACCACAGCCACAGGAATGCAGGATCCAAGCTGCGTCTGGGACCTATACCACAGTTCACGGCAACATGGGATACTTAACTCACTGAGCGAGGCCAGGGATTGAACCTGCATCCCGGCACTCCAGAGATGCTGGCAGTCTCATTGCATCACAGCAGGAACTCCTGTTTTTACATTTTTAATGATTAAAAATCAAAAGCGGGGAGTGTCCTTGTGGCCTAGTGGTTAAGGATCCAGCATTATCACTGCTGTGGATTGGGCTGCTCCTGTGGTGGGGGTTTTTTACTGTAGGGACAGTGAAAAAAAATCAAAAGGGAAATAATATTTCATGACCTATAAAATTATATAAAATTAAAATGTCAATGTCCATAAATGAAGTTGTACTGTAACACTTGATTGTCACAGTGACTCACTTGCACATTGTCTATGGGTGCTTAGTGCTACAATAGCTGTGCAGTTGCTCCACACTGCACAGAAAGCAAAGCTTATAATCTTTACTACCTTGCCCTTTAAAGTTCTTTGACCCCTGATAGTCTCTGCCCAGATATGTCTTTAAGGATTGGTAGGGCTAGAATAAATATATTCTCAAGAAATTTCCAATGCGGAGTTCCCTTCGTGGCTCAGTGGTTAACGAATCCGACTAAGAACCATGAGGTTGCGGGTTCAATCCCTGGCCTTGCTCAGTGGGTTAAGGACCTGGCGTTGCCATGAGCTGTGGTGTAGGTCGCAGACGCGGCTCGGATCCCGCGTTGCTGTGGCTGTGGCAAAGGTCGGCGGCTACAGCTCCTGTTAGACCCCTAGCCTGGGAACCTCTATATGCCGCGGGTGCGGCTCTGCATTAAGGCAAAAAGACAAAAAAAAAAGAAAGAAATTTCCAATGCTAGGGAGTTTCAGGCAAACATAAATTGTTATGAGACCATGTTGGAAGACAATTCTCCACTGGTCTGTTGCATTATCTGCACATCATGTATGAAGAGGCACGGACTGTTTTGTTGAGGACTATCTTTTCAGTGATGCTTGTATAGTGAACAATAGCCTTGGAATGATAGATTGTCTGGTTCCTTCCGGAGCAAAAGATGGGTATGCCTACAGTCTTGGGACATAGTATTCCCCTCCAGGGCAAAGGGCAGACCGGTTTACTGCCTATTATGAAAGCTTTGCGTTCTCTAAGCTCAGAGTTTCTCTCGTGTAACACACGTTTAAGTTCGGATGACGCTGGTCCTTTTTGCCTTGCCTTACTGGAACCTGGCCATGGGGAAATGGTGCATGGCTATGCTCATACTCTGCCTATTGTTACTGCAAGTAATAAATTCTTTGTCTCTGACTTAAGATTCTTGTGTCTTCTGTCCACAACCACAACACTGTGGCTGACTAATTCATTAGTTTGCAAGTAAGGGCAAGTAGAGGCTGATACTAGATCAGCCTCTGGTTTACCCCACTGTAACAACTAGTACAAAGTTTTGCCTTCTTTCAGACTATAGTGACAGAGACATGCACTATACTGAAATGAGAGGGAAATCTGTGACTTCTTGAGCAGAAACCAAGCAATTTTTTAGAACTTTGGCTGGTTGGCTAGGGAAATGAGGGGGTAGACATACAAATGCTTGTTAAGAAAGCATTAGCAACAACTAATCTGTTCTTTAGCTCAGCCCTCCCCTTAAGTCTATCACGCTAATCTTAGATCAATCCAGAGATGACAGTAAAAGGTCTCAGAACATTCTTTAAATTAAAAAAAAATTTTTTTACAACACATCTAAACTGTTACAAGAGTTTTTGCCTCTTTCATAGAAATTTTTCTGAGGAAGACTAATTCTTGTGGGAGCCGTAAATGAAGCACTAGTCATTAAAGGCTTTTACTGCCCAGATTGGGTTTACAACGCTAATGAAATAACCCGCTCAAAATTGAGAAACACACCCAAAGAAATCTAGATAAATTTTTGCAATCAGCCCTTACATCATGGAAAACTCCCTCTAGCACTTAGTTTGAATTTAAGAGATCTTATTTTGATAATGAGGAAACAGGTGGCTCAAATGAAGGCAGACTCCTCCAGGAAGGTCATCAGCTGAAGGGCACAAACTCTGGCCACAGCTGGAAAATGTGGCTGTGGCTGCCACGGATCCTAAGGCTGAAGTGCTGTGAGCAAATGATGACTTTGGGTGGACTGAAAACATAGGAATTTGTTTGGTTAAGCTGAGGTCAGCCCCTACCCTGCTTAAAACAAAGTCAGGGCACCTTGCTTTCCACACATGGTCACTCTCTCCTTCCTTGCCCCTTGTTCCCTCCCTTCTCCTCTACCCCAATCTCAGCCGCTTTACAGGAAAGATGACTAGGGGAGGGGCAAAGATTTCTCTGACAACAGGGGGCACTGGAGGTCTGTACACCTGGCAAGTATGCTGGGAAACTTTGGGGAGGGGAGGAAGACAAACTTCCTCTGGCTCTGCTGGGTACAGGTGCCCAAGTCACCAGTTCCGCAGGGGATTTTTCTCTTGGATTCAGCTAATGGGGTTTGGGGAGGGCTCACCTGGAGAAGGAGAGCTAACATGACCTTGCGGGCGAGACCTTACAAACTAATTCAGTGTATTGTTGCTGTTATTTTCATGTCTAAATACTCAGTAGGAATCAATGTGTAATATACTTGTGTTTATCCTGTAAGTGCCAGAGGTGATTCTCCTGATTGGGAAGAGCTGCAAGTGGAGAAATGCTTACAGCTTTAGGTCTCCATGATTTGAGCCACAAGTCCACGGGACTGCTGGTTTTACCCATCAGACCCCCTGGCAAGGAGAGGCGGCCTCCATTCAGAGGTGCCCCTCAGGCTTTTGATTCACACCTTCCCTAACAAGGCTGCCACATGCACCCCTTTTGAAAAGCAGCTCTTAGCTTGCTGCCAAGCTCTGACTGATAAAGGCTTTGCAGCTCTCAGCCTAATGCCCCCATTTTGGGATGGGTCAACTTGGACTGAGGGACACCAAGTGAGAAGGGCTCGATAAGCCCTGCTTGTCAATGGAAATGGTATGTTCAAGAATACCTCTGTTCTGGACCCAATGGAATCTCGGCTTTATATGGAGAAGTGGTAGCTCTCCTCCAAGAGAAAAGTTATCCTTCACCTTCTTCTCCCTGTAGCTTTTCTGACTGAAGTAAAGCCACGAGCTCAATGGGGCCCTCATGTCACAGCTTCCCCTAAATATCTGGATCTGATTCAAAGATGGTTTGGCTACACAAATCTGATAGGAGTTCTTGGAGCTGTTGCAGCTGTTCAATCCCATTTTAACATGCGGAACCAAAAGTGGACAGGGTTACTACACTCAGTGGGCAGAATTCAAGGCTACTCTCTTATCTCTTACCAACAGTCCTCTTGATGAACCCGGTTATATTTGTACTCATTCTTGGGCTGTTGCCAATGACCTAGCTCTTTGGTCTGTACTTGAAAAACTTCAGATTGGCAGATTAAAAACACTCTTCCTCTTTGGGGATGTGAACTGTAGAAACAAAAGACAGCAGGTGACCCAACCTCTTGGGTCTCTCTTGCAGGTATCCATGGTAAGGACCATTCTGAAGAGACCGACTACTATCAAGCTCCTAACAGGGCCCCGTGCTGCTCTTCTTGCCCCAGTTGCTGCCTGTGTTCATCACCGTGCTGGACATGATCTGAACTCTGATGGATGGGGCACAGAGTAGAGGAGTTCATATTTCTGATGCAAGTCTGCATGCAAGACTCGGACTACTGACAAAACGTGACACATTTGTCTCACAAGGAATAAGGCCACACTCATGACTGGGGCCCCCACCCACTCCTGGCATATTGATTGCATCAGACTTTTGACTCAGGGCTATGGGTGGTGCCCCACTGCTATTGACACTTTTTCAGCTTTGTTCTAGTCTAATCATCTGACTCCAGCCACACCACTGTGGTCCTTGAAATGAATCTGTATCATGTTTTTGTCTTTCTGGACCATTTACAGTCTGACAATGGTATACCTTTTATTACAAAAGCCACTCAATAGTGGGCTAATGGCCAAGGTGCTTAAAGGAATTTCCAAGCTCTCTATTATCTACAGACATCTGATACTGTTTGAGTGTTGGAAACAGCTCAAAAACCCACTCAAAAAGACCTCTTACTCTGTATCCCTCTCCTCTCTAGTTCATTTACCTTAGTAGTAGGTACTTTGGCCACTGAATGGGGCTGTCCTCAGAAAGGGATTATCTCCTCTTGGCTACTTCCTAGGTAACATAATGACAAAAGGGGTGGGGCAGGGGATTATAAATCTACTTTGAAAACCCAGAATTCTACCCTGGGACTGACACTTCTTTCTTTCCCCTAATGACAACTGCAGGCTGGCCTGGTTGGTACACTCTTTTGGTGGCAGCCTAGCCAAATGGAGCTTATGGGATTTAAACTTAATTCTGGTTCAGCAGCTTGGATTTTCTTGATGGACTGACATGGTTCTAGCTCATGAAGACAAGGACTACATACTTGAATACCTTGTTCCCTGAGTCCTCTTAACATATTCCATAAGGGCCAAAATGGGAGACATTATGGGTCCCTATACATTTCAGAAAAATGTCCTTATCCCTTTTGTACCTCCCCTTCTGGATAAGAAGTCTGAGTGTGAGTAGGGGATGACTAGGGGAAAGGTGAAGTTATAGTTAGTGGAATGGGACACACTGGTTTTTTTGGTGGTGGGGTTAACAATCCCAGCACTAAGAGAAGGAAAGTCTTGGATGTTGGGAGGCACAAGAGAGGGAGAGACAATAATGATCTTCCATCTTTCAGAGCTATCCCTGGATCTCTCCTCATGAAGAAATACACTGAGGCAAGGCTCTCCTGAACTAGCAAACACTAAATTTAGGCACTGCTGGGTCTGCCATACCTCATGGGAGAGCTCTGATCACAACTGCCATTCTCCTTAACCTTAGCAAGAAGCCAGTTTAAGACAACAGGGAATGGTCCAGCTCCCGCACCACCCATGCAAAATACCTGTTAACACCTTCGGACAACTCTCCCATTCCCATTCCTAGAGCCTTCACTAGTCATTCCGTGGGGTGGACACAAGTCACTCCCATCGGCCTGGACAAAGAGGAGAGTCTGGACTGCCTGCTGACAGGCAGTCCCTTCATAATTGAGGACAAGACTAAATTATTCAAACTGAGCTAGGAACTCTAAGGCCTACCAACACGCTGCTGATCACACCTAGGGGCTCCAATGACATTTTCTTTCTAGGTAACAATGTGCACCCCCAGGAATGTGCTTCTTATGCGGAAGTCAGGCTCTAACTTTTCCTCCTCTTGAAAACACAGGGGCTTGGACCTTACGGGAGGTCATAAGAGACCTTTAAGGAAACACCACCCACTGCATTTGAAGAGGTAGGACAAAATCTGTCATAACTTTAGCTGAAGAGATCAACATCACATTGATCCTGGAAGGCATTCAAGCCAGATTTAGCTCACTGCTCAGGTTGTTCTGACTGATATAATTGCCCTAGATTACCTCCTTGTAGGCCATGGCAAAATACGTGCAACTGCCAAGACATAGCGCTGTAACTAGATTAATGCTTTAGGCATTAAGGGAAAAGTCAATATAGAAACAATACTTAGGAAGGAGTCAAACTAGATTCTAATGTTTTATGATATTTGTTCAGCGGATTGGGTCTGGACCCCTGGGGAGCATGGTTATTAATAGTGCAGGTTGACCTCATCCTGCTACTTGGAGTCTATTGATAGTAGTCTTATTAAATATTATATGAAACAAATTTAATGGATATGGTCCCAGTCTCTGGAGGTCACATTAATCAGAATGACAAACAGAGCAGCATGCTCATGGGAAAGTTTTCCAGAAGCCAAGATGGTGTAGAAACAAGGGATGGATATTGGGAGAAAATTCTTTACGGGTCTCTCATAATTCTGCACATCTTATAAGTACAGGCACTGACTGCATCTGGTGGGCAGAATAATGGCTCCCCAAAGATGTCCATATCCTAATCCCCAGAGGCTGTGAATCTGTCACCTTACATGCAAGAGGGACTCTGCAGATGTGACTAAGGATCTTGAGATGGGGAGATTATCCTGGATTATCTGGGAGGCTCTAACATAATCTTTATAAGGGAAAGAGGGATGCAGGAAAGTTAGAGGAAATCAACAATGGAAGCAGAAGGTCAAGTGATGTGGCCACAAGCCAAGGAATGTGGGCAGCTGGAAAAAGCAAGGAATGAATTCTCCCCCAGAGTCTCCAGAAAGAACACATCCTTTCATTTTTAGCCCTTTAAGATCCATTTTGGACTTCTGATTACAGAGTTGTAAGAAACATCTGTGTTGATATAAGCCACTAAAGTTGTGGTTCGTACAGCAGCAATAGGAAACCAATACACTGCTTTGTGTTCTGGCCTATTTTTTCAAGGATATTTTATTGTGCACAGTTTTTGAAAATAAAATAGCTCCCTCCCAAGAAAAGGGCTGCAGGCTTACTGCCCATTTAAAAGATCTGGGTTCCCCACCTTTTTGGCCACACCCACAGCACATGGAAGGTCCCAGGTCAGTGACTGAACCCATGTCACAGCAGTGACAATGCTGGATCCTTAACCCACTAGACCACCAGGGAACTCCCAGGTTCCATTCCATTTTTTTTTTCTTTTCAGGGTCATACCTGTGGCATATGGAGGTTCCCAGGCTAGGGGTTGAATTGGAGCTATAACTGCTGGCTCACACCACAGCCACGGCATTGCAGATCTGAGTCTCATCTGCGACCTACACCACAGCTCACAGCAATGCCAGATCCTTAACTCCTTAACCCATTGAGCGAGGCCAGGGATCAAACCTGCGTCCTCATGGATGCTAGTCAGATTTGTTTCCGCTGAGCCACAGTGGGACTGAGTTCACCTTACAATGCAACCCACTGCAGAAGTTAGGGATTGGGGAACGAGGGCACAAAAATGCTGTTACACTAGCCACAGCTACTACTGAAACAAAATCCTTTGTTGCTAACCTAAGAGTCATGTGTCTTCTGCCAGCAGTCCATGAAACTGTTAGCTTGCAAGTAGGGAAAAATCTCAGACCCTTCATAATTTTTAACAAATTAAAGAACTCAGATAAGCTATGATGTTTTCTGTCTTCATCTTTCAACTCATGTGGGAACCAAGGTTGTAAAAATTATTTGGATAAATGGAAGGATTGGATCACTAATTTTTAAGTTCTCAGCTTCCTTTGTAAAATATGTTAGTTGCCTTTCTGAGTGCTACCAACTCCCCAACACCCAGAAGCAGTTTCCCCCAGAAGCATTACTATTCTCTGCAATTCCTAGATGAATTGCTTCATACAGATTTTGTACTCTTTAACTTGCTTCTCTCTGCCCTCAGAGAGCACCTAAAATTTCCCCGTGGCTCATTTGCTTAGTTTATACAACATGATGGCAGTCTTCACTTAAGGTAACTTCCTAAGGTCAGGAAACACATTCCAAATACATGTGTTTTGAATAACTTTGTTCTCTGAAAAGAAATCATAAGGCTTGGAGTTTTACACAGAATAAAACCAGGCTTGAGTCTAATTATAAAAATATTTATCCTTGTATTTGTATGTTTCCAGAAGAACCAGTCTTACTACCTCTATAAGATATTCAAAGCTTGCACTAGGGACTGTGTATCAGGTTATCAGCAGTACCCTGTGTATAAGAGAAGTCAAAAGAGAATAGCCTATGAATATTGTTAGGCATTTTCATAAGGCCTGAATAAAATTAGATTTCCTGATAAGAGATGAGTAGGTTAAAATGTAATAACTGAGTTTAAGTGCAAGTTTATAATGGAATCCTAGGAATACTCAGCAATACTGGGGAAAATCCACAGTAAGGTTTATCATGTGTTATGATCAACTCAGAATTAAAGACACTTTGTAGTAAAACATGATTCTTTGATATTTGATAATATTTGTTACTCCACTTTGTGACAGAGGAATAAGAGTAAAAACGTAGGTGGTAGGAATGATCCCACCAGCTCTCTGTCCAGCTTGCTTCCTGGGGGACATTTGGTAATGTCTAGAAACATTTTTGATTGTCGTGATTGTGGTGGGGTGGTAGTACCACTGGCATCTACTGAGTAGATGTCATGGATGCTGTTAAACATCCCACAATGCACAGAAGAGATCCCTTCCCCCAAACAAAGATTTATCTTGCTTCAAATGACAGTTGCGTTAAGGCTGAGAACCCCTGCTGTGTAGGAGGGATAAAAAAATACTGAGACTCGGAGTTCCCTTCGTGGCTCAGTGGTTAACGAATCCGACTAGGAACCATAAGGTTGCGGGTTCGATCCCTGGCTTTGCTCAGTGGGTTAAGGATCCGGCGTTGCTGTCAGCTGTGGTATAGGTTGCAGACACGGCTCAGATTCTGCATTGCTGTGGCGAAGGCTGGCAGCTACATCTCCTGTTAGACCCCTGGCCTGGGAACCTCCATATGCCGTGGGTGCGGCCTTAGATAAGGCAAAAAGACCAAAAAAAAAAAAAAAAAATAGTGAGACTGGTGATGCACAGTTCTTTATCTTGGTATGTAATTATGGTTACATGAATCTACACACAGGATAAACTGCAAAGAACCACATACAAACGTCAATGCAGGTTAAAAAATATAGTGAAACTAAAGAAAGTCTGTAGTCTAGTTAACATGTCAATTTCCTAGTCTGACATTATGCAGCAAAAATTTAAGATGTCACCATTGGGGAAAGCTGGGTGAAAGGTACATAGGATACTCTGTACTATTTCTGCAACTTCCATGTCAGTCTATAATTATCTCAAAATAAAAAGTCAAAAAAAATATGGCGAGACTGGAGCAAAGTAAGAACCACAGGTGGGTTCTTCAGAGAGCCTTGCTATATCCCCTTAGACCCCTGCCTGCCTTCTTGTTGCTTCTGTACGTTATGCAGTGCTTGCCACAGTTGTGGGATCCACCTTAGGGGCTTGACTTCAAAGCCTGTGGTGGCTGTACATATATTTGTACATTCCACCCTAAATGTTTAAAGTTTTAGTTGGCGAATTAATAAATGACCCTCCTCACCACCACTTCTTCCCCAGCCCTAAGGCTCAGAAATTTATTGAACGTTTTACCATGTTCCTACTTTGATTTGGAAGCAACCCTAGAGGTCTTTGCGGACTGTCCCTAGGCTGTGGCACAGTTTGAGATCAGTGCCCTAGCAGAGTCTCCATTTCCCACTACTGCACCTTTCTCATGAAGTTGCCCCTTTCAACACACTTAACCAGATCATATCCATTCCTTAAAGACAATTTCCTTTAAAATCCTTCTCTGATTCTCTCTCCTTCTGTGCACCAAGCAGGGAATGAATAATGTTTTCTTTTTCTGAAATATGGCACAGCAAGTAAGTTTCAAGGTATGTAGGATGTACCTATGTATGTATATATTATCTGTCCTCTATTGTACTATAAACCTTGGGGGAGACAAAGGAGTATAAAATACGACTTACTGATTTAAGCGAATTTCTTTTCTAGTGGTAAACATGACAATTCAACAACTCATTATTAACAGTAAATGCTCTCATGCCAAGAAATTAGTTTAGGCATTGGGTGGTAATATGATGATGAAGTCTTGATCACTGTTTTCAAGAACCTTGTCTAATAAAAGAAACACACACATAATTAAGTGTAACACAAGGCAGAATGTGGTAAGTGACAGCAGAAAGGTAATAGTCAAATGAGAATATAAAGTCTTTAGAGAATATGTCTCTCAAAAAAATGTTATCTGGGAAAAACTGCTAGGGAAAGTCACATTTCAGGTGAGTCCTGAAGGGTGGATAAAACAATGGAATTAAAATGAGGGAAAATGTGTTGAAGCCTAGAAGAAGGAAAGCACAAGACAATCTTGGAATGGTCGGTGGACTCACTTGGTTGATGGTAAGATCTGAATGAAGAGAGTCAACAATATCTAAACTTGTGGATGCCATGCCACAAGTTTAGGTATTCTTCTAAAGCTTTGTTGAGAGCTAACGACAATTTCCTGGGTGTCATAGTCAAAGCTTAGTTCTAGAAGGATAATATTCAGCATCAGGAGAAAACAGTTTTGAAGATGGTGACTTTAGACTGAGGCAGAGGAATCTGTTGGAGGTGACTGCTACAATCTGGGCTAATATTAACGAAGGTGTGAACTAGACTGGTAGCAAGATAAATAGTTTTAGATAATAGAAGGTATGTTACAAGTGATGAATTGTCAAATGAAGGGTACACACGATGATGATGAAGGTCAGGGAAAAAACGATTCTGCAGGCTTGGTGTTTTCTAAAAGAGAGAAGGCTGTAATAATGGGCACAACATGGCAGGTGTGGTGATGTGAGACCCTAGATGAGAAAAGTATAATGTACAAATGCTTCTAGAGGTGATAATAAACATGCTTGACTGTAGCAGACTATGTCTATAAAGAGTAATGAGAGTGAAGCTTGAAAGACCAGGAATTAGTTGTGGAAGGCCTTGCATTTCTAGCTAAGTTTGGGCCTTATTTTTGAGGCAGTGGGAGCTTATGATGGATCTTGAGTAGGGGAGTAACCAAGATGAATGCATGTTATTTACCCACCAGTTTGACACATGTACCATCTTGTGTATCATATAAATTCCCGGACACAGGACTAAAGTTTGCTCAATAAATTCTCGATTGACTGAACTGACTCATTTTGTCAAGGAAGAATTCTATGACAAATATTAAATATAAAAACGTCTTATTTATATAAAAACCTTATTTCTAAACTTGAATTTTGAATATTGGGACTTATAAAAAAAGACATGTCCAGTTAGAACTGCTCATATTGTCTTGTGAGAACTGAATGGTAAAATTTCAGGAATTTTGTGAGCAATGACCTCAAGTTTGTAGCTTGAGATTGGCCATTTTGTAGGCAGTTATATCAAGGAAATTGGCAAATGCTAAAAAAAAAAAAAAATCAAAGCTGGTTTTCTTGAGTGGTTATTAAACACTTATCAGCATGGTACTGAGGCAGGAGGTAGATGGGCTCTAGGACAGAAACTTGCAACTAGCCTCTTCTTTACACTTCTTGAAGCAGTAGATAGGTGGGCTCCAGGATAGACATTTACAACTAGCCTCTGGTTTATACTTCCTGAGGCAGAAGATAGGTGGGCTCTGGGACAAACATTTACACCAGCCACCTATCTATATTTCAAGATAGAAATAACAGGCACAAGGCAAATAACTGGTACTTGCCTTCCGCAAACTTGTTAAACAACGGTAATGTCAGGATCAGAAGAGGGGCTGATCCCTGCTTGATCAAAAGACCAAGAAGCCACATACTTCCCAGCCTTGGGGCCAGAGAGACCCCAACTATACACGTGCAGAGACACCCTTCTGGGTCAGAAAGGGAGGGTATGCCAGGTTACAAGAAGTCAAGCTAACCTTCCCACCATGCTTTGCTTGGCCAAATGTGCACGCAGATCAGGGAGGTCCCTGGGTCAGGTCAAGTGTAAAAGGTTAAACAAGGTAATTGGCCAAAGGAAGACAAAGACCTGGAAGAACTGTTCTATATAAGTGATTTAATAACACTATATTAAGCACCCTCACTGCTTTGGGTGTGTATTACTGCTTTACTTCTGCTTTAGATAAAGAAATTCTCAGAGTTCCCGCCATAGCGCAGTGGAAACAAATCCGACTAGGAACCATGAGGGTGCAGGTTCAATCTCTGGCATCACTCAGTGGGTTAACGATCTGTCATTGCTGTGATCTGTGGTGTAGGTTCCAGACGCGGCTCGGATCTGGCATTACTGTGGCTCTGGTGTAGGCTGGCAGCTACAGCTCCAATTAGACCCCTAGTCTGGGAACCTCCATATGCTGAGGTTGCAGCCCTAAAAAGACCAAAAAAAAAAAAAAAAAAAAAAGAAAGAAATCCTCTGTGTGCTCTCCCACACACTGTATTGTCTCTAACAATGAATTTTATACCTACTTTTACAGTCTTTGCGTCCTTGTAACATTCTTGCTTTCAACAGGGGGCAAAAATCAGGGCACTTCTGCTTTCAGTCTCTAGCTACTCCAGTGGCTAGAATCTCTGGTCTTCACTTAGGCTGCCCAGGTTCAATTCCTGAGCAGAGAAGTAAGGTCTCACCTCAAGCCATCACCCACTACTTTCTCTCTGAAATAAGTACTGAGAGCTTCTTCACTCCATGTCCTCCTCCTACCCACCACATCCAACTTTCTTTCTTTCTCTCTTCTTCTTCTTTTTTTTTTTTGGCCATGCCCCCAGAAAGCAGAAGTTCCTGAGCCAGGGATCGAACCCATGCCATAGCAGCGACAATACAGGACCCTTAAACCATTAGGCCACCAGGGAACTCCCTTGCCTCTAACTTTTTTGAGGGTAGACACTGAATCTTATTTTTCTCTGTATCCTCAACATAGTATTTAGACATTAATGTGCTCAACTAATGTTTGTCAAATGATGAAATATGCTCTTGTAATTTTTTTTTTTTTGCTTTTTAGGGCTGCACTTGAGGCAAATGGAGGTTCCCAGGCTAGGGGTCTAATTGGAGCTAAAGCTGCCAGCCACAGCCACAGCAACACCAGATCCCAGCAGCTTCTGTGACCTACACCACAGTTCACAGCAACGCCAGATCCCTAACCCACTAAGCAAGGCCAGGGATTGAACCCACAACCTCCTGATCCCTAGTTGGATTCATGTCTGCTGCACCATGATGGGAACTCCCGCTCTTGTAATTTTTTTCACCAATCATTTAACAAATAAAAATTGTTCAAAAGAAAATGCCTCAGACACCCTGTGGCCAAATCAGATCCTAGGCCTGTTTTTGTAGGTAGTTTTACCAGGATCCAGGGAAGCTTAGTCACATATGTACTGTTTACCACTGCTCTGTGCTACAAGCTCAGAGCTGAGTATTTGAGACAGAAAATGGCCCACAAAGCCCTATATATCTACTATCTAGTCTTCTGATGGTTGCTCATAAGGTAGGGTTGGTTGATTCTAAAAAGGGCTATAGTGAATTACTTAACTACATATTCTTACATATAAATTCTACTACTCCATTATTGTGCATAGTCATCAGAATTTTTTTAGAAATTAATGTGGATACAAATAATTACAGAGCAATTTCCTAAGTGCAGAGTTAGAGATAAATAATTAGTTTTCTGATGGCGGAACTTTCTACCTTGAGAAGTAATGATTACCTCACATCCAGACACAAGACACAAGCAAACAAACAGTCATCCTCTAGCAGAGAACCTTGTATAATTTCTTCAAGTTACTAACTGAACAAAGCTGCCAGAAATGTAGCTGATATCAGATGATGTCTATATTAAAATTTACACTTTCAGAACTCCTCTTAGACTCAGATTGCAAAGGAACTCTGCGGAAAAGTGGTCTTCGTACTAAGAGTACCTATAGCCAGAACAGAGTTGGATGGTTTAAGAACAGAAATACAGGGTGTATCTTTGCCTATTTGGGTCAAGGTGGGGTGTCAAGAGTTTACGCTTATGTAATACTGATTAATAAAGTTCATGTTCTGTGTTGTACATTCCTTGCAAGTCATCTTTAAAAGCATATAAGGTCATTTCAAATTTAGAATTCTCTAGGGGAAAATTAACTTACTGTTTCTTATTTGTACCCATGTTACATTGAATACAATCCTTGAAGAACTACCTTTAACGCCACCTCAAGTCCGAAATGAGACAGTAACTTAATCTGAAAGAATACAAAATGAACACGTGAGCTTCATTAATTTGTCCCAGCTGGGTGGGCACTTCTTGGGTACCCTGTTTGTACCACAAACATTTTGGGGGATAGTATTCAGAGAATTCCGGGATGCACTAGCAGGGCTGTCAACGCAGGAGAAGTCACTGTCAACACAGGTCGCCTGATACCTGACCGAACGGGGTGACCCGAGGGTGGGAAGCTCTGGTCAGGGAGGAATGACTCCGCGAAATTGGTCAAGGTGGCTACAGGCATGTACTCCATTTTCCTTTCGTTAGGAGGAGGATTCTTTTTCCTCCATTAATTCATACTTCAACTCCTGCGCACCCGGCGTTTTAAATCTTTCAAGTGGGCAAGAATTAAGCACATTTAAAATATCATCAACGAAACACCTTGCGGCCATTTGTTCTAGACCCTCCTCCCAGCAGAGCACGCGAAGGAGGCTAGGGAGCCAAAGGGGTGCGCACCGCCACCAGTGGTGTTGGGTGGGGGGTGTGTGTGTGAGGTGAGGGGGTGGGGGAAACTACCTGGCCCACCAGCGCGCAGGCGCACTTCCAGCTGCAGCGCCCAGTGGTCGAGCCCCCTTTCCAGTAATTTCGCTAGCCGTGACGTCATCCCTCTGCGCCCTTACGGTGTCTCCCAGAACCTGCAAATTTATTTTTTGGTGGAAGGGGTAAAAAGAAATGAACTGACCTCTTCTACCCCACTTTGTTTCTAGTCCTTCATTCTGAAAGCGCCTACGCTTTGAGCAATGGAGAGGGAGAGGGAAAGAAAACCAGCCAGAGTTCGAAGCGCCGCCGGCCTGGCATGACTCGGCGACGTCTCCAGCCGCGTTACCCGGCGTGCCCCGCGCGACGTCGGCAGAGGGACGTGGGGGGGAGGGGCGGGGAGGAGGAAGCGGCGGCGGCTGCGGATGTCGCTGCGACCGAGCCGCATCTGAACACACGGCGGCTGCCGAGCGCCCAGTCCGGGCCTGCGCCGGGGTCCACACCAAGCTTCGCGGCCCCTCGCCCGCTAGGGCGGTCCTGCGCCTGTTGTCACTGAGGCGGCGTGCCCTACATTCTCCGCTGTCGGAGCCGCCTGGCTCTGGCTTCTGCTGGCTCCCTCTCGCTCGCCCGCTCCCTCCTGCGCGCCTGAGTCACCGCCGCCGCCGCCATGGCCGAGAATGGTGAAAGCGGCGGCCCTCCGAGCTCCCAGGACAGCGCCGCCGCTGCCGAAGGTGCCGGGGCCCCCGCGGCTGCTGCTTCCGCCGAGCCCAAGATCATGAAAGTCACCGTGAAGACCCCGAAGGAGAAGGAGGAGTTCGCAGTGCCCGAGAATAGCTCAGTCCAGCAGGTGAGGGCCGTCCTAGGCGCGGGGCGGGGTGGGGATGGCGGCAGGATCTCCGCCCGCGGCGGGAGGAGACGGTTTTGTAAGGGTTTGGCGGTGGTGGGGGTCGTCCCCGGAGGTGCCCTAGGCCTTTCTCCCGCGTGTAATGCCAAATTCGATCACACCCAAGTTCGTGGGTTTGCTCCTGGGGACGTCGCAGAGGTTTGTGGCGGGGCCTCGCGGCCGGCTTGGGGGAAGAACAGATGCTGCTGCTTCTCTAGTCGCCTTCCTCGGGCGTCCGCGGACCCCAGCCTCCTCCCCTAGCTCCCCGCCCCCAGCCACCTCCCTCTGGCTCCTCACAAAGGAAAGGGACCCGCCGCCCGGCTCCGGGCGGGGTGGAGTCTGGGCTAGGGTTCGCCTTAGCCTAGTCTGCGGTTTTGTCTCTTGTAGAAAGAAAAAAGAGGGGGATGCTTATTGTTGCACCTGCCTGCAGGTTAAGGTAGATTTGGGGGATGCCGAGCACGTGTACATTTGGTTCTGCGTTTTGACTGCTGAAAATTTTCCCACCTTCCAGTCTTTAAAGAAAGAAATTAACTATGACGTAGAAATTGTTTTCAGCCATATCTTAAGTACTAGTACTAGGCTTAAACAGTAAAGGGGATGACTTTCATTGACGATTTGCTGGTCTTTTTTTTTAAGTATATTTGTCATCGCTTAGATGCCAGTCATTGGGGAGGTTTTTGTTTGATTTTAGGGGGCGAGCCGCGTTATTCAGATATTAGCGTATGCAGTCGGATTGGAGTTAATAGAGAAATTGGAGTTAATAGAGAACATGCAAAAATGCTGTTTAAAATTTGTTCAGGAATATAAATCCCGCACTTAATAATCTTGAGGAATTTAACACATTGTTTTTAGTTTATTGTTGAATATACGTCTCAGGATATTTTTATAATTAATGAATTGATCTCAGTGTGAACAGTTTATGAAGAAGCAAAAATTCCTGAAATGTACCTGTAAGTGTCCCTAGGAACAATAAATGATTGGGGTATTTGTATATGTAATTCTGAAAGGTGGTGTGTTTTGTGAAGTAGTAAGTAGAGTTGTGTAGCATCAAGTGAGAAACTTTGACCACCTATTGAATCACCATATTTTTTCTCTCTCAATTTCACTATAAAAATTTTCCTTAACGTTTTTATGTTTCTCAGCATACAGGGAAATTAAAATAATTGTGCAGTGAACATCCATGTGTCCATTACCTACAGTTAGTATCTAGCTTTATTTGCTCTATTATACAGTTAATTATTTATCAGTTAATTTTATTTTTTTGGATGCATTTCACAGTAAGTTGTAAGCATTAGTATGTTACCCTTAAAAGGCACTTTAGCAATGTGCCTATCATTAACCTGAATTCAGTTTTTTTAACCTGAAATTTTTTTAGCTAAATTTGACTTGTGTGAAGTGCACAATTGCCTTTCCATGAGTTTTCCGAAGTACATACACCTGTGTAGTCCGAAGCCTTATCAAGTTGTAGAACTTTATAATTGACTAGAAAATTCCCTCTTGCCTTTTCCCAGTCAGTTCAGTTACTCCCCTCCGTCAACCACGGTTTTGATTTCTTTTCCTCCATGGACTCATTTTGCTTTTTCTATAATTCCTCATAAGTGGGATTATAGGGTATGTACTTGGAGTGAGGCTGCTTCTTTCAGTTTAGTGTTTTTGAGACTCGTGTATCATCAGTAGTTGCTTACTTTTCATTGCTGTGTTTTCTTCCTTTGTATGGATATACCACTGTAATCTGTCCATTTTCCCGTTGAGGGTCACCTGGGCTGTTTCCAGTTAGTTGCTCTGAACATTCTTGTACAAATCTTTTTATTGGACAGGTGCTTGTATCTTTTCATGTTAAATGCTTAGAAGTGGAATGACTGGGTCATAGGGTAGCTGTAAGTTTTAGTTGCATAGGGAACTATGTTTTTAAAAAATGCTTGTGCTCTTTTACAGTTCTACTGATAGTGCATCAGAGTACCTGTTTCTCCACATTCCCACTAACATTTGATATTATCAGTCTTTCTTATTTTAATTATTGCAGCAAGAGACCTACACAAGGATAATATTGAAGGCTTAGACTTTGTATCAGGCAAATTCAGTTTTCTGTAATTTAAAATCTATTTCACTGTTTCTGTATAATGTAAATTTTCTTAATACATTATTCTGAAAAAGTGTACCTCCAGAAGAATGTTGTCTTGTGTGTGAAAGATTAAAATTAGTGCAGAGAACGGAAGGGGTGCTTCCATATAGTAGCTTCTGATTAGCTTGTTCTAGGATTTTGTAGCTCTCTAGATTATAGTATAAGATTTTGAAATACAGTTATCTAAAATATTCAGACAGTGCATGTCACTTGAATTTTTTAGAAAATATCAGTGTACTTAAACATAATGTGAGTATTGTACTGAATAGAATTGAACCTTATGGGAAATTACAATGCCTCAGTATCATTATTACAAACATCGTTTAAAATTATATTTTATAGTGTAGATCTAGAATGCCTGTCCACTGTGGTGCCGTCAGCCACATCTGACGCTTGAGCACTCAAGATGTGGTTGTGGCTGAACTGATTAGAAATATCTTATAGGGGTAAAATACACACCAGATTTTGAAAACTTGTGACTGGTTTCTTTTACCAGCATAATGTTTTTAAGGATCATCTATGTTGTAGAATGTACATCCTTTTTATTGCTAAATAATATTCCAGTGTGTGGATATATATCACATTTGATTTCTCCATTTTTCTGTTGATGGACACTTGGGTTGGTTGTTTTTACTTTTTGGTCATTATGAATAATGCCCATGTGAATACTTATACAAGTATTTTGTGGATGTAGCGTTTTCATATTTCCTGTACGTATGCCTACTAGGAGAATTACTGAGTTGTGATAGTTCTATGTTTAACTTTTTGAGGAACTGCCAAACTCTTTTCCAGAGTGGCTGTACCGTTTTTATTCCCACCAGCAGTACGTGATGATTCCAGTTACCATCCATTCTCTGAGGTCTGTCTTTGTAGCCTTCCTAGTTGCTATGAAGTAGTATCTCATCATGATTACTCTGCTCTCTGTTACTCAAGCAGCAGTTCTCAGTACAGTCTAGAGGGCTCTTCTAGGAGGATCATGAGATCAAAACTACTTTCATAATAGTTCTGAGATATTATTTGTGTTTTTCACTCTTAATTTTCTCAAAACAAAACACCCACTTTCAGAATCTAAGATAGCTATCTAAACAGATGTGAAAATCCAGTTGTCTTCTATTGTGAGACTAAATAAATTGCAGAAATTTAAAACGGTGCCATTTAGACTATGGAAATAGTTTTTTCATTAAAAAGTTATTTATATTAACAGTAATGAGCTTATTACCTTAAAATGAGTTTTTTTAAGATTTCTCTTTTAAAATTTCATGTATCTATAGATATAAGGAGTTCCCATTATGGCTAAGCAGGTTAAGAACCCGACACAGTGTCTGTGAGGATGTGGGTTCAATCCCTGGCCTTGCTCAGTGGGTTAAGGATCTGGCATTGCCACAAGCTGTGGTGTAGGTCACAGATGTGGCTCAGATCCTGCATTGCTATGGCTGTGGTGTAGGCTGGCAGCTGCAGCTCCAGTTTGACCCTTTGCCTGGAACTTCCATATGCCACAGGTGTGGCCCTAAAAAGGGGAAAAAATAGATATAACCTACATTAAAAACAAACAAAAAAACTCTTTGGGGTTTCACATTTGTAAGAGTGGTGTCCTGAGACCAAAAGTTAGTGCAGTGTGGAGTATTTAATAGATACTTTTAAGGCTGAGGATTGACTTCATTAAATTGTCATTATCTCTTGCCTACAAACTATGATAGCCTACTGATTATTCCTCCCCATTAATTCCTAGAGCAGTCTCTGAAAACTATTAGTCAGATCATGTGACCCTCTGCAAACAACCAAAGGCTCTCCATTGATCTTGGACTTAATATTACGTGGCCTCTCTGTGTGATAAGGTTTCTTCCTACCTCTCCATTCTTTTTTTTTTTTTTCCTACCTCTCCATTCTGATGCCGTTTTTCCTCCTGGGTCACTTGGCTCTTTCCTTACTGACTTTTTAGTTCCTTCAGCTGTTAATTACATTTTTTTCCTGCCTCAGGAGTTTGGTGCAATTAGTTCTTGCTACCTGGAATGCCTCCCACTCTGTGCATTCCCACTCATCCCTCAGATCTCAGTGCAAAGGTCACTCTCAAAGAAGTATCTCTAATATTCCAGCGTAGGCTGGGATTCCCCACTGTGCTTGCTCCTAAAACCCTGGTTTGGGTTGTAATTTATTACAATTTAAAGTCTACAGTAATGTGGAGTTCCCGTCATGGCGCAGTGGTTAACGAATCTGACTAGGAACCACGAGGTTGCGGGTTCCATCCCTGACCTTGCTCAGTGGGTTAACGATCCAGCGTTGCGTGAGCTGTGGTGTAGGTTGCAGATGCGGCTCAGATCTGGCGTTGCAGTGGCTGTGGCGGTTCGACCCCTAGCCTGGGAACCTCCATATGCCTTGAGTGCGAGCCTAAAAAGCACACACACACAAAAAAAGTCTACAGTAATGTGATTAATGCTTATTTCTTTTCCCAGAGAGGATCTGTGATTGTTCACTGTTGTGTTACCAGAGCCTAGCACATAGTATGGGTTCAGTAAGTATTTGTTTATAAATGAATCTAGACCATATGCACAATGATGTGTAATTAATAATCACTACCAGTTATTCAGTCTTTACTGAGTGCAGTGCATTCTTCCCTCTGTCTGCAGGGGACTGGTTCCAGGACGTGATGTGGAGGGCTGACTGTATATGTAATCTCACGGTTTCCTGCCCTCTTCTCCCATCTTTGTTTTAAACTGCTCTCCCTTTAGCTCACCGCTTCTGGTTACTGGAATATAATTCTCCTAGAACAGCTTTTCTTAACTGAGGATTTTCATCTGAACCACAGAACACAGAATACGATTTGAATCACTGTCTTTTTTTTTTTTTAAGATAGTTCGCAGCTAATATACTTTTAAATGCATAGGAGAGAAGTTAATTCTTTACATATAGTCAGTGGTGTGCTAGTAAATGTTTATCAGCAAGTTCTCGAGGACAGAGTTCCTGTCGTGGCGCAGGGGAAATGAATCCGACTGGGAACCATGGGGTTGCGGTTCGATCCCTGGCCTTGCTCAGTGGGTTAATGATCTGGCGTTGCCGTGAGCTGTGGTTTAGGTTGCAGACGCGGCTCCAATCCCGCATTGCTGGGGCTGTGGTGTAGGCCAGCAGCTGTGGCTCCGATTAGAGCCCTAGCCTGGGAACCTCCACATGTGATGGGTGTGGCCTAAAAATGACAAAAGACCAAAAAAAAAAAAAAGTTCTTGGGGAAAAACAGCACTGATTTGTAGTGTTTGCTGTTTTCCGTGGTATAAATACCTCTCACTGTGGAAGATTTTAAGCTACCGATATTAAACTGGTTCATACAATTCCTGAGAATTTAGCAGTTTTGAGCTGATGGGAGCCACTATACAGTGGATGTATTAAGGCATGTGTCAGCAAACTATAGTGGGCCAAAGTCACCATGCCCATTCACTTATGTATTATTTGTGCTTTCAGAATAGACCATCTGGCCCACAGAGCTGAAAATATTTACTGTCTAGCCCTTTACAGAAAGTTTGCTGACCCCTACCTTAGGGCATTAGGGCTTACAGTTCTAGAACTTGTCATACTGTATTTCAAAACCCTTCTCATTAGAAAATTTTGTCATGACTTAGTTTAACAGTGCAACCAAAAGAGATGGAATACAAGCTACATATATAATTTAAAATTTCTGATAGCCACTTAAAAGTTAATTTTTTTATTGTAGTCAGTAATCAGAACATAAAATTTATTACCTTAACCATTTTTTTTTTGTCTTTTTTTTTTTAGGGCTGTACCCTTGGCATATGGAAGTTCCCATTGCTAGGGGTCGAATTGGAGCTGTAGCTGCCATAGCCATAGCAAAAGCAGATCTGAGCTGCATCTGTGATCTACACTGCAGCTCACAGCAATGCTAGATCTTTTAACCTACTGATCGAGGCCAGGGATTGAACCCACGTCCTCATGGATACTAGTCAGGTTCGTTCCCACTGAGGCACAACAGGAACTCCATCCTAACCATTTTTGAGTGTATAGTTCATCAACATTAAATACATTCATTTTGTTGTGCAACCATCACTATCATCCGTCTCCAGAACTCTTCATTTCGAAAAATCGAAACCTTGTACCTGTCAAACAGTAGCTCTCCCTTATCCCCTCCTGCCAGCCTCTGGCAACAATCATTCTACTTTTTGTCTCTGTGAATTTGACTACCCTAGATTTCTCATAGAAGTCGAATCATAGTATCTGTCCTTTTGTGACTGACTGACTTCACTTACCATAGTGTCGTCAAATTTCATCCATGTTGCAGTACGTGACAATTTCCTTCATCCGTCTGGCTGAACGGTACTCCGTTGTATGGGTGTATCCCATTTTGTTTATCCATTCAGCCGAGGGTGGTCACTTGGGTTGTTTCTGTCTTTTGGGTATTATAATTTTTATATGTTTTATTTAACCTACTGTATCTTAAATATTACAGCATGTAACTGATAGTTTAAAAATTGAAATCTTTACTTTATTCTTACTAGATCTTCACGATCTGATGTGTATTTTACACTCACAGCACATCTAAATTTGGACTGGTGACATTTTAAATGCTCAATAGCCAGAGGTGGCTAGAGACTTCCAAATTAGATAGCATAGTTAATAAGTCTTCATGCTTTTTTCCCTACTTACCTCTCCCCGTTTATTCACTGCATTTCAGCCATTTTTAAGACTCCCCCAACTATCACTTACTTGCTATGTACCCCTTTAGGCTTTTACCAGTATTGCTAATGACTAACAAAATGGTACTTACTCCAGGCTTATCAAGGAATGATGCATTGTTATTATTTTTTTAAGTTTTACAACCGCATGATGAAATACTGTTATCTCTTTTTTAAAATGAAGAAACTGAGACTCAGATTTATAATATGATTAAATTTATAAACCTATTAAATAGTAGAGCCTGGATTCAAATCCGGTGACTAACTTTGGAGCCCACTAACCACTGTTCCAAGCTGCCTCAACTCTTCTCTGGTTGGCTTTTCAGTTTTTAGATTTATTTAAGTGTTAGATACCTGAAGTTGATTGGACTCATCAATCTAAATTAGATCAGTGATTGTACTCTCTTGTTTCATTTTGTAATTACATGGACTTTATCCTCCCCACTTCATAGTCTTAAGAATTTACAGAGGTAGGGGCTGTTTTGTCTACCTCTTAATCCTGTGGTAACTGCCTGGGCACACATTGAGTCATACAAATATTTATTGAGTGAATGAACAAATAGTGCTTTAAAGATTTATTTGCAGTATTTTGTGCTTAGTTGGGAATATTTTAACAATGTGATTTACTTAGAAAAATGTGACATTTAGTCTTATTTTGATGAAATGTCTAATGGCATTATTTTAGTTTTTCTCTCTCAGCAGCTTCCACTATTAAAAAAAAGAAGAAAATCTCATTAAAACTAGGATTGGGAGCTGTCTTAGAGACTAAAGTTGATACCTCCAAGTCTGATAAAATGTTATTGAGTTAGCATACAAAATAGATTTCATTCATTATAGGCATGGATCAAATGTGTATATATGCGTGTGTGTGCGCATGCGTGCACACATGCACACGTGCTCCTCTGTTTTGCAAATACTTTCATTACCAGTAGATCTGAATTCTGGTTTTTTCCCAGATAAATTTATGCCATTTTGAGTTAGTTTGAATTCCTGTAGATATGACAACATGGACTTCTTGGTTTATTGATTAAGCAGCTGCTATACAGATTTCTAGACTGGTGTGAAGTTTTTAGTTAAAATTTTTAATGGCCTTAAAGCTCTCCAGTTTATATAGAGGATGTGGCTTCATTAGTTTTTACAGTACAGACTACAGATGTACTATTCATCTGTCACTTAAGGAAATTTGAAAAGTGTGAAATAAAAAGGGAACCCCTCAAAAAAAGTTACTCTGTGTATCTGTCTGATTCTGTCCAGAAAAGTGTTAGTCTGTTGACCCATATATAACTTTTTATTTATTCCTGTTAAGCAGTAGATCATTAACCACACTTTTTTTTTTAACTTTGTTTATATCTTTTCAGTCTTCCATGGCATTTGTAGAGCTCATTCCACTATTTGTGTGTGTGTGTGTGTGTGTGTGTGTGTGTATTTTACTAAATTTTTGAGAAAGGGGGAAAAGATGTTGGCATTATTAATGAAGTATGTTGAAATGTGGTCTGCATTTTGGAGAGAGCATGAACCTTGGAATTTGAAAGATCTGACTTTGGACAAGGTGCTTTACTCCTCTGAGTCTCACTGGCCACATTTTTAACATGTGATATAACATGTGCTTCATTAAATTGGAGGATTTCTTAAGATAATGTGTAAAAGTGTCTGCTTCAGGGAGTTTCCTGGTGGCCCAGCAGGTAAAAGATCTGGCATCATCACTGCCGTAGGTGAGTTCGATCCCTGGCTAGAGAACTTTCTCATGCTTGCAGATGCGGCCAAAAGGGGGGCGAGGCGGGGAACCTGGCTCAGAGTTTATATACTGTACTTGTGATGGTTTCTTTCCTTCTGTACTCGTTTTCTAGTGAATTGAGTCTTAATTTTTTGTAGTAGAAGGAAGCTTAAAGAGCATGCTAGCATATGAAAGTGAAACAGATTTCAGTTATAGAAACTCTTATAATGCCCTTTAACATTTTTGACTGAGTGTTCAGTTTTGTATTTATAAGGTGCCCTATTCCCGTATAGCTGCTTAGGTCGCTGTAGCTATTTCCTTCTCTCTCTCTCTCTTGTTTTTTTTTTTTTTTTTTTTTGCTTTTTAGGGCCACACCCGCGGCATATGCAGGTTCCCAGGCTAGGGGTCTAATTGGAGCTACAGCTGCCAGCCTGCGCCACAGCCACAGCAACCTCAGATCTGAGCCATGACTTTGACCTACACCACAGCTCATGGTAATGCCTGATCCTTAACCCGCTGAGTGAGGACAGGGGTCAAACCTGCAACCTCTTGGTTCCTAGTCAGATTCGTTTCCGCTGTGCCACAATGGGAACTCCATCTGTAGCTATTTCTTATATCCAACATCTTAGTATAAGACTTAGGCAGTGTGTTTTTGTTGTTGTTGTTCTTGTGTGTTTTTTTTTAAGAATTTTATTTATTTTTAAAATTTAATTTAATTTTGTCTTTAGGGCTGCACCTGCAGCATGTGTAGGCTCCCAGGCTAGGGGTTGAATCGGAGCTGTAGCCACAGGCCTATGCCACGGCCACAGCAACATGAGGTCTAAGCTGCATCTGTGACCTACACCATAGCTCGCGGCAGCGACCTACACCATAGCTCGCGGCAACACCAGATCCATAACCCACTGAGCGAGGCCAGGGATCAAACCTCTGTCTTCATGGATACTAGTCAGATTTGTTTCTGCTGAGCCATGACAAGAACTTCGAGGCATTGTTTTTTAATGAAGGGACTTTAAGGTTACTCAGATTTAGGCATTTCGACAGTAATTGGCTGAACTATGAACTACTGCACAGTATGATTTATTGAGCATGGATTTTTGTTTTTAGTGGCTGCACCCATGGTGTATGGAAGTTCCCTGGCCAGGATTTGAATCCAAGGGTGCAGCTGTGGCAAGCCAGATCCAACCCTTGCCTTAGCAGCGACCTGAGCCATTGCAGTTGGATTCTTAACCCACCGCTCACAATAGTAACTCTGAGCATGGATTTTTTTTTTTTTCCAAGAAGTATAAGCAATACTGAATAAGAAACTGATTGAAAAATAAAGAATCTTGAAGAGCCTATGACTTAAATACTGAAATAGCAAATGTTTGAATGCAATGTGTTATTCCAATAACTATATATAAGATTCTTGCTAATGGCTATTAACACGTTCTGCAGGAAATGAAATTAATATGTTTGTTTTACTCTTCAGCGCCTTTTTCTTTTTTAAGAGCTTGCAAAAGTTTTTTTTTTTTTTTTTCTTTTTCCGTAGGGATATTTAATAGGAGCAGAGACTGTCTGTTTAAAGGCTAGTTTGGATTGTGGGGTATTTATAAAGGATGTCGGTTTCTTTTAGCTAACTTAAAATCAGTTTAATTCAATCTAATTTTAAGAAGTGTTTATATTTCAGAGTTTATCCTCACACAATTAGGTTGTCAATATTTGAGTGTTTGCCTGAGTGTGAGTACTATACCCAGGTATTTTACATATATCTCATCAGCCCTGCAGAATAAATATAGTCTCCATTTCACTGACGAGGAAACTGAGGCTCCGAGACAGGTAACATCCTCAAAGTCATACAACTAGTAAGTGGCAAAACTTAGATGTGAATTCAGGTTTACATGTTCAAAACATTCTTTCCTAATATAGTAATGCTTTATCCCATGTCCCCCAGCTCTGCCCCCCCGCCCCACCCCAAATGTGTGTGTCTCATTTTCTTCTCAAGAACAGGGAATAAGTGAAGCAGGCTCTGAACAGCTGAAACGGTATAGGTGGAAGTTGATATACTAAATCTTACACATTTTCATTTCAGGACAGCATTTCATAGAGTATTCTATTTTATGTGGTTTTCTTTGTTTTTTGCTTTTTAGGGCTGTACCCGCGGCATATGGAGTTACCAGACTAGGGGTCGAATAGGGGCTACAACTGCCAGCCTACACGACAGCCACAGCAACATCAGATCCGAGCTTTGTCTGTGACCTACACCACAGCTCATGGCGATGCTGGATCCTTAACCCACTGAGCAAGGCCAGGGATTGAACCCATAACCTCATGGTTCCTAGTCGGCTTCGTTTCTGCTGTGCCTTATGTGGCTTTCTGATTCTTGATTATTTGCCTTTCCTCCCTAGATAAAAATAGCAAATTTAGGGAAAGAGGAGGTATGCTGTCAAGGTAAGAACTGACAGGATGATAAATATCAAATATCACCTTGAGAGTTTGGAACCGTATCTCTTTTTTGCAGAACAACAGTTGATATTTGCACCAGTAACTCAACATTATCAAAAAGTTAAGTTGTATTCAGTAGAATGGAAAACAGTTTGGTGTTCACATAGCAGTAGGACATCCTTTAGCTGGAGAATCCACTGATTCTCCAGTGATGGGAAACACCTGACTGGATGATGGCAAGACAATGAGAAGGCTACGGAA
>PVHT021183661.1:5006688-5088079 GCA_004024745.2 Catagonus wagneri
CCCCGGCATGCGTAAGTTCCTGGGTCAGGGATCAACAGCGGTGGCAATGCCAAGTCCTTAACAGCTAGGCCACCAGAGAACTTGCTGAATGTTGATGCTGAGTTGATTTCAAATCTAAATTACTTAATTTGAGGTACATTAAAATTTCGATTCCTGTAATTCTGGAAAGCATGTAGTAATTCTCAGCTTTCAACTTTTCTGGCCCATTGAAAATTGCTTTAGGTTGTCAGTGCAAGACCAGAGTAGGGAACATAAATTTATAGGAAATGTGGATCCTTACAGACCCATTTCAGTATGTATTTTTCATTTTGATTCAATGGTGGCCACATGGGCTTAAGAACAAAAAGAAGTGTATCTGTCTAGGTAGTCTAGAAATACTTGAAGGAAATTACAAAAGTCCTTCCTTTTTGCTTAGAATTCTTCCCTAGGTAGATGGAAACATTTTATATAATGGTTGCAGTAAGTGCTATGTTTCTACAGAGGAATACTGTCTGGACTAACTCTGTCTAAAGCTGCTTGAGAATTTAAGATAGCTAAGTGTTTAGGGTTTTTTTCCCTAAGTCAGTATTATTTAGCTTCTGATTTTTTTTCTTGTGTTGAAATAAAGTGTCATAGATAAATAATTGTGGAAGTAAAGTTCAAATGTTAGTGATCAAATTTTTGGAAAATTGGAAGCCACTGTAAACTGTGATCCTCTGCCTTTTTTAGAGTGCCGAATAGAAGTTTAAGGCTATACGAAGTATGCGCAGAATGTGTGGCTCTTCCGCAAAAACAATGTTTCATTAAATTTTTCTAGAATGAAGCTTATTTGGGCAAGTATGGCATATCTGTTTGATATGGTACAAGTGAAATTAAGATTCATTTTTGCTTCAAATGGAGTGGCAAGCAACTGAATTTAGAGTTAACTGTAATTCTTTGGTTTTTGCAAGTTTGTTCCAAGCTTTCGATAATTTACTCAGAATAAATGAGTATTACTTTAGTCTATTTGGAAATGAGTGATTCTGTTACTAAATTGTTTGGCATGAGTTGTTTGAAATTTAAAATTTAATTTTCTAAGAGTTGGATTGTAATAGGCAGTCAGATTATACAGTTTCCCTTTGTGCAGTACTAGAAGTATAGCTGTACCCTCTTTCTGTCATAATGCTTTCCACCTTTTACCATGAAGTGTATAAACTCATACTCTTTGTTTTTGTTTTTTGTCTTTTTAGGACTGTACCCATGGCATATAGAAGTTCCAGCCTTGGAGTCAAATCAGAGCTATAGCTGCTGGCCTACGCCGCAGCCACAGCAACGCGGTATCCAAGCCGTGTCTGCAACCTACGCCACAGCTCACGGCAGTGCTGGATCCTTCTCCCACTGAGTGAAGCTGGGGTTTGAACCCATGTTCTTATGGATACCAGGCGGGTTTGTTACCACTGAGCCATGACAGGAACTCCTAAACTCATACTTTTGAATTGCTTTAGAACCCTCAGAATGAAGAGTTCCACGAGGTTGTAGAATCCTAGTATCAACTATGTTAATTTTCAATAGTGCTGTAATTCTGTCAGAGAAAATGGTTTCTTAAGGTCTGTCAGGACTTTGGTTTGAGATTTTGTTGTGAGCATTGAATGAGATGATGGGGGGTTGTGGTGCTAGGCACAGTGTAGCTGCTTAATGAATGTAAATGCTTTTTGAGCTGTGCGCCATAGGATCTTACTCCTTTGCATCTAGGACACCATAGAGAAGCCCTTACTCTGTCCAGAAAGCCCAACTATCGGTAACTCAAGGTTAGTAGGATTCCAGCCCTTCAATATTAGGCTCAACTAAACTATTCATTGCTGTTCTATAAGCTTTTGAGGTTGTAGCTGTTTTGGATATCAGGCCTTAACTGTCTCTGCTGGATGTAATGCTCTCGATGACCATCTCTTATTCTTAGGTGATCATCTCTGTTGTGATTTCCATGTCTTACATCCACTCTGATCTGCTACCTAAAACTAGGATGTCTTCATCCCACTTCCTTTCAGATGACCTACACGTGACAAGGTATATGTTAGCTTTCTGGCTAGTTGAGTCACTTGAAATTGGATGCTCAGGGAAGTTGGTCATCCCTTTTGACTTCCTGGTGTTTCTTATTTGTAGGGATTCACAACCAACTTTACTTCAGAAGAAAACACATTAAATGTATGCTTTATTTATTAGCACAAAGGTCAAGAAGTAGAATATTATCAACTTCACCATGGCTTTTGCCTCTTCCCCCCCCCTTTTTTTTTTTTTTGGCTTTTTGTCTTTTAGGGCCATACCCACGGCATATGGAGGTTCCCAGGCTACGGGTCCAGTCAGCACTGTAGCTGCCAGCTTATGCCAAAGCCACAGCAACGTGGGATCTGAGCCTCGTCTGCAACCTACACCACAGCTCGCGGTAACGCTAGATCCTCAACCAACCCGCTGAATGAGGCCAGGTATTGAACCCGCGTCCTCAGGGATGCTAGTCAGGTTCACTAACCACTGAGCCACGACAGGAACACCTTCCTTTTTTTAACTTATGTATAATGCAGTTTTTCTTCATTTGTGATTGGTTTCTTGTGCTCTACGTTGATCCATGGTGACATGGGGCTTTAGTTCATTTGTTATCATGTGTAACAGTCTGTTAATTGAATATATTACAATTTGCCCAATAGTTGAGGGACATATGGGTTGTTTTGTTTTGGGGTAATGAAGTTTGAACTTCCTTGGACATGTCTTTTGGTGTACCTGTGAACATATAATTCATTAGATAAAATCCCAGAAGTGGAATTTGGATTTGTTGGGTCGTATGATTCAGCATGTATTCAGCTTCTACTGTGAAATAAATGTTTTTCCAAAATATATGAGTTTGTACTTCTATTTGCTATATATGTGGATTCCAGTTGTTCCATATCCTCTGCAACAATCTGTGACAGTCTTTATATTGGACTATTCAGTGGGTATATCTCTGGTTTTAATTTGAAGTTACTTGATTACTATTAGGATGAGTACCCTTTTCTGGTTTATTGGCATTTAGGTTTCATTCTTGTGAAGTTCCTGTTTCAGTCTCTTGACTTGTTTTCAATTATGTTATGTCTTTCTTGCTGATTTGCAGGCTTTCTTTATAAAGCTCTTTATCAAGCTCTCTGTTAGTTTTTGGTATTGTAGATATTTTTTCTCTGTTGCTTATCTTTTTACTCCATTAATGATGGTTTAATTGGGGGGGGAAGGTCTTAATTTGTTCTTTGTGAGTTTCTGCCTTAAAAAGTTGCCTTTTGCAGATCATGTCTTATAAGTGCCTTGTATCTAGAATATATAAAGAACTTTTACAACTCAATAGGAAGACAGATAACCCACTTTAAAAAAGGCAAAGGATCTGAGTAAAGTTCTCCGAAGAAGATATATAAACAGGCACATGGAAAGTGCTGAACAGTGTTAACTGTCAGGGGCATATGCAAATCAAAACTACTTCACATTTACTAAGATGTCTATACTAAAAAGGAGATAATAAGTATTTATTGGTGAGGGTGTGGAAACATTAGAACTGTAATGTATTGCTGGTTCGAATGTATAATGGTGTAGCTACTTAGGGTAACACTCCGGTGGTTCCTCAAATGATTAAACCAAGAGTTATCATAGGACCAAGTAATTCCACAATTCTTTTATATTTGTATCCCTCTAAGTATATACACAAGAGAAGTGAGGGTGTTTGTCCACAGAAAAACTTGTATACATGAATGTTTATAGCAGCATTATTCTTAATAGGCTAAAGGAGGAAACAACCCAGGTGCCCATCAATTGATGAATGGATAAGCAAAATGTTGTATATTCCACATTTTAGCATATTATTTGGCCATAGAAAGGATGAAGCATTGATGCACACCACAACACGGATGGCCTTGCAAGTGTGAAGTGAAAGAAGCTGGTCACAAAGATACATATTAGGTGACTTCACTTATGTGGAATGTCCAGAATAGGCAATTCTATTTGACAGAATAGATTAATGGTTTCTTATGGTTTGGAGTGATGGGGGAATAGGGAGATGATAGCTAAAGAATACTAGTTTGTTTTTGAGAAGATGAAAATTTCAAAATTGGTAATGATTGTGTACCTTAAGCGGGCAAATTGTATGTGAGTTATATGTCCATAAAGCATGAAAAAAAATCTTTTATTGTTTCGATGGGGATTTGAGAGGATGTAAGAGTAGATGTATGTCATCGGCCTAGTATCTTAACTACAAATCTTAAAGTGTGCTAAAATGTTATATAATTGTAAGTTAATTCAGTTATGTGTTTTGGAATGCCACGTGCGGGATATCAAGGATTCCAAAAGAAACACAAACTTAGATTGATCTCATTTTACATGTGAAATAGAGTTAACCTGGGTAGACTGGTTCTTGAAGTCAGACATAGATTTCAAGCTTAACTTGGCAGTTTATTAGCTATGTCACTGTGAGAGGAGAGGGACATATTGAACCTCTCTGTATCTGAAATAGGATTAAAAGTCATCCTCAGTTACTGAGGATTAAAAGAGTTGGCACTGTAGTAACTACTAATTTTTGACCACCATCTGTGTTCCTGATGCCTGAATTTTACATACATTCATTCTCATTCAGTTTTTAGCACTCTGCTCATTAGCTTATTATTATCTCTAATAGCTACCAGAGGGAGAAACAAGATGTTTAATAAAAGGAGAATGGTTAAGTCATGATTTGACTTATATCTTTATAAAAAGAATTTTTTCGGAGTTCCTGCTGTGGCACAGTGGATTGAGAATATAATTACAGTGGCTTGGATCCCTATGAAGGCGTGGGTTTGATTCCTGGCCTGGTGCAGTGGGTTAAAGGATCCACTGTTGCTGTGGCGTAGGCCAGCAGCTATAGCTCCGATTAGACCCCTAGCCTAGGAACCTCCACATGCCGTGGGTGTGGCCCTAAAAGCAAACAAACAACAAAAGGCAAAAAAAAAGTTTTTCCACGTTGAATATTGAGTGATTGTGGAAAATCTCATTTATACACAGAAGTAGAATGTGGTAAACTTTGATGCATCTCTCATTTTCAGCAGTGATTGACATACGGCTTGTTTATTTTTTTTCCATGGCATGTGGAAGTTCCTGGGCAAGGGATTGAACCTGTGCTGCAGGTGGCACAGCTGTGGCAATGCTGGATCCTTAACTCACTGCTCCAGAGAGGAACTTCCTGGCCTATCTGGTTTTATATTTGCATCCCTTTACATCTCCACTCCTGCTTCTGCAAGAAAATCTCAGATATCATTTAGTGTATCTTTCCACTTACTGCAACAACTAGAAATACCCCCTTATATTTCTAAAACATTGCCTTGGCAGTAGTGCTATCTGTTGAGATGCGCTTCTGTAGGGCATTAGCGTAGAGTGGTATAAGGTGTGATTCCTTGAATTTCTTGGCCCACCCTGAGGTTTGGACAGTGGAGTAGAGCATACGTGAACATGTGATTTTGGTGAAGATTTAAGAAACACTGATCTAGTATAGAATAAATAAGCTTCTTACAGTATGGCAATCTTTTGTGTGTTTTTGCATATTACTTTCATCTCTGGGAAGCCTTTCTTCAGGTTTTCCTGGCTACCTCCTAATTAATTTTTACTGGAAAACTGCCCTTTGTGCTTCCTCTGTACTTTGTGGTTTACTTGATTGAGCTACTATTTTTCAGGGAAAGATTTTTGTTTAATATCTTTGCATCTGCATAATACTGCTTGTTAATAAATGTTGAATGAAAGAAGTGGGGAGAGGGTCAGTATAACAGGCCAGGACTATGAGGTTGGCTTTCTCTATATCCAATTAGAAAGGAGCAGGACTGGAGATGGAATTCAAAAAAGGTTATTGTATACTTATTAAGAGTTATGTGTGTCTTGAACTACATTTAGTCACCATTGATATAAAAAGAATAAGGTTATGACAAAGAAATGAATTATTGGACTTCAGCAGAAAATTCAGTGTAGGGTATGTGCACTGGTAATAAAACATTCGTATTAGAGGTGAGTGAAGTGGTGATACTCATTTCCCACAAAGGTAAAGATATGGACACAGAAAGGATGCATTGTTACATTGTTTGAATTGTTGCAATATCTTTAGTAGGGCCTTCTTTGGGGTGCTTCTTCTAGAAAGGAGACTAGATAGATGATGCTGTGCAAACACCTGTAATACATACTTGTTTTTATCTTAGTTCAAAGAAGAAATCTCTAAACGTTTCAAATCACATACTGACCAACTTGTGTTGATATTTGCTGGAAAAATTTTAAAAGATCAAGATACTTTGAGTCAGCATGGAATTCATGATGGACTTACTGTTCACCTTGTCATCAAAACACAAAACAGGTATGTTTTTAGAAGACTTTCAGCTTTAAACCATGAACAGATGTTTATATTTCTCTCATAAAAATAACCAGTCTTGGCTTTACATGGCTTTCTCTCATTAATATTTATTTAAATGGATTAAAATTCATTTATTTGTTGCTATTGATAGTAAATGATTTTTTAAAAAATGTGACTCGGCAATGCTAATGCTTACACATTTGATATTTTAGAAGGTTCATCATTATTGAGTTATTATTTGAATTACAGAACACGAAAATTAATATGTTTTTAGCAGAGAGATTTTTGGACAAGCTCAGGGGTGACTCATCTTGGCAAAGTACCAGTCAGTAACTATATTTCATTAAACCTAAGGCACCATTCAGTTTTTAAGAGGTAACTTTATTTTACGTACAACTAGAAAAAAAACGTCAATTAAATTGGTATATTTTCATTTTACTTAAAATTATTTTATATGTAGGAGTTACCATTATGGCTAAGTGGGTTAGGAACCTGACTAGTATCCCCACGGATATGGTTCAATCCCTGTCCTCGCTCAGTGGGTTAAGGATCCGGTGTTGCTTCAAGTTGCGGCATAGGCTGCAGATGCAGCTCAGATCCAGTGTTGCTGTGGCTGTGGCAGGTCCTATCCAACCCCTAGCCCAGGAACTTCCTCTATGTCCCTAAAAAAAATTGTTTTATATGTAGTGAAAGAGCTCCTAGACTTACTTGGATATGCCATTTATCATCATTCTGTGCATACGTACAAAGAAAATATGCATGAAACAACAGTTAAAGCCTTCCTAACTGTACTTCACATTGATTCCTTTGAATCACCCTTCGACTTAGTCATCAGTGTCTATATTTTTTCCAAATGGGATGAAACTGAGCAGTAGTGGTGCATGCAGCATTTCTTAAAAAAAAGGTTCAGTATTTTCTCTAGGAGTTTCTTCCAAGCCGTGAACACCCATTCTGCAATTTTTTTTAATGCTCATTTTCCCCCATCAGTAAATATTGCTTCATTGATAAGAAAATGCATTACTTTTGTTCCTGTTTCTGTGCTTTTTTGTATATGCAGTAATTTCATTTTAGTTACAATTAATGTCATAATCTCTCTGAAGACACTTTATGTGGTAATTAAACACAGCAAATCTAGTACAATAATGTATTTAGTTAATTAGATGAGTCATACAGAACATACGTGTGCAGGCATGACAGTTGATGCCTGGCTGTCAGCAGTTTTATGACAGAGCCTGTTATAGAAATGTTAAAATGAAAAATTGTACATCTTAGAATTAGTGAAAGAAGCAGTGAGTAAGATACAGAACTCTGAACTGATATCAGATGAAAATGGTTTCTAATAAACCCCTTATTTTTTACTTATTAAGTAATAATCAGTTATTACTTGTATTGATTTGTCAGCTTCCTTTTGGTGAAGTCTCTCTTTATTTTTAATGTTTAACAATTTTAGGTTCTGAGTAAAACTGCCCCCAACCCTCAAGAATTTAGAAGAGGGTAAATGGAAAGTTGATTATATTGTTAAAATTTGTGATTGTGACCAGTCATTGATTAATTCTTTTCTGTGAGGTGACCTATTTCTCTGTTACATAATCAATATGATTGAAAGTAATGAAATATTTATGTATAATATACTTGAGGGGCAGCTGTAGTTTAGTTTTTATGAGCTTTTGCTGTGCATATATTCATGTTCTTAATGCTTAGTTATCTCAAGTTATTTACTTTATGATAATTTGAGTTGGTCTGAAAACATACTTTATTTCATTAGAATTTCAAAGGTTCTTTTGAAAATAATTAGCTCCACTGTTTACCATGACGTAATTATTTTTCCCTAGGCCTCAGGACCATTCAGCTCAGCAAACAAACACCAGTGGAAGCAGTGCTACCACATCATCGGCTCCTAGTAGTAACTCCACATCTGGTTCTGCCACTAGCAATCCTTTTGGTTTAGGTAAGGGTCTTTAGTAGTTTTTATAAGTTGAAAAAGAAAATTTTCCTCTCAGAGTAGTTTTAAATAAATAACAGAATTAAACATTAAGTCACTTTGGCAACCACACCAAAAACTTCTATAGCTTATTTCTGTAGGTCTTGAGGGAGTAGTTGGTATTATACTTGTTCTTGTTTAGCCAACGTTTACATGTAATAAGTGGTCAGGAAATGACATGTTTCTTTTTTTCTTTTTTTTTTCTTTTTAGGGCCACACCTGAGACCTGAGGCATATGGAAGTTCCCAGGCTAGGGGCTGAATCAGAGCTGCAGCTGCAGGCCACAGCAATGTGAGATCCAAGCCATGTTTGCAACTTATACCACAGCTCATGGCAACACCAGATCCTTAACCCACTGAGCGGACCAGGGATCGAACGCACATCCTCATGGATACTAGTTGGGCTCATTTCTGCTGACCCACAATGGGAACTCCAACACATTTCTTTTTAATAATGAAAGGGGTATTGTATGTGTACCTGATGTGACCACTACATAATTGACTCTGGGGAAATTACCACGTGGTTGATCATAAGGTAATCTCCTGAATACAGTTTTCTTGTTTATAAAACTGAGGAATCAGGCTGTATTAATGATTCTCTAATTATTCTAAACACACACAGAAAGGCCAGGGCCTGGGAGCAAGCCTAGTTGTTATTCTCTTATATACATTTTTACACTGAGGCCCTTTGAAAGGTTTTTTTGGGGGAAAAGCATAGTCTGAAGCTTACAAAAAATTGAACTAAATAGATATCTTAGTGCTTCTTTCACTTCTTAAATTGTATGACAAGTATGGTACCTTGTAGTGACATTAAAAAAATATGTACAGTTTTCACATATTGAGGATCATACCTTTTATCTCTTCCAGAAAAAGTGTTTTAGTAACTTGGTTCTACTATGCCAACTATAGTAGTTTGATGCTCTTATTTTTTTTAAAAAAATGTTTGATGCGCTTATTTTTTAAAACGATATTGGGCTAAATGTTTCTTCCCTTTTGGTTGAGGCAGATGAGTTTTAGATGGCAATTTTTTTTTTTTTTTTTTTTTTTTGCTTTTTACGGCCGCATCTGTGGCCTATGGAGGTTCCCAGGCTAGGGCTGGAATCCGAGCTGCAAGTCCCGGCCTACGCCACAGCAACACGGGATCCGAGCCGCGTCTGCGACCTACACCACAGCTAATGGCAATGCCAGATCGTTAACCCACTGAGCAAGGCCAGGGATCGAACCCGCAACCTCATGGTTCCTAGTTGGATTTGTTAACCCCTGCGCCATGATGGGAACTCCTAGATGACAAACTTTTTAACATAAACAATCTAGAGATATTAGGATGAAATTATTTACTCTTCAGATTCATGAAAGGTACTGAGGTAAATCTCTGCCCCCCCCTTTTCTTCTTTTTTGGCTGTCCTGCGGCATATGGAGTTCCCAGGCCAGGGATCAGATCCCAGCTGCAGTTGGGACCTAAGCCATAGCTGTGGCAACATGGATCCTTAACCCACTGTGCTGGGTTGGGGATCAAACCTATGTCCCAGAACGCCACCAATCCCATTGAGCCACTGAGGGAACTCCTCTGTTCCCCCATTTATTTTATGGACAAAGATATTGAAGCCCACAGAGGCTTTTAGTTCATATGCCTTGAGCCATACATCTCCCTGGTACCTTCATTTCTTTTCTGTCCTGGCCGATCCTTCCGGCTGATCACGAACCTCCTTTCCTTCAGCTCCCTCCCAGGGGTGCAGGTTCTGTCCTGCTTCCCACCCCTCTGTCATCCTATCTGGTTACGTGGAGATCTTTCTTGTCTTTCAGATGTTTGAGATCTGATGCTAGTGTTCAGTAGGTGTTCTTTGAGAATTGTTCTACTTGTAGATGTATTGATCTGTTTGTGGGAAGAGGTGAGTTCCATGTCCTGCTGCTCTGCCATCTTGATTCTGAACTCCCCCCATTTCTTCGTTTCTAATATTATCCTCACCCGCTCCTGTCTTAGGTACTTTTCTCCATCAGCTATTCCATTTACCTGATTAGACAGCTTTTCTCTTGCTGTGGCTTTTCATTAAGGTCTATTCTGTGTTTATTTATTTATTATTTACTGTTTTTTTTTGTCATTTTAGGGCCACACCCATGGCATGTGGAGGTTTCCAGGCTAGGGGTCTAATCGGAGCTGTAGCTGCCGGCCTATGTCACAGCCACAGCAACGCGGGATCCGAGCCGCGTATGCAACCTACACCACAGCTCACAGCAACACCGGGTCCTTAACCCACTGAGTGAGGCCAGGGATCGAACCCGCAACCTCATGGCTCCTAGTGGGATTTGTTAACCACTGAGCCACGATGGGAACTCCAAGGTCTATTCCATGTTTAAAAACCTATAGAAGCTCATTGTCACCCTTCCTTTTGCATTCTTTCTCAGCTATTATTGGAAAAGGCATTTTCTGTTTTTTTGTCTATACTTTCTATTTCAGTAATTTGCTGTGTTCTGTTTCTTGCCCCCATCACTTCCATCCTTTTGATAAAGTCACCATTGACCTCTTTAGTTTTCCAGTTTTAGTGGACCCTTTTTAGTTTTTTTTTTTTTTTTTTGACCTCGTCCATGTGGATGTTCATGAGCCACGTCCGCAGCAGTGACAAATCTGATCCTTTAACCACTGGGCCACCAGGGAACCCTTTCCTTTCTTAGATTTTCCACACTTAGATGAAAAGAAAGTGATTTAAAATCTAAGATGCTGTCTTCTAATGCTTACTGATCTTTCTTTGAGATCTTCTTCCTTTAATTTATAATATTCTCTTTACCTGGTTATTTTCTGACCAGTTTTTTTTCTCTTCCATGTATGGGTCTACTTCCTGTTCCTTATGTTGGTTTTGTTCCTCAGAGTTCTACCTTGTCTTTCTTTTCTTCTTTTACTCTCTTTTTTTCCAAGTGACATTATCCTATTACTATAACTTTTAGACTCTCAAATCTGTACTTTAATCCATGTTACTTCTGAACTCCATGCCTTGTATTCAGCTCTGTTTGATATTACCTGATGTCCTTAAAGTACTTTAGCTTGTGTGCCTCCTTAGAAAGCAAAGAAGAACAAAATAAATATAAAAGCTCATCATCTTGTCTCTCAAACCATTACCTCTCTCTAACCACATCTTTTTGGTCCCTAATCTCTGGCTGTCCCACCCCATGCAATTCTGTTCTGTTGCTACTTCCTTGATGTAGCTCCTCAGTTTTTAAAGATGTTTGTAATGTATCATTTCCCCACAATTATTAGGCTATCTTAAGTGACTATTCTGCTTAAAATCTTTTAAGACCTAGTGATGTAGTTCCCATCTATTTCCCATCCTCATTTCTTACCGTCTCTCAGCAGTTAACACTAATCAGGATAGGCTATCCTGTGGTAATAGATAACGCCAAATTCAGTGGTTATTACCACAAATCTTAATTTCTTGCTCTAAAGCCTTTCTTCATGCTTCATATGTCTTGTTGGTTAGTGAGGCCCCCATTTGCCTAGTCCTCAGGGACACAAGCTAGTGAGATTATGCTATTTTTTTAGCTGCACCTCTTGGAATACGGCAGAAGAGTCTCTCAAGCTGGACCTTCTATTCTATACTTGGGCCAGAAGTGACACACGTCAGTTCTTGCAGTCCTTTGGCCATAACTGGTCCTATGAACTTGTCCAACTGCAAAAGAAATAGAAGGCTGCTCATGAGATGTTTGATGAGCACTGCTATCTGCCCTTTTGGTCATACTGAACTTTCTGTGGTTTCAAGAACGCATCAATAGTTATGTGTATGTCTGTGCTTTTATATATAAGGTTTATTGTGCCTAATACTAAATCTTCCTCCCAGCACTCCCCATTTCTTGCCAGCTTACTCATTTGTCATCTTGTGGGAAAGTAGCCATTTCACTTAGTATGTTATCATAATATCCTATACTATCTCTGTTGAAGTATATTCTGCACTTGTTTTCCTTGTCTGTCTTTTCCTCTAGGTTGAGTTCTGAGGGTATACTTGTGTTTTCTCGTCACCTTATTCCTGATATGTAGCGTAGTCCCTAGCACATATAGAAAGTGCTCAGTAAGTGAGGACTGGATGTATTTGGTTGCTTATATAATTTTACAAAGTTTTACAGTTAGCACTTAGTCATCCTCTTGGATCTGTTAGGTTTCTCCATGATTTAATTCCTCCAGAGAGACATCTGTTTCCATGATGAGCAGTAGCGCTGATTCAGCCCGTTATAGGTGAGTTCTTCTTGGTAAACTTAAGCTAGTCTTCTGCAAAGAGAATGTTAGAGTTGTGATCTAGTGTATATTTTTCACTTCTTTCTTCCTTTAGCAGGCATATTCTAGGGTATTTTTCTAACACTAACCAATTCTCCCTGCTCTGACACTGCTGTGACAGTACCTACTTGGAATTAGCATCAGATCCCTCAAGTTTAAAAGACATAGTCGTCCCCCCGACTTCAGATACCAGTCCAAGTCCCAGACTACTGGTACTTCTGACTGGCAAGCTATAAATTAGAGGTTCCCACAACCCCTTCTCAAGTTTGGTAGTTTGTTAGAATGGCTCACAGAACTCAGGAAAGCACTTAAATTTACCAGTTTATTATTGGAAAATAGACATGGAAGGGAAGCACAGGGCAAGATATGGGTGCCGGGAGAGCTTTTACGCCCTCTCTGGCATGTCATTCCTAATAGTACCTGAACATGTTCATCTCAGAAGCTCTCTGAGTCTCACTGCACAGGGACTTTACAGAACTACATCTCTAGCTCTTTGTCCTTTCCTGGAGGTTGGTGTGGTGGCCACCCCATCCCGAGGCTGTCTAGGGTCACCACCCTAGGTGACGTCATTAGCATAAATGAAGTATGTTCTAAAGGCTCTTGGAACAAGTAACAAAAGACATTCCCCTCAGTCAGGAAATTTGAAGGGTTTTAGGAGCTCTGTGCCTAGAACTAGGGACAAAAATGAAATGTGTTTTTTGTATTTAAGTACACATGAGAATACTTACTTTGACTTACTAGGTTTAAATTTAAATATCAGATACATTTTTGACTATCTCAACTATAGAAATTAAGTGTGTTTATGAAAGTAAAAGGAATTCTTTTTTGCTTTAAAATGTTTTTATATAATAGGCTCTTGATCAGTTAATATTTTTGGATCTTTGTATTTTAGCATTGTCATGTTAATGATAAAATTTCTGACTTTCACTTGTGTGTGTTTTTTCCCTTTATCTTCTTAGGTGGCCTTGGAGGACTTGCAGGTCTGAGTAGCCTGGGTTTGAATACTACCAACTTCTCTGAACTGCAGAGCCAGATGCAGCGGCAGCTTATGTCCAATCCTGAAATGATGGTCCAGATCATGGAGAATCCCTTTGTTCAGAGCATGCTCTCAAATCCTGACCTGATGAGGCAGTTAATTATGGCCAATCCACAGATGCAGCAGTTGATACAGAGAAATCCAGAAATTAGTCATATGCTGAATAATCCAGATATTATGAGACAAGTATGTTGAAAGTTTCAGTTAACCAAGAAATTATATACTTATTTCTTGTAAATTAATTTTCTATGTTTAAAGAGCTAGCCATGTATTTATGCCATATATATGACTAACCTAAGACAAAAAGATCCTAATACATGTTCAGGAAAACTCAACAAAGCACTAATTTGAACTACCTGAACTTTGCATTTCCTGCTATACCTTAAAGATTTTTGTAAATGGTTATTTCGCCTATTTAAAAAGCAAAGAGTCCAGTTCAAGAGATGGACATTCACACATGACAGAGTGCTTCTTTTCTGTTATTATTTGAATGTTAGCTTGCTTTTTGAGATGAAGTCCAACAGGAATTATGTAAAATAATTTTCTGGTTTAAATAAACTGTTAATTCATTGAATTAGAAGACGCAAGATTAGCTGTGGCTGTTAATAGCTAAAATAGGAGTTCCCGTCATGGCGCAGTGGAAAAGAATCTGACTAGGAACCATGAGGTTGTGGGTTCCATCCCTGACCCTGCTCGGTGGGTTAAGGATCTGGCATTGCTGTGAGCCGTGGTGTAGGTTGCAGATGCAGCTCGGATCCTGCATCGCAGTGGCTGTGGCATAGGCTGGCACCTGTAGCTCCAATTTGACCCATAGCCTGGGAACCTCCATGTGCTGCTAGTGCAGCCCTCAAAAGAAAAAAAAATAGCTAAAATAATGTGTATGTATTTTGGTGCATCTTTTTTTCTTTCTTTGAAACCTCTTTCTTAGACATTGGAACTTGCCAGAAATCCAGCAATGATGCAGGAAATGATGAGAAACCAGGACAGAGCCTTGAGCAACCTAGAAAGCATCCCAGGGGGATACAATGCTTTACGGCGCATGTACACAGATATTCAGGAACCAATGCTGAGTGCTGCACAAGAACAGGTAATGACGTTGGCTCTGAGGCTTAGGCCAAGGGTCTTGGGGTTTGTTTGTTTGTTTGTTTGGCCATGCTTGCAACATGTGGAAGTTCCCGGGCCAGGAACTGAACCCGAGCCACAGTGGCGACAATGCTAAATCCTTAACCACTAGGCAAGCAGGGAATTCCCACAGCTCCTGTTTTAACACAAATATGTGTGTGATTGAGGGATCCTTTTATGTGGGGAAATGCAATTTTCATTAAAAAAGAGCTCCATGTCTTTAAAACAAAACCTTATTCTTATGACTTTTGTGTCTTTTATTACAGTTTGGTGGTAATCCATTTGCTTCCCTAGTGAGCAACCCATCGTCAGGTGAAGGTAGCCAACCTTCCCGCACAGAAAATAGAGATCCGTTACCCAACCCGTGGGCTCCACAGGCTTCTCAGAGTTCATCAACTTCCAGTGGCACCACCAGTTCTGTGGGAGGCACTAGTGGCAGTGCTGCCAGTGGCACTACTGGGCAGAATTCTACTGCACCAAATTTGGGACCTGGAGTAGGAGGTATGCTCATAATAGCCAATGCTTTTTTCCCCTTTGTCCTCACTTAACTTGAATAGCGAAAACTTTTTTTTTACTGATAATCTTTTTGCTATTGTGTGTGTATGAGGAGCAACTTTTATGAACTATTTTTTCATGGTGCAAGGTGCTTTTTTTATTTTTTAAGCATGCTTTAAATATGGTAAATATTAATCACGTGCATTGTAGTGCAAAAGGTTACAGTTTTCAGAGGCAGTTTTGTGTTTTTGTCTTCTTATAAGATGGTTTGGGAGAGGTGGGTTGTCTTCTCTTTTCAACAGCATAGCAAACAAGTGTAGGGTTAACACAGTTTTTACCTGTGTACTTGTCACTGGGGCACATTTGCCTTGGCTTTAGTCTGGTTTTATGTCCTTTTATAGAAACCAATGCGTATCCACTCCTGACACCAGGACTAAACTAGCTACATCAGAGCACGTACCATATTTGTTTAAAAAAATTGGATTTCTTAGGTCTTAACTTCAGGCCTTGTAGATCAGAATCTGCCACAGTGGGGTTTAAGATCTGTGTTTGTGTAAAGTTGCTAGAGATTCCTATGTGTCAACAGTTAGAAATTTACTTTTGATCAGTTTTCTGTAAACTTAGTAAATGGATATTCTCTTTCAACTGTTCAGATATTTACATGCTAAGAATTAGGTCTAAAATCAGTAGCCAGAAAGATGATTTTAGAACTAATACTTAGCATGTAAATGAGAAGAAATGAAAACATGGGATCATTTCCCTAAGGTGAGAATGACTAGGTATGTTTTAAAAGAGACCTCTGTTTTGGCAGAGGAAGTGGAAAGATGAGATAATGGATGAGGAATTTTGAAAAATTCATTGCTGAGAGGAAAAAAACAGTATGGTCACAGTGGTGTATATTCTTTTATAGAATACAGTGGATACGTGAGATTTTTGGATAACATTTTTATAAAAATTTAAATAATACCATTTTAAAAATTGAGGTGTAATTGACATATTAGCTTCAGGAGTAAAGTGTAAGGATTTTGTATTTGTATAGTTTGCTGAATGATCACTGTGATAAGTCTAAACATCTCAATAATACCATGTTTAAAATAAGGAAAAAAAATTATCTTGTTCTGTATTTTACTTATTGCTTATTTGATTCTTATTGATAGACTTTTGGGGGAGTTGCTTTATTCACATTTTAAAGGTCTAAGAGCAGAGATTACAAGGTTTAGTCAGGTTTTCTAACAAATAAGTGAATTGGTTTTTTTTGTTTGTTTTTTTTACTGTGGCATGGACTCTATAGTAACAACTTTGTCTTACAAACAGAAAATTAGTTTTGTAGCTTCTTAGTCAAATTTTTAATTTAATGGCTTGATACTCTGATTTCATGTTAATGTTTCCATCAGAGGAAAATAAACAGCAGAAATGAATGTATCCTGATGACCTAACATGGTTAGTGTATTTTTTTATGATTTTTATTTTTTCTGCTATAGCTGGTTTACAGGGTTAGTGTATTTTTATACTATGATTTTTGCTCAACTCTTTGCAGCTAGATACACACACATGTTCATAGGCACACCTATATACCTGAAAGGTAAAATTTCTTGACTCGTCTTTTACCCTTTAAGTACTTACTCTGGAAGATGAGGAAATCAAAGCAGGGGTCAGCACAATTTTTCCTGCAAAAGAATAATAATGCTTTAGTTGTTGCAGGCCAAGAGACAAAATCAAGAATATTACAAGAGAAAACAAATTTCCATAAGTTCTTTTATTGATGGAATTAAATATATAATAACAATTGGATATGATATTTTCTTATACATAAAAAAGAGCAGTATAGAGCATTATGGCAGTGCCACATGGAACCTCTGTTGAAACTACTCACCTCTGATTTTGTAGTGCAGGATAACCATCAATAACAATAAATGAGGATGCACGATTGACTGTTGCAATAAAATGTTATTTATGGACATCGACGTTTGAATTTCTTATAAGTTTTAACATTTCACAAAATATTTTTTTTATTTAACCGTTTAAAAATGTAAAAACCATGTTTAGCTCTTTGACTGTACAAAAACAGGTCATAGGCTGTATATGCCCTACAGGCTATCTTCATCAACTCCTGTCTTAGCGTATCCTTGGACTCTAGGATGTGGAATAAACCTAAATTGAAATAATATGAGAAAAATAGGAAAAACAAAAATTATTATAGAAAAACAGCAAAATTATAATAAATTAGAAAGTAGGGAGAATCAAATCTTTTAAGACCTGTTAAATTACATTGGATAGAATAACAAAAAGGAAATGAAAAAGCAAATAAATTTAAAGTTCACATAATGAGTTTGAGAATATATTTGAGTTTGGTTGTATCTAGTCAGCAAGTGAAAATCTTGAATGTACATTGAACAAATTTAATTTTCAAAGACTTGTTGAGTTCACATAAATGTAGCTGTTGCTCTCAACAAAAAGAGAAAATGACAGTTAATAGCCATCTACACATTAATTTGATTGTCATAACCACCCTATCAAGTAAATACTGCTTACATCATATTACAGATGGGGAAACTGAAGTATGAAGAAGCCCCCTTAATTTGGGGTTGAATTCATTGAGTGTTAGGACTCAGTGAAAATGAAAATAGAATGGAGGCCTGGGCAAGGAGGCTTCCTTCTTTCTTAAGTGTGAACATGCTGACTGCTGAATATGATTCTAATTAAGTGATCCTGGAGGAAAAGTTGGCTCAGACTTCTTCACTTTATGAGATTTTCCAGTATTTTTAGTATTTTTACCATATCTGGTTTCTGTCTTAAGTTGATTTTAGAACCTAGCCTTTCCATAAAATGTGGTTTTCCTGTAAATTCAACCAGAAGGTATCAAGTCCATAAACCCTCCTTTATTGATGTATGTTAGGCATTTAGTTTTGGAGATCTTAGCTATAAAATTTTTTCTTAGTTCAGTTGATAAGTAATTGATATGTGTTTTTATCTGCAGTTGCTAAAATTATGCACAGTAGGTATAGTATTTTAAAACTTTCACTTTTGTTTATATATCTTTTTCTTGATAAAAATGTTCTTTTTTTTTTTTAAAAAAAAACAAACTTTCAGCTAGTATGTTCAACACACCAGGAATGCAGAGCTTGTTGCAACAAATAACTGAAAACCCACAACTTATGCAAAACATGTTGTCTGCCCCCTACATGAGAAGCATGATGCAGTCACTTAGCCAGAACCCTGACCTTGCTGCACAGGTGAGTGTGTAATTGTATTGAAAAGGACTGCTCAGTGTGAATTGAAATAGCATAATCAATTATTTGTGATTTGGGCACATTTGTTTTGTGCATACTGCCTTACACTAGAAAAGTAGGTAAACCACATCTCTAAATTTTGCAGTTTGTTTCCTTATAGTAAATTAATACTTCATAATATAATTAAAAGATTCATTTCCACTGTTCACTGGCTAGAAAGAAGTGCAGGTTTACCTTGTATGTACATATGTTGATTAAGGAGATGAAAACAAAAGTTTTGAATTGCTCTCACTTTTAAAGCCTTTCCTTTAGTGTATGAAAATCTTGAAAGTGATTGAGAAGTGTTAATACATTTGAAATACTTATATTTGTAAATCACACAGATTTTGAGTAATAGTCGTGTTCAAAATGGCAGTTATAAAATGGCCTGAAATTGTTTAGTATAAGCAGAGAGAGGTTGTGGGAAAAGTATTCTCATTCTTTCTGTTCCCCATCTCCCCTAAAATTTGTATACTGGTCCTTTATTAAATCTTTTTCTAACTTGTTTCTGAAGAGACTAAGAAAATCAGTGGATCTCAATCCCAGCTGAACATTTAGGATGACTTTGGGAACTTTAAAGTTAAAAAATCTTGGCCCTGTCCTAAGGTATTTTCATGTAACTGTATTGGACTCTTCCCCCACACCTCGCCCAAGTTCCCTAGGTGATTCTCATGTACCCGTAGGTTAAGAACCATTGGGCTTGAAAAACCTTGGCAAATGTAAACTAGGCCTTGATCATCTGTGATTTATATTTGCTGTTTATTAAAAAACAGTCTGGAGTGTTATGAATTTGAAATAGTTTCCTTTATAGTCTCCATTTCCAAAATTTTAAAAGCTTTTAAAGTTAATCACTTTCTTCATTATGTCAAATGAGGTGGTTTTTATATTTCTAAAGTCTGAAACCATTATGATTCAAGTATATAGAGATATCTTTGAGTTACAATCCTCAGCAGCAGCTTTCTATCCTCTTAAAATTTGGTAGAGTTGGAAGTATGGAAGTTTTAATTTTTTTTATGTTTTTTTCTTTATACAGGTCCAGCTGTGGTATATGGAAGTTCCTTGGGCCAGGGGTCAAATCAGAGCAGCATCTGTGGCCTATGCCACAGCTTACAGCAATGCTAGATCCTTAACCCACTGAGCCACAAGAGGAACTCTGAAATATAGAAGTTTTTAGATAAATTTTTGTATACTCTTAATTTTATTGTGAGTACATTTAATGAAATATTTTAGTCATAAGAAAATTATTGAGTTATTTGTATTAAATACTTTTGTTTAAAATACCTATGGGAAATATGTGAGCAGACTGATCCTATTTGTATGTTTTTAAATGTATGTTTGACTAATACTAAGTATTAAATGTGTATCTTGCTTTAAAATTTTTTACTTTAGCAAGCACATTTCCAGCCATTTAAATGAAAAATTGTACATTTATAAAGTGACTTGAGCACTTGCATATGTATTTTTAAAGTAAAATGTTTGCTTTTATAAGAAGGCTAGATATGAATTGTCTTTTATTATAGACAGTTGTTATGAACATTTATAGTGTACTTTGATTACCAACAGATAGGAATTTGTAGTTTTCTCTATTCTGATTTTGATTTTTAGGTATTCAAAAAAGTCTGATTATAAAAAATCTTATTATATACAGTCAGGTAAGTTAGGAGAAATATCCTAATCAAATGAGATGAATCAGTTTAAGATGACATAGTTTTCAAATAACATGAATCCTGAAAGTTAAATGTGATAACTTTATTGATTTGTTCATAATAAAAAGTATTATTTGACTGGAGCCGTTAAAGAAGCAGGTTTGTTGGCAAGTAGGTTCGACTTTATTTACTGTGAATTTACTGGCCACTTTGAAATAAATGCTGTAAATCCATAACACATTGTCTGACTTCCTCCTGCATTGCATTAGTTATTTTGTTGACATTAACTAAGTACTTTGCAATGATAGATAAACTACAGGAGGGAGGGAACAATTCTCTCTACTTGCAGTAGTTAACATATAATTACTCTCAAATATGGTTAATTAACTTGAGGGCAAGGATTATTTTCCCCTCAGACTTGGATATAGACTGGTAAATAGGCTATCAGTAAATCATTGTTGACTTTTCACTCCACCTGGGGAAATTGATGTAAAATCTGTCTTTTTTGAAGCTATGAGAATATATCAGTTTCTGGGTATGCTGATCGTATATTGTGATCTTCTTTCCTGGTATGCAACATTGTGTTAATATTGACCCTGACTTTTTAGTTCTTAACACCCATTTGCAGGTTAGGAGGCATGCCATTTTTCTCATCTCTGGTGGTAGTGAGGTGAAATCCAGAGGTTAATCTTGGTGTTCTCAAATGGCTTTACATCTTTAAGGTCTTAAAGCATTTTAATACTTGCCCCAGAGCTCGATCTATCGGTGCTAGTCCTGGGCTGATTTTCACCTAGTAGCTCTATTTCTCTGGCCAGGTGGTTGCTGTTCTGCTGTGTTATTCTTCTGTACCGAATATTAGCTGTGTGGTAGTAGGCAGGTAGATACAGTGGTTCCAGATGTGGGTTTTCTCTGGGCTTGCCACTTGTGTGTAGAGGAGTCAAAGCAAGCCATACATAGTTAATTATTGATGCTGTGTTTATTCTGTCAGTGTAGTAGAAAATGTATCTTCATGAATGTCAGTTACTCATTTTTCTTTCAAGGGCAGATACCTTTGCTCAAGGAAAAGCCTAAGAAAATGATTGCTTTTTTTTTTTAGGGTATTGCATGTCATTATCATAATCACCATTCTCATTGAGAGAGAAGATGCCTCAGTTTTGTTTTTTCTGGAGATCCCTCTTGTGGACAGATTCTTCCCCTTTTTTATTCATGTTCTACCTTCCTCACTGTTAAGTGCCAGGTTAGGCACTTGGGGGAAGATAGACTATTAAACAAGGTACATTACTTGTTTCAGATATTTCCAGTTAAAATTGTTTGAACACTTGCCCCATAGATGATGCTGAATAATCCCCTATTTGCTGGAAATCCTCAGCTTCAAGAACAAATGAGACAACAACTCCCAACTTTCCTCCAACAAGTGAGTAAGAAAAGATGCTAGCTATCTTTGGTAATTATTTGCTTGAAAAAAGTTTGATGATAAACATTTTCCTTGCTCTTCTCTGGCTGATAGCAAAACATAGAATAGAGTTTGGTAATGCTGTCAATGGGCAGAGAATTCAGCTTGATCTTAACTGAGCCCCATTTCATTGCTGACCTTTTGCTTATATTTTTTAAACATAAATTCTGAGGAAAAGACCATTTGATTTTTGCTTTTGAGGGTTTAGGATTTTGAATGCTTCTTTAATACCATAAACCATTTCCTTTCACTTTACTAACTTTGAAGTACTTCATTGTGTCATGTTAAACTTTATGGTTTAATCTCGAGTAACAGGAAAGAGCTAGTAGCTACCCTATCCTATTTTATATCTTTGGTTTCTTTGCAATGTTTTAATTCCTCCAAATTAATAGAATGCCAGTTTTCTAGGGGTAGCACTCATTCCTCAGACTCGGCATTAGCAAGATTTAAATTGTTGTTGTCATATAAGGAAGGTTTTATTTTAAAAAGTACTTGAGATTGCCATGGTATTTGATTATTTAAAATGATAAAAGAGAAGTCAGTTTTGGCATTTTTGAAACTGGTAGTTCTAAGGAGGGCTTTTAAATATTATGCCAATGATCCTCAGGCCTGTAAACCATTATCCAAGGTTAGCTAGTGTCCTTGATCTATTGTAATGATGTAAGCCTGTCCTTTTTGGTTAGTCAGGTGGTGTGTATTTGGAAGTAGTGAAGCTGAATCCAGGACACATGCATGAACTTCAAATTTGGAACTATTGTTTTAGAGTGTATCTTACTGGTAAAATTGTTACATCAGTCACAGATAACTCTTGGTCAGGAGGAATACGTGGTTTTCACCATATTACCATGTTATATAAATCGTGCTTTTGGAGGTTGTCTCTTAGTAACAGTACTTTTATCTGTTGGAAAGGGGAAGAGTTGTGGCTTCCAGAGGAGCTCCTGATAGTCTTTCATTACGAAAAATGGCTTTCATGATGGACTTGGGAGGAGGGCAAGGAACAGTTTGCACACTAGGTTACTATCAAAGAGGAGGTGCTTATGTTTATTTTGGAAAGAAATGATGAATTAACCAGTGTCTGGGAGTAAGGTTTTAGATTTTCTCCAGAAGCATAGCAAAGAAAACACTTAAAATTTTACCTGTACGGGTTTATTTAAAATTTTACCTGTACTGGTTTTAATTCTTTCATTAACCATTGTTTTTCTTCCTTCCTTAGATGCAGAATCCTGATACGTTATCGGCAATGTCAAACCCTAGAGCAATGCAAGCCTTGTTGCAGATTCAGCAGGGTTTACAGACTTTAGCGACGGAAGCCCCCGGCCTCATCCCAGGGTAGGCTTATTTGGGGAAGATGATGAAAGTGCATAGTGGTTACTTTCTCTGAGAATTTCAGGCTTAATATTATTCTTTTCCTTTTTTTGGTTAAAATTGCTTCTAAAACCATTTTCAAAGTTAAAAACACTTATTTTAAGAGTATAACTTAGCTAAAGTTCTGTTAAAATGTAACTGCTTTGCTGTCAGCCGGCCTGGCCTGGCCTCTTGTTTTGCAGGAGTTTAGGTTTATTACCAGTTTACCCTTTTTCTAGGTTTACCCCTGGCCTGGGGGCATTAGGAAGCACCGGAGGCTCTTCAGGAACCAGTGGTTCAAGTTCTGCACCGAGTGAAAACCCAAGTCCCACAGCGGGAACCACTGAACCCGGGCACCAGCAGTTTATCCAACAAATGCTGCAGGCTCTCGCTGGAGTGAATCCTCAGGTAATAATTTTTAATGTTAGAAATTTCAAAAAAATAAATAAATTAATTAAAAAGAAAAAAAGTAGCTTTTCCTTTAGGTTTAGCCTATAGTAAAAAGCACATTCTTAAGGATATTGATTGTAAAAAACAGGAATTACACAAGTTGTTAACTTTGGTACTGTATCAGACACTAAAGGAAATGTTATAGTTGTAGGGAAGAAAGAAATGATTTGCCTTAATTTTTGGTAGGGAAGAAAGAAATGATTTGCCTTAATTTTTGGAAGTTGCCTTTAAAAATGCATTCTTTTCTGGAGTCCCTGTTTGAAAATTATTTGAAATTGGTTATATTTTATAAAAGTTTGTCAGGAAAGAATAGAGACTTGATTTTTCCCAGATACCTCTTGAACAACTGTATTCTGTCTAGTCGTACTTTGAGTTTAAAAAAGTCCTGCCTCACTAACCCACTAGTGCCTCCTGTGGTAACTTGTCTTACTTTTATACACCTCACAAATGGCTAAAACAGGTGAACTAATGATGTTCTTACATCTGGAAACATTTATTTACTAAGAATATGCCATTCTACAGATGATTGCTAGTTCATACTTATTACAGTGGATTGTCCTTAAACTTCTGTGTGGTGAAACACAGTAAACAGGTCAGAGTTTTATCTACAGATAATTTCTAGTTCATACTTACTACAGTAGATTGTCCTTAAACTTCTGTGTGGTGAAACACAGTAAACAGGTCAGAGTTTTATCTTATCGCAGTATTTGTATTCCCAATACCTAGCATAACTTGCTCAGTAAATATTCTTGGAATAAATAAAAAAATGATTTCATATATTGGACAAAGTAGTTATCTAAATTGAATAATCTACAGACCTCACTGTTATCAGGTTGCCCAAAATTAATGATTTATGTATTTTTTTCTTAACATCATTTCTGAAAAAGAGATGCAGTTGAACAGAGTGTAATCTGCATCTGAAACAGGAACTCTTATCTGAATACTTGACTAGCCAGTAGAGAAATTAAATGTACATTCTGAGTCTCATTACAACTTCAGAATTTTATACATCAAGACACTGGCTTTTGGAGTTCCTGTTGTGACACAGTGGAAACGAATCTGACTAGGAACCATGAGGTTGCGGATTTGATCCCTGGCCTTGCTCACGTGCATTAAGGATCCGGCATTGCCATGATCTGGGGTGAAGGTCACAGACGCGGCTCAGATCTGGCGTGGCTGTGGTGTAGGACGGCAGCTCTAGCTCCGATTGGACCCCTAGCCTGGGAACCTCCATATGCTGTGGTGCAGCCTTAAAAAGACAAAAAAAAAAAGGACACTGGCTTTTATAATTACCCACTTGGTCACTAGCTGCAAAATAAATAATCTAATTCTAAACTATTAGCATACCTTTTTTTCTTTTTTTTGACCTTGCCTGTGGCATGCAGAAGTTCTTGGACCAGGAATGGAACTGGCTCCACAGTAGCAACTCAAGCCACAGTAGAGACAACACCAAATCCTTAACCCTCTGCACTGCAATTTGCATGCCTTTAAACATACTTTGTAAAGTTTTCCTGTGTGTTCGTGAGCTTCTTAAGTGTACCTAAAATAATGGTTGACGTTTATTAAGGCTTTTTTAAAAGCAGAGTTATGTGTTCTATTTGACATAATTGTTTAATTATATACTGTTTAAAATGAAGTGATAACTGGACTTTTAAATATGTCGAGGCATTCCCATCGTTTCTCAGTGGTTAACGAATCCGACTAGGAACCATGAGGTTGCAGGTTCAATCCCTGGCCTTGCTCAGTGGGTTAAGGATCCGGCGTTGCCGTGAGCTGTGGTGTAGGTTGCAGATGCGGCTCGGATCCCGTGTTGCTGTGGCTGTGGCTGTGACGTAGGCTGGTGGCTACAGCTCCAATTAGACCTCTCGCCTGGGAACCTCTGTATGCCGTGAGTGCGGCCCTAGAAAAGGCAAAAAGATTAAAAAATAATAAATAAATAAATAAAGTCGAATGTTTCAGCAGAGAGGCCAGTGCTTTTATAGCTCAGTAGACTAGGATACATTATTTTAAAAAGCAATTTGAAAGATTATTTTGGTGTGACATGGACTGATTTTCCTTAGAGTTTTGGTTTGTTTTTTTCTTAATAGCTACAGAATCCAGAAGTCAGATTTCAACAGCAACTGGAACAGCTCAGTGCAATGGGATTTTTGAACCGTGAAGCAAATTTGCAAGCGCTAATAGCAACAGGAGGTGATATCAATGCGGCTATTGAAAGGTTACTGGGCTCACAGCCATCATAGCAGCATTTCTGTATCTTGAAAAAATGTAATTTATTTTTGATAACGGCTCTTAAATCTTTAAATACCCGCTTTATTTCATTTTGACTCTTGGAATTCTGTGCTGTTATAAACAAACCCAATATGATGCATTTTAAAGTGGAGTACAGTAAGATGTGTGGGTTTCTCTGTGTTTTTTTTTTTTTGTTTTGTTTTGTTTTGTTTTTTTGTTTTCCTGGAACAGTGGGAATCAATGCTTTTTCATTTAAGGCTACTGCATGCATCCAACACTTCTGCATTGTAATTTTTAAAAAAAACTATCACCTTTTATAGTTGGGTGAACAGATTTTTGTCCAGCATCTGTCCAGTTTATTTGCTTTTTAAACATTAGCCTATGGTAGTAATTTATGTAGAATAAAAGCATTAAAAAGAAGCAAGTCATTTGCGCTCTATAATTTGTGGTACAATATCGCTTATTGTGACTTTGGCATGTATTTTTGCAAACAAAAATGCTGTAAGATTTATACTACTGACAGTTTCTGCTTTATTTGTATACAGTATATGTATGCACATTTGGGACTGCATTTCTGGAAACATACTGCAGTAGATCATCTGAGCAGAACATCTGCAACCGAGAAAGTACAGATAAGGAAATAACTTTAAAGCTGAGTATTTCCTAATTGTTTAAGATCTTACAGCATCTTTGATCAACATCTCTCAGCAAAAGTACACGTTAGGTTTGTTGAAAATATAGTAGAAAAGCTGATTCTGGTTATCTCTTTAAGGACGTTTAATTGTATAGACATCATAATGTAACGTTGTCTCAGCATTCACAGACTGACTGTAAATTATCTTAATCTTTGTGCAGACTGAAGGAGCACTTAGTATAACCCAAAAGTGCATTTGCCTAGGACTTTTCAGCTTCTCCCATAGGTAGTTTAACAGGCATTACAATTTGTAATTGAAATGTTGCTTTCACTGAAAGTGTCTTGATGTTTCATTTATTTTTAATCGCCATATAAAAATAGAACTATCTTTTGGGTTTATCATTTTTCTCATGCACAGGCAATACATGAATTTAAAATGATTTGTGAGCCACTTGTTTCTGAAGTGTTTTGGTAGTTCTATTAAGAAATAGTTAAATATTGTGCTTTTCAGAACCTGAGAGAAGGGGAATTTGGGGGGTGGGGAGGGGATCTATCCTGGATTGGGCCAGCCTAAATAATAATACTGGCAGCCAAGATTCTGTTAGGATTTCTGTGCATATAGTGTAGTAAAGAAGTATCATTCAAGGGTGAAAAACAAAGAGCCGTTTTAACAATGTTGAGTACATTTGGCTGTTCTACAGCTTTTTTCTTCCTTCCCCAAAGAAGTCGTTTGCCTCTCAAACTATTGGGGTGTGGTACATTCCTTTAGGACCAATTAAAACATAACTTTGGGGTCAGTAATATATTTGGCTGACTCTGGTTCAGTATTCTCGTAGGTCATTATATTCTCTCATGTACAGTTACGGGAAATTAAAATGTTAAAGTAACCTAAAATGAATTCAGACCAGTGAAATCAAGGGAAATAGAGTTGAATTCCATTACTTCTGTAAGTTGCTTGCTATTAAAAAAGGTAAAGAGGCCAGATTGCCTACCGTTTTGTGCACTGTTGTGACACTTTCCCCAGGAAGAAAACCATGTACAAAGGTCAAGGTGGAGGCATGACGAAGAGGGAGTTGTTAAGGATGGTATTCATTTGTCTCTGTGCTCTCTTGCCTTATGCCTCAGTGTGGTTGAAAAACTTGTGTACTGGCCAATGGTGGTATACAGTGTGGGATAGTGTCATAACCAATTTGACAATTTATTAATCACAAAGTAACAATAAATCTCTAGCTTTTACACTTGTTTGTCTTGCTTTTTTTGTAGACAGAAAAAGATGTCTTCAGTTTACTTTTCTCAGACTGTCTTTTAAAGACTATTGGAGTTGATTTACCCTAGATTTTATCACACTTGCGATTATTTTTCCTTGATTTTTTTTGTTTTCAATTAAAATACGTGCATATATACCATACTGTGTGTTAAAAAGAGCCAACGGGGAAGTCGGTGGCCCGGGCTTTGCTTGCTCCTTTTGGCTCGTGACTCGTTAATTTGCTTTTTAAGTCAGGGCACTAGGGTTTCTTCACTGTGAAAGTGGTGGTGAGGCCTGTGCACACACTCAGCTAAATGGTCTCCTAAGTACCTTTTAATTGTTGCACTGGTGTGATTTTTGTTTTTGTTTTTGTTTCTAGTATGTTCATCTTAGATCTGAATTATCTTTTTAAGGAGTTCAAACTACGTAAAATTTTCAAAAGCACTAAAAAGACTTGAAATACTATAGACTTAAGTTGTTCTCATATTAGGTTGTTTATTACAAAATGAATAGAGAGTAGAGTGGTGAAAATAACATTTCAAGGTTTTATTTCCCAAGTGGAATATTTGTGGTCCTAAACAAAGTTAGCAAATCAGATAAATGACAGTTGGCCTCTATGTATTCAGAATTGGAGTTTCAGGCTTAAATATAGTAATGAGAGTGGAGATGTTATTACTCTATTAATTTTATAGGCAAATTACAACAATTGAAGAGATAAGAATGTCACTAACATTAGTGATGAAAGCGAAGCTAGGGCACATGTTTTTGCCCTTGTGCAAAACAAAAAGTTACATGGTGGAGTTCCTGTTGTGGCACAGCGGAAACGAATCCGACTAGGAGTCATGAGGTTGCGGGTTCGATCCCTGGCCTTGCTCAGTGGGTTAAGGACCCGGCGTTGTTGTGAGCTATGGTGTAGGTTGTAGATGCGGCTCGGATCTGGCATGACTGTGGCTGTGGTGTAGGCTGGCAGGTGTACCTCCAATTAGACCCCTAGCCTGGGAGCCTCCATATGCTGCGCATGCAACACCAAAAAGCAAAAAAAAAAAAAAAAAAAAAAATTACGTGGTTTAGGTGGGGAAGTGCCGCATACTGTACTTCTCTTAGAGGTTAACGTTAAACAGGTTCATTAAGTCAGCAAGAAGTCCTGCATTAAAGAAACCTGTTTAATTCAGCTTTGTCCTATCCTCCACCATCCTTTTAATACCTATACTTCAAGGTAACAGTATATCCAGTGGAGACATTTGGGGAAAACCACTTAGCAAATCTGTACTTCTCTAGTATTGCACGTGGTATTCTCCCTTCTGGAATTTCATCTGTCTCCTCTGGCTTATATAAAGCCTGTTGTTTCTTCTGGGATTAGTTTTAGAGCCTTCCTGAACTTTGCTAGCCAGTTGATGTATTGAACTGTCAGCTGTTGCATCTGTCCCTCTTATTCACATACAGTTTGGGGATTTTTGTTTGTTTTGAAATTTTCTTGGCAGCTACTTCAGTAACATTAAGTGTTTTTCCTTGACTTCTTTGTATCTTTAATCAACACTAGGTAACTATTGCCCGAGAAAGTGAACATCTGTTTGAACATCTGTTGAGTAACAGGTTCTTTTCTAGTTGCTCATAGTATAGCAGTAATAAAACGAAATTCTGTCCCTGTGGGGTTTACATAGTAGTATGTAGGGAGACAGTAAAAACACACATATACAGCCTGTTATGTAGTGACAAGTTCTTAGGTGAGCAATTAAGCAGAGTACAGAAACTAGTTCAGAAAGACGATGTTTTATTTGTTTGTTTGTTTGTTTGTCTTTTTAGGGTCAAACCCACGGCATATGAAGGTTCCCAGGCTAGGGGTTGAATCGGAGCTGCAGCCACTGGCCTACACCACAGCTCACAGCAACACTGGATCCTTAACCCACTGAGTGAGGCCAGGGATCGAACCTGCATCCTCACAGATGCTAGTCAGATTCGTTTCCACTGAGCCATGACGGGAACTCCTATTTTATTTATTTTTATTTTTGCTTTTTAAGACTGCACTCTCGGCATATGGAGGTTCCCAGGCAGAGGTAGAATTGGAGCTATAGTCTCTGGCCTGTGCCACAGCCATATCAGATTCGAGCCATGTCTGTGACCTACACCACAGCTCACTGCAGTGCCGGATCCTTAACCCACTGAGTGAGGCCAGGGATCAAACCTGCAACCTCATGGTTCCTAGCCAGGTTCTTTTTGCTGCGCTGCAAGGGGAACTCCAGGAAGAAGGTATTTTATTTAGGGTAGTCAGAGATGGCCTCATCGAGAAGATGGCATTAAAGAAAGACTTGAGGAATATCTGGGAGGGTGAAGAGATTTTCAGGAAGAGGGGCAAGTAGTGAGAATGCCCTGTGATGTGAATGTTTTGAGTGTGTTTGTAGAACAGAGTTCACTGTGACCGGGCAAGGTGAGCCAGAAAGAAAGCGGTGTAGGAGCTGTGACTGGAGAGGGGGGGACAGGGAAGTGGTTCACCTACTGATTGTGGGGGGCTCATTAGCCCAGTTTCTGTGTCCTGTGCTCAGAGTTTCTGATTTACTAGTTCAGAGGTATGGGAGGAAAATTTGCACTTCTGACAAGTTTCCAAGTGAGAACCGTTGGGCTGGGGGAACCAGGGTAGAAGCAGAGAGACTATTAGGAGGTAATGATCTCAGTGAGAGCTGACGGCAGCTTGGGCTGCATTGGTAGCAGTGGAGGTGGTAAGAAGTAGTTAGATTTGGGGTATGTTTTGAAGGCAGAGTCAGTAGGTCCTACTGATCGGTAAAAGTATGAGATTAGAGTTCCTGTCGTGGCTCAGCAGTAACGAACTTGACTAGTATCTGTGAGGACATTGGTTCGATCCCTGGCCTCCATCAGTGGGTTGGGGATCCCGTGTTGCTGTGGCTGTGGTGTAGGCTGGCAGCTGAAGCTCCGATTCAACCCCTAGCCTGGGAACTTACATATGCCACAGGTGCAGCCCTAAAAAAAGACAAAAACGAGACAAAACGAAAAAAAAGGGTGAGGTTAAGAGCAAGAGAGATGTCAGTGTGAGCAGGTGCTTGTAGGAAGGAGTGTAAATCAGAAGTCTAATTTTGATGTGTTAAGTGAGATGGACTTAATATATAACCGGAGATAATGAGAAGGCAATTGGAGGAGAGATTGTGGCTACAGACGGGTTATACGGCTGTTGGTGTATGTAGGTAGTGTTTAAAGCCAAGGAACTAGATAAGTGGTTCTCAGTCAGAAGCGACTTTGCCCCCCAGGGGGCTTTTAGCACTGTCTGGAGACACGTTTTTGACATCACGATTGAGGATGCTCCTGGTATCCAGTGAGCACAGAGGCCGAGGATGCTGCTGAACATTCTCTGATGCACAGAGCAGCCTCCCACAACAAAGCTCTGTCTGGTCCAGAAATGATACTAGTGTCAAAGCTGAGAAATCCTGACCAGAGAAACTGTAGAGAGCGTTGATAAAGACACTTCGGGAAGATCGAGCCCTTGGTTCACTCTGACTTCCGTTGCAGAGAGATGAGAGGAAACCAGCAAAGGACGTGGACAGGGAGCCTGAAAGCCAGTGTAGAAATGGAAACCTCACAAGGAGAAAGATGGTAAATGAACTACGCTAAATGCTGTTGCTTCATGTATTCATCACGGATCAAATATTAACCTGTGGATTTACCAAAGGGAAGGACCTTTTTAGGACAATAATGGAATTTTAAAGGGTGGTGAGGTTAAAAACTGATTAGAGTGAATCTAGAAAATACCAGGTTGCACAAAGAGAACCGGAGAAAGGGCAGCAGGAGCTGTGGTGAGGGTAGTGTGGTGGTGGTGTAGAGGAAGTTTTTGCCTTTTTTTTTTTTTTTTTTCTTGTCTTTTTGCCTTTTCTAGGGCCACACTCCCGGCATATGGAGGTTCCCAGGTTAGGGGTCTAACAGGAGCTGTAGCCGCTGGCCTACGCCGCAACCACAGCAATGCGGGATCTGAGTCGCGTCTGTAACCTTCACCACAGCTCATGGCAACGCCGAACCCTTAACCCACTGAGCGAGGCCAGGGATCGAACCAGCAGCCTCATGGTTCCTAGTCGGATTCCTTAACCACTGATCCACAACGGGAACTCCAGCCTTTTGTGTTCTTTGAAGATGGGCACCACGTGGGCATGCTGTGTGTGTGTGTGTGTGTGTGTGTGTGTGTGTAGCAGGAGGACTTGCGTTGGGAGGAGAGTATGGGGTGATTGTTACCTACCAAAACTACAAAGAGAAAGGCATTTTACCACCTTTGATCCCCAGGATAGGTTTGATAGATCTAAATAAAAAAGCTGGCGAATACCTTTGTTACAGGGCTTAAGTGTGAGGGAGAGGGTTCTTTTGTCTTTCAAGCCATCATTTTCCTCACCCCCGGTCCCTAGCCGCCTTTCCTGTCAGCAGGAGTGACACCTACCCAGCCCATCTGAATTCCTTCTTTGTGGTCAACCCTTTTGGAAATGGAGGAAAAGCATCCGCTCCCAACGGCTTTGCTTTGGTCAGATTGAATAGAAATAAGGCTGAGATTTTTTTTCCAGAGCTAAGATAGTGACAAAACACATTCACAATTGATAATTCCAGTTTATACATGTTAACCTTTTGTGCCTTAAGACTCCCTGATTGTAGTGTAACCTGTTCCAGATCCACAGCCTAGTCTGTCTTGCTTACTACCACTTTATGCTTAGAACAGAACCAGGCACATATGGGAGCTCCTTGTGTAGATTGCCTTGAAAGACCACAGCTGAATGTGGGGCCTAGTTCTTTACTGGAATATATAGTAGTCACTGTATATTCCAGCTAGATTTTTTAAAAAACATATTCAGACCCATTCCCCACCCATTATAATTTTTAGGGAGGGAAAGGAATTTCTGCTGTTTGTGGTTATCTGATGTGGTTATCTACCAGGCTACCCCACAGCTTAAGGGCTTAGAACAAGAATTAGACATTAATTTTATTCACGAATGAGCAGTTTGGCAAGGATTGGTGAATACTGCTGGAGCAACTTGACTGGGTCTGGAGAGTTTCGAGAGGGCTTATTCATGTAGCTGTTTGATTACTATATGACTTTCATCTGGGAGTGTGGTTGGGGGTCTCAATTCCTCTCCAGATGTGCCTTCCTGTAGGGCTACTTGTGCTTCCTCACAGTATGGTAGATAGTTTTAAAGAGCAAGTATTTTAAGAAAAATAAAAGCTGTCAGTTTTTTAAGGTCCGGCCTCCAAACTGGCCCGGTGTCATTTCTCCTGTATTCTAATGGTCCAGTAGTCTTAACTTGCCCAGGCTTAAGGGTCCTAGGCCCAACTGCTTGATGGCTAGACTGTCACAGAATTTGTGATTATCTATCACACACTCTGATCCCAGGAGGGGGAAAAAATATCGGAGGAGCACATTTTTGTTCTTCAGTATTCACTCTTTTTCAAGGGAAAAGTAATGACTGTATTCCTTATTGAATATTGTAGAAGGAACAATACTACAAACTGAGCCCCTTTTCTTTGGCAGTCTGTCCACAGGAAGTGTACATTGTAGTGTTTGTAGTACAGGCGTACCTCAGAGATAGTATGGATTCAGTTCCAGACCACCTTAATGAACCTAATATCACAATAAAGCAAGTCACAGGAAGTTTTTGGCTTTCCAATGCATATGAAAGTTATGCTTACACTATAGTGTATTGAAGTGTGCAACAGTATTTTGTCTTAAACAATGTATATTGCTAAAATATGTTATCATCTGTGCCTTCAAGGAGTTGTAATCTTTTTCCTGTTAGAGGGTCCTGTCTCGATGTTTGTGTCTGCTGACTAATTAGGGTAGTGGTTGCTGAAGGCTGGGATGGCTGTCGAAGTTTCTTAAAATAATAAGACAACAGTGAAGTTTGCCACACTGATTGACTCTTCCTTCCACAAGTGATTTCTCTGTCGCAGGCACATCTTTCAGAATTGGAATCAGTCTTTAAACCGCTCTACTGCTTTATCAACTACGTTTATGTGATATTCTAAACCCTTTGTTTAGAATATCTAAACAAATATCTAAACAAATCTAGACCATTTCTCCAGTCTTCACAGCTTCTTCACCAGGACTACATAGATTTCGTCTTAAACCACTTTCTTTGCTCATCCATAAAAAGCAGCTACTTAATTCATGTAAGTTTTATCAGGCGATTGCAGCAGTTGAGTCACATCTTCAGGCTCATCTTCTAATTCTAGTTCTCTTGCTATTTCCCGCCACATCTGTAGTTATAATGGTAACATCAGAGACCACTGATCACAGATCATCATAGCAAATATTGTAATGCTGAAAATACTTGAAAAATGTGAAGAATTACGTAAATGTGATTCAGAGACATGAAGTGAATGCTATTGGAAAAATGGCTGTGGAAGACTTTCTCATCCCAGGGTTGCTACAAATCTACAATTTGTTAAAAAAAAAAAATACGTTTTTTTTTTTTTTTAAGGGGGGGTGGGGTGGACACCACACCCACAGCATATGGAGGTTCCCCAGGCCAGGGATTGAAGCTGGGCTGCAGATGTGACCTATGCCACAGCTGTGGCAACACCAGATCCTTAACCCACTGTGCCAGGCCGGGGGTCCAACCCATGCCTCAGCAACAACCTGAGGTGCTACTGAGACAATGCCAGATCCTTAACCCACTGTGCCACAGTGGGAACTCCAGAAATGTAGTATTTTAGAAGCACAATGAAATGAGATGTGCCTTTATGTGACTTTGTGTGTCAAGCTTAGCATGTTTCCAAGGATCGTTCATGTTGGAGCACTTTTTTTGTCATTCAGCACCTTTTCCCCTTTCATAACTGAAAATTACAACATTTTCTTCATTTCATCAGTTGATGGACATGTCCATCATTTAGGTATTATGAATAATGCCGCTGTAACATTAGTGTGTAAGAATTAGTTTATGAGTTTCTGTTTTTAATTCATTTGGATACATACCTGGAGTGGAATTGTAGAAGCATATGGTAATGCTTTTTTTTTTTTTTTAAGGGGCCTCTGGCATATGGAAGTTCTCAGTATAGGGGTTGAATCAGAGCTGCAGCTACTGGCCTACGCCACAGCCAAGGAATGCATCTGCAACCTACACCGTAGCTCACAGCAATGCTGTATCCTTAACCCACTGAGTTAGGCCAGGGATTGAATCAGCGTCCTCATGGATGTTAGTCGTGTTCATAACCTGCTGAGCCATAACAGAAACTCCTGGTAAGTCTGTTTTTAGCTTTTGGAGGAAATGCCTATTTTCTTTCTACAGCAGTTGCACCATTTTACATTCCCATCAGCAATGTAATCCTTGGCAATACTCCTTATTTTCTGTTTTAAATTACAGCTATCCTACTAGGTATTGGATACCTCATCATGGTTTAGATTTGCATTTCCCTAATGACTTGACAATGAGCATATTTTCTTGTGTTTTGTTGGCTGTTTATATGTCTTCTTTGGAGAAAGTTCAAGTCCTTTGCCTTTTGAAAATTTTTGTTGAATTGTAGGAGTTCTTTATATATTCTGGACATAGGTTGTCTTGTCACTTTATTGATAATGTCTTTTGCACAAAAGTTTTAAGTTTTGAATGCAGTCAAATATGTTTGTTTTTTCTTCTGTTGCTCGTGGTTTTGGTGCCATATTTAAGTATTCACTGCCAAATCCAGGGTCATGAAGGTTTTTTGCCTTATGTTCAAGATTTTTATGAATTTAGGTCTGTGGGTCATTGATGCATTTGAATTGGTTCTGTGATTCTGGATTTCCAAAGAGAAGACAGGAGTGTGTTTTATCTACTTCCGTCCCTCTCTTTCAAGAATAAAAAGGGGGAGGGGGTCAACAGGAGTTCCCGTTGTGGCTCAGGGGGTTAAGAACCCGGCTAGTATCCATGAAGATGTGGGTTCAGTCCCTGGCCTCACTCAGTGGGTTATGGATCCAGCGTTGCTGCTGGATGTGGTGTAGGTTGCTCAGATCTGGTGTGGCTGTGGCTGTGGTGTAGGCCGGCAGCTGCAGCTCCGATTCAGTGCCTAGCCTGGGAACTTCCATATGCTGCAGTTATGGCCTTGAAAAGAAAAAAGGGGCAGGGGACAAAGTAAATGCCTCAAACATGATAACTGGATGGTGAAATGTAAATCCAAGTCAACTAAAAAGGTAAAAACAAACAAACAAACAAACCCAGACCAAGTGGAATTGTTTTATCTGTGAGGCTCGGGCATAATCTTTTTTTTTTTTTTTTTTTTGGTCTTTTAGGGCTACAACCTCGGCATATGGAGGTTCCCAGGCCAGGGGTTGAATCAGAGCTATAGCTGCCGGCCTACGCCACAGCCACAGCAATGTGGGATCTTAGCCATGTCTACGACCTACACCACAGCTCACAGCAGCACCAGCTCCTTCAACCCACTGAGTGAGGCCAGGGATCAAACACACATGCTCATGGACACTAGTCAGGTTTGTTGCCACTGAGCCGCAACAGGAACTCCTCAGTCATAATTTTTTTAAAGCTTCTGAAGTGATTGTAAGGCAAGGAAATAAGAATTTATCAGTAATTTAAGTCAGTGCTTCTCAGTTTTGTGCACACAAATCATCTGGGATCTTGTTACAGTGTATATATTCTGATTCAAAAACTGACTCTGAATGGGATCTAAGAAAAATAAGAGCCAAAGCTATAAAACTCTTAGAAGCTAAATGAACAACACAGTGTCAATCTTCATGACCTTATTCCAGGTAGTAGTTTCTTAGATATGACACCAAAAGTATAAGCAACCAGTGAAGAGTAAGCTGGACGTCATCAGACTTAAAAATGTACTTTAAAGTTTGATGAAGTGAAAAAACCCATAGAATGCGTGAAAATATTTGCAGATCATATATCTGATAAGAATCCAGGTTATATTAAAGACTCAGCGGCAAAAAGAATCCCATTAAAAGATGGGCAAAGGATTAGAGTAGCCATTTCTCCAAAGAAGGTGAGATGGCCAATAAGCCCATGAAAGGATTAGGGAAATGCAAGTCAAACCTAAATGAGGAGTTCCCGTCGTGGCTCAGTGGTTAACGAATCCGACTAGAAACCATGAGGTTGTGGGTTCAATCCCTGGCCTTGCTCAGTGGGTTAAGGACCCGGCGTTGCCATGAGCTGTGGTGTAGGTTTCAGATGCAGCTCAGATCCCGCGTTGCAGTGGCTGTGGCATAGGCCGGCGGCTGCAGCTCCAATTAGACCCCTAGCCTGGGAACCTCCATATGCCGCGGGTGTGGCCCTAGAAAAGGCAAAAAGACAAAAAAAAAAAACAAAAACCTAAATGAGATGTCACCTTATATCCCACGAAGGTGGCTATGATCACAGAGAGAAAGTAACATTGACCAGGATTGCTGGTGACCATGTAAATTGGTACAGCTGCTCGGAAAATAGTTCTCAGTGTCTTAAAAGGGTAAACCGTGGAGTTGGAATTTGACCCAGATACCTGCGAAATTATGAATGGAGAAATAAAACGTGGTGTATCCTTGCACTGGGAATACTATTTAGCAACAGAATGGAGTGAAGTACTGATACATGCTGAATCAGGGACAGACATTTCTGCTGAGGCCCTGGGTGCTCCCCGGACAAATGGCGTTTCTAGGTGGGGTGAAAGAACTGCTCAGGATTTTCCAGCTCCTCGTACCCTGATTGCTAGAGCCCTGCTTACAGAAGGGGAAGCGGCATGTGTCCTGAGAGAGGAATCCACTAGCTGTCTTCATTCAACCCTCTGACCTCAGGGTGTAACTGCAACCTGGCCCTTACCTGAGGCGGAAAACCTCCCAAATTCTCATTTCTTGAGAAGGGAAGTTCAAGGTAAACCCTCTGAGCTCTGCTGATTGTAAAGATAAATGTTGTGTTTTCAGCTACTTCCAGTCTTTAAAAAGCCTTAATGACAAGGATCTCTGATGCGAGAAAAGCAGTCCCTGTCTTCCTGGAGCTGGCTAATACTAAAAGGTAGGCCTCGCTTTCCTGCTACAAACAAGACAGTTTCACAGAATTTCACCTAAAAGACTGCTCTCTGATCATGGTCAAGACAAAAGACCATTCCGTGACTATGCCTGAACACAGAGAAAAACATCATCATCCACAGAAATATGGCCAAATATCTATTTCCCTGTCCTGGTTAATGTACTTCTTTAAGAATGATGATGGGTTGGAGTTCCCATCGTGGTGCATTAGATTGCAGGTTCAATACCTGGCCTTGCTCAGCGGGTTAACGATCTGGCGTTGCCTTGAGCTGTGGTGTAGGTCGCAGACACGGCTCGGATCTGGCGTGGCTGTGGTGTAGGCCAGAAGCTGTAGCTCTGATTTGATCCCTAGCCGGGAACCTCCATATGCCATGGGTGCAGCCCTAAAAAGACAAAAAAAAAAGAAAAAAAAATGACGATGGGTTTATTGGCCTCACTTGATGCCGCTCACCTTCTTAAGATAGCCAGTCACCCCCCACTTCCTCACAGCATCCATTTAGAGAGAGCCCTTCTTCCTTGGACCTTCCCCCCCAAGTCACCTAACGTGTCCAAATTTTCAGTCCCTTGTAACAGCTTACTTACGGATTTCCCCTCATGGTTCTGAAGATGTGTGTTCTCCCTCATGCAGTGAGCAATAAGCCCAGCCTGTTTAATGGCGAGTGTGTTCCCGCATCATCTGGCAATGAGTAGTGGCTGCCCTTTGAGGATAAGGCGTGCATTTTGTTTGTCATAGTTCTCACCATTTCCTATTGTCTGCTATATCCCACCATTATGGTTTTTGCTAGGCCCTCGAGGCATTCAAGTGTGCAAGTCCTTCCAAGGACTGTCATCATTTGGGGGACATCTTCCCCAGCAACTGGATCCTTAGGTAAGGAATGTATTATTCAGTATTAGGTCTGGTGTTCTCCTGAATGATGGTCCGTGACTTTTCAGCCTTCACAAAGTGAAATTAAATTTCTGTAGCATCGAAGGTAGCTTGCTGGTGGGGGGTTGGGGGAGGGAACACTGGAGGGCATGCAAGATTATCCAGAAATCAGCACCTTATTTCACCTTTGAGATTCTGTAGTCGAATCAACTCCGTGCATTGATGCTCAACACAGCTTGTAAACTGGATATCTAATCAAATTCTACTTCCTTGGTAATTCCTAGGCATTCATAGTGCCCATAATAGTTAATATTCCAATCTCAATGATTTTAAATATATAGATGGACTATTCAGTGAAGGGAGAATAAACTTGCATATTACAGTTTGAGAAAAGTTCCTGGGGTGTTTCTCTTGTGGCTCAGCGGGTTAAGAACCTGGCTAGTATCCATGAGAATAAGGGTTTGATCCCTGGCTCTGCTCAGTGGTTAAGGATCTGGCATTGCCATGAGCTGTGGTTGAGGTCACAGACACAGCTCAGATGCCGCGTTGCTGTGGCTGTGGTGTAAGCTGGCAGCCACAGCTCCAGTTCAACCCCTGGTCTTGGAACTTGAATATGCTGTGGGTGCAGCCCTAAAAAGGAAAAAAAAGGTCCCTGGTGGATGTTATGTTTGAGGTCAACTTTTTTTAATTTCTCCCTTCCTGCACTCCCAAGCACTGAAAGTTTGCTTATCAGAGCAGTCTCTGGTGAGGCACAGGGTGTGAGTACTGACCCTCCGAAGGTACCTGGTGACACCCTGTAGGTTACCCAGTGAGTGTGTGGCTCCTGATTCCAGAGCCCGATGTTCAGGAGGTCAGCCCGTCATCCTGGGCTCCGTCATCCCAGACGCTGCTTGAATGGATCTTGCTGGGGGGTGGAAGGAGACCATGATAGGGGTTAAGATGGAAGACCTCAAGACCTAGAAGTGGGGGTTCACAAGCTCCCATGTAGAAAAGCGGAGGAGTGGGAGTTTTCAACCTCCGGCCTCAGACTCCAGGGGATGGCAAGTATTACAAGAACTAATGCTTGTCAAGCAGTTAGTGTATGTTGGGTTTTGGTCTCAGCACTTTGCTTATGTTATCTCAGTTTCCACAACCTTATGGAGCAGGCAGTGGCCCCGTTTTGTAGAAGAGGAAAATATTGGACCTGTGTTAGGGAGTCCTGCCAGTCGGGAGGGTATGTGGTATTTGCAGGACTGAGGAAATCTATGGCTGGCCACTGCAAACATTTCTTGTCTGTCCCTTCTTCCCAGGTCATAGTGGCTGGGCAGGGGTATGGTCAGGGCTGGTTGGGGAGCAGCATTCCTTTGCCCGCTGACCCAGAGACTTGACTCTTAGTGCCTAGAGGGGGGTCTCTCACGGGTAGGAGAGGTTTGTTCTTGCTATGCCCCCTAGGGCCACCAGAGGGCAGTACTGGCCCACACTTTAGCTTCCCTGTGGTCATTCTTGGGAAGATTAAAGCCATGGTTCTTAGACCCACCAGATTCTTTTTTTTTTTCTTTTTTAGTAACTATTTTCTAATGCCCCCTTACCATCTTGAAGTGAAACTAATTCCTAATAAACCTTAAGCAAATAATATACTTTAACTCTGAAACGAGAAAAAAGAGAAGTAACATGCAATAAACTGATGGGTTTCAATATGTGATGCTCGGACACGGCTGCACTAGATGAACACAATAGGGTGAGTTTGATGCTTTGCCTGAGTTGAGTCACTGAGAATGAAAAATTACAAATGCAGGTGGAAGGTTGTATTCTTGACAGAAATTCACTGATTTTTCTGAAGTGGTAAACAACTCTTGGTGAAGTTAAAACAAAACACAATTGTCCCTTTACTGCATTCTTGGAAAATTCAGTGTATATGAAATGACACTGCAGAAAATGCTTTTATTTATGTATAAAATAGATTCAATCTTCCTAGAATTATAAAGGGGCTTTTTCGTTTGGTCCCACGTGAAAGTCTAGCAGGATATTTGAAAATCAGTTCTTTCTTGCAAAAAGCTGCCTTTACTGAGAACTCTAGCTGGTACCAGAGGATATGAGATGCCCAGGCTTTCCACCCCAACCGAGACTCCCTGAGAGCCAGGACTTTGTGTTACGGTCCTCAGGCCCTCCAGGACGCCCGTCACACTACCCAGTACAGACTCACTGAGTACCGTGATGGAGTCCTTTCTCTATACCTAAGGGTAACTAACTCTTGTCCAGCCAGCATGTATTGCCTGGACAACTTAAAGGCTTAGACCCTGAATTTGAATGTTGATGTGAATCAGAGCCAGGCAGAAGGTGCCCCAAATAGTCTGGCAGAGAGGAAAATCCAGGGCTTCACATTTTCTTAGGCAAGATCACATCCACCCAGAAGGGTCCTTTCATTCCACTGGCACCTCACGCAATATTCCCTGTGCGACTGGTTTCTGAGACAAAGGAAACAGGTAATTGGCTCCAAAACTCACTTCCTGCCCAGAACCAACCAGTGGCCCCGCAAAACATGGCTGAGTCTTGTGGCCCCGGTTGGGAAGAGCGATAAGGAAGCTTCTTCCTGGAGGGCTGTGGGGCAAGGGCTCCAACCCAACCCACGACGGCTGGATCGCAGCTTTCTCCACCCGTGCCCAGTAAGCTGCGTGCCTGCAACGCACCGGTGCCCTCAGCCTCCCCACAGACTTGCCCAGCCCTGCTGCCGCTGGCGCCATGCCGCCCACTGGGGAGTTTCATTTCAGGTTTCGGCTCTAGCAGCTCTGGGGGGTCCTTCCTCGCCTGCCTGGTGTCCACCATTGACGGCTTTGATAGCAGGAAGGTAGGCAGGCTGGTTCTGGCCGGGTCTCACTGGGGTCTCTGTAAAACGGAGGCGGGTGGTGCTGGCCTGATTGAATTCAATCAAGCTCCACCTTTGCAAATATTTTTCTTTATTAGGGAACTGTGTGTGCTTTTATTTATCTTGAAATGACTCAAAAAGAGAGACGATTAAGAGGTGTGTGGTTTAATGTGACTGCTGATGAGCGGTCAATTTTTTGTTTTTCTGTGCCTGAAACTAGTCTCCAGAGGGTACCAAGGACAGTGAGGTTTCATTTATTTCACTGAGTATAGGCATCATCGAGAATATTGAAAATAAGGTCGGCGTTGCTTATGGAATCTCTTCTGATCATGTGATTGGGTCGCACGAATTTAAACATCAATCGAAGCTTCACTGTCAGTGTTTCCTTTTCTCTGGATGTGCCAGAGCACGATGACAGGACTATCGCAGATTCCTAAAACCCCACCCAGACAAGCACATCTCAACACACTGTGGTCTGTTCATCTCAAGAAGAATCTAGAATACATTTCAATAAGGATGCTAGAACATGGTTGGGGATGGGAGATACAGATTTATGCCTAATTCTATTCTGGACCACTGATACAGACGATTCTCATTTCATTTTAGCATTTCCATAATTATAGCAATTATCTCTGAAGGACTTTGGTCCACACTGATTTGGACAAAATTTTCTGGAGCGGATGGGGGCTCCAGAGTATTGAACTGAGACTGTAATAACTCAGGGGGCATAAAATGTCCTTTTCTTTTGAGCAAGCGTCCGGAGATGACCTCAAACGACCCAGTCAGATGGACCACAAGGAGCTTCACCTCCGCGGGCTTTTCTTCCTTCTCCGACTCGTCACACTTGAGAGGGGCACACTCCTTTCCGCGTATTAAGATGTGCCTGTATCCTTTCTTCAGAGCTGAACAGGCTAGAACTACACGCTGTCCAGAGGCCACATCTCTGTTTAAGGGGGGGAAAAAAAGTGGGGAGGGGAGATGTTAAGCGTGAAGACAGTTAAAATAATCGGTGTCAAGTCTAGGTGGAGGACTCCAGTCCCACTCCTGACGGTGGAAGGCGTGACAAATGGTGGCCGAGTATCGACAGTCCTGGCTTCGAGGTAAAGCCGTCCCGTTAGTGAGCCCTCCTAGCTAAGGTACCCACCTTCCCGGCCTCACCTGTTAAGTGGGGCTGAGCACCTGCATATGGAATGGTGCTAAGGAAGTCTATCAGGGTGCCTGGCACCCAGGGACTGCTTACTAAGTGCTGGCTCTGCCCGTGGACGTAGAATGTGGCTCAGCCGCTGCCTGTGGATGTGGGTGGCTGCCAGCAGAGGCCGGCTTGGCTCAGGCTCCCCACAGGTGTTAGGGACCTGAATTGCACAACCGGCTTCTCCCCATCCCCGCTTTTTACACTACGCTGGAGCGTGGGAGTCTAGGAAAGTTAGCAGTGCGGAGCAGGGGAGGGCAGGTGAGAAGGGAGCGTCAGTCCCCTGCAGGCGGGGTGAGCAAGCTACGAGCAGTAACCAGGGATGCACTGAGCAAAAAGCCTGCGCCGGAAACAGGTAGAGCGACAAGGCACCAAAAAGGGAGAACAAGTGTGTGGTCCAAGACCAGAGGTGAGCGTGAGCCTCTCTTCCGCGAAGAGGGGGCAGGAGAGGCAGGCAGCTTGGGGAGGCGAGGAACAGAAGAAAGAGGTGACAGGCCAAAGCTGGCTGAAGCAGTGAGGACTAGGAAGGGGCCGGCCTTGACCTAAGGCCTTTGGAGACTGGAGACCCGGTGAATGCTGGGTGTTATTCACAACAAACCAAAGCTGGCTGAAGCAGTGAAGATTATGAAGGGGCCGGCCTTGACCTAAGGCCTTTGGAGACTGGAGACCCGGTGAATGGTGGGTGTTATTCACAACAAACCTATGTACCCAAGCCTCTCCTCTCTCCCCAGGGGCCATGGGTGAGAGCCTACTTATTCTGAGCCTGGAGGTCTGGTTTTCTGCTCTCCCGAGGAGCTTCACTTCTGCTTCTGTCAACAGGTCAGTGGAGTTGATCTCTGACAAGTCCATTTGTGTTGGAGACCCAGTGGGCAGGAGTTCTCAAAGCCTGACACCCCAAGCCTTAAAACCCTAAGCCCATGCCAAGACAGAGCTGCCAGCCAGGTCTGTGCGGTGTGAAAAAAAGTAAACTGAATTTTTAATCGTAAGTGTATTCTAATTTCATATGGCCCAGATGGTTTTAGACTTATAAAACATGACTTTGCCTTAGAAAGCAAGGTTTAAAACCCAGTCCCCGCCCCTTCTTTATCCCTCATGGTCCAACCAGGATTCCCAGGGATGGGTGGCGAAGGACCTTGTTTGCTTGGAGGCACACTGCAGAGCTCAGCGATTTGGGACTTTGGTCCTGGGGCTTACAAGTGACCCCACATATTCCTGGTTGTCAGAGCTTGAGATACAAGTGGTGGCTAAGTATGGCTATAACATTTTTTTTTTTTCTTAGCACTTACTGTATATACTAGGTACCGTTCTAAGTGCTACCCAGGCTTCATCTCACTAATTCCTCACAACAGTCTGTGAGTAAGAACTATATTTATCCTCATTATGGAAGCCAAGCAGCTGACCAAAATTCCCAACTGGTAATTGCAGAGTTGTGTAGAAGGTTGATTGCAGATTCCAACCAAACTCCAGGACTGTGGCTGATTAAAATCATTGCTGGTTACTTGACAGAGGTGCATTTCATTTCTGGGTCAGCTGTGATTTCAAGAGTCGTTTTCCCCCTGTGCCTTCTGATGGGTGTTCTTTACTCGCTGGCTTACCCGAGGCTTGACGGTTTTCTTACCTTCGTAAAATGTCATGCAAGTTGCAGAGCCATGGAATTCTGTCCTGAAATTAAAGCAGACACAAAGTGGCTTTTCCAGGTATTGTTTTGTCTGTACAGAAGCATAATCGTGTTCGTCAATGTTAAGGTCTAGAGAGATCTTGGCGGCTCTGAGGAGCAGGCCCGGCACAAGGATGAGAGGTCAGGTCAGTGGGCAGTTAAGCACAGAAGCAGTTTCCCGGCCCAGGTGTCAGACGCTCTTTTCACAGCGATAAAAATTGCCCTAAAATGCCAGTATGTAACTCCCCTATCTAAATCTCCTCATGGTAAATATATTTTCTCTGGTTCTGGTATGTTTACAAATCTCCTTTATTGGACCGCATGATTCTTCAAGTGCCACTGATCTCAAAAGCAGAAAGGTGCTCACCGAAACCGTTAGGTCAGCCACTCCCTCGTCCTGTTCTTCAAACCTTCCAAAAACAAAGCTCCCCTCAGATAAAAGCATTGTGAAAACTTTGTATATTTTCTAGAGAAGGTAGAGGAAGTTTACACAGTGCTTCACAAAGAAATCCTTCTGGCGTAAATACTGACTGGCCATAATGCATTTTTTTAAAAGCACAACTGTTATTATGGAAATTTTAAACATATACAAAAATAGACAAAATAATACAAAACAAAATTCGATGTACTCATAAACCAGCTTCAGTGATTTACAACTCACAATGAATCTGGTTTTGTATCTGTCCCAACTATATCCTTACCTGTGTCTGCTCTGTTATTTTGATGCATATTCAAGAAACATGAGTCTTTAAATATCCTTTCGGAAACCTTTGATTACCACTGTTTTACTTAGGATGTTTGCATTTGTATCATTGAAGTTGACCTGCATTTGTTTTCTTTTTTTTTTTGTCTTTTTAGGGCCGAACCCTCGGCATATGGAAGTTCCCAGGACAGGGGTTGCATCGGAGCTGTGGCCTACACCACAGCAGTGCAGGATCCAAGTCACGTCTCTGAGTCTGTGACCTACACCACAGCTCATGGCAATGCCAGATCCTTAATCCACTCAGCAAGGCCAGAGATTGACCCACGTCCTTAAGGATACTAGTCAGGTTCCTTTCCACTGAGCCATGACGGGAACTCCTGCATTTGTTTTCTTTCATAGTACATATTAAATTTTGATATCAAGGTGATTCTAGTCTTATAAAATAAGTAGAGCAGCTGTTTCTCTCTAGTCTTTGAAACAGCTTGTATACAATATATTATTCTTATGGCCTGAATGTTTTTATCTCCCCAGAGCTCATACCACCGATGTGATGGTATTGATGAAGTCAGTCATGGAGTTTAGATGAAGTTATGAGGGTGGAGGTCCTCATGATGGGATTTGTGCCCTTATAAGAATAGACCAGGGAGGAGTTCCCTTCGTGGCTCAGTGGTTAACGAATCCGACTAAGAACCATGAGGTTGCAGGTTCGATGCCTGGCCTTGCTCAGTGGGTTAAGGATCCGGCATTGCCGTGAGCTGTGGTGAAGGTTGCAGACGCGGCTCAGATCCCGCGTTGCTGTGGCTGTGGTGTAGGCCAGCGGCTACAGCTCCTGTTAGACCCCTAGCCTGGGAACCTCCATATGCCGCAGGTGCGGCCCTAGAAAAGGCAAAAAGACAAAAACAAAAGCAAAAACAAAAAACACGCACGCCTGAAAAAAACTCTCCGGGCCTAGGGCTTTCTTTGAGGAGAGATCTCTGATAACAGATTCAGTTTCTCGAATAAGCATCATGTTTGTTATATTCAGGTTTACTGCTCTTGACTCCGTTTTGGTAACTGCAGCATTTGAGAAAGCAGGAAGAGACCACACGTACAGTTACATCTCTGGACTCTGCTGATTCTAAAGCCAAATGCTTTTTTAGAATCAGCAAGGTCACATTTTTATTGGGGCAGGGATCAGACTGTCACTGAGCACTGTCTGCCATCAGATCACTGTCATCCAAGCCTGTCTTCCCATAGCAATTTATATTTTTCTGTGAAAGTATCCGATTTCGTCTGTCTTACTTTACTGGTATCTGCTTGTTCATGGCCTCTTTTCATTCCTGGTCTTCTGGTCTTGATTGTGCTTTTTTCCCCCTCTTGATCAGTCTCGCCAGATAATTGTCTATTTTTATTTTTTTCAAACAATTACTTTTGCTCATCACCTACATAGTTGGTCTTATATTCCATTAATTTCAGCATTTATTTCTCTACCTTCTTCCTTTTTATTTTTTCTCCTAAACACTTAGTTTATCACTTTTCATTACTGTTATTTTTCCAAAAGTGCATTTAGAGGCTCTAAGTTTCTCTCTAAATAATGTCTCAGCTGTACCCCATAAGTTTTAGTTAATAGCACTTCTGTTGTACATTTCTCATTTTTTTTAGAATTTCTATTATGACATTTAACTCAGAAATTATTTATATGGATGTTAATTTTTTTTCAGTTTTACTCATTTCTGTAGTTTCCAACCATGTTAATGATTACTGAGAATTCTTATCATTGATTTCTAATTATTTTGCATTATGGTAACAATGTGATGGGTATGATACTGACTCTTTGGAATTTGTGGCCAACTGTGCAATATGGCAGTAGTACCATGTGGTCTAGTATATAGTCAGTTTTTATAAATGTTCCACATGTACTTGTAAGGAATGTTTATTCTTTATTTTTATTAATGCTTATTAATATGTTTGTTTTAAAAATCATCTATATCTTTACTAATTTTTCTTGTCTGTTTGGTGTATCTTTTGTCTGTTTTGACGTTCTCAAGAGAGTTGTTATAAATTCTCCCACGAGATTGAGAGGTTGACAGTTTTTCCTCCTGTCTCTGTGAATGTCTGAAAATGTCTTTATTTTGCTCTTGCTTTTACTCTTAAATAAGTTTCCGTTGGTAGAGAATTCTTGGTTGACAGTTATTTCCCCTCAACAGTTTGAATACTTAACTGTCTTTGGGGCCCTTTGTTGTTGAGAATTCTCTCTTGGTATATTGGGCAATGGTTTAGAACATATATTTTCTCTTTGGTAGCTTTAGGTAGGAAAGAAACCTGTTTGTCTTTGATGTTTTGCAGTTTTACTGTTTATCCTGTTTAAGATTCATTTTATGTATTCAGTCTGTGGACATTTTTAATTTTTTTTTTTTTTTTTTTTTTTTTTTTTTTTTTTTTTTTTTTTTTTTTTTTTTTTTTTTTTTTTTTTTTTTTTTTTTTTTTTTTTTTTTTTTTTTTTTTTTTTTTTTTTTTTTTTTGCCATACTCATGGTATATGGAAGTTCCTGGCCTGGGGATCAATTCTGAACTGCATCCACAAGCTACACCACAGCTGTGGCAATGTCGGATCCTTTAACCTACTGTGTTGGGCCGGGACTGAACCTGTGTCCTGGCACTACAGAGATTCTGCCAATCCCATTGTGCCACAGCAGGAACTCCTAAAATTGTTAATTATTATCTCTCTGAATATTGCCTTCCCCCCATTTATTCTACTCTCCTTGTGTTTCTTTTAGCTGTAGGTATTTTATCTCAGCATTCTCTTAATTCTTCTTGAATATTTTCTTTTTTTTCCTTTTTTTTGTCTTTTTGCCTTATCTAGGGCTGCACCTGCAGCATATGGAGGTTCCAAGACTAGGGGTCTAACAGGAGCTGCTGGCCTTCGCCACAGCCATAGCAGTGCGGTATCCACGCCGCATCTGCAACCTACACCACAGCTCACGGCAACGCCGGATCCTTAACCCACTGAGCAAGGCCAGGGATCGAACCAGCAACCTCATGGTTCTTAGTCAGATTCGTTAACCACTGAGCCATGATGGGAACTCCTCCTTGAATATTTTCTAGTTAGATTAACTAGATAGCCCCTTTCTGCAGTCTAGGTAATATCCTCTAGTCTGCCTTCTAATTGACTAGTTCTCTCTCCAACCGTGTCTAGTTTATTGTTTATTGATAATGAAACATTATCAACAAATTTTCCTTTTCTTGTCTTTCATTTCATTCTTTCTTGAAGTGCAACTTATTCCATTTGTTCTTTTTCCTGATTCTTTCTCACAGTAGATTGTTTCCTTGTATGGTTTGTACTTTTTTGACTGTAGACACATCTTCAGACTTTTTCCCTTGTAGGAATGCTGAGTTTGGTTCTTCTGTATGAGTGACTGTTCATAGTGGGTTTGGATGAACCAAGGTGGAAGGATGATTTGTTTAATTCCTAGCACTTTTGGTATCTTGTCTTTCTCCCCATTAGCAGAGGAGCCAACTTGTGTTTTGTTATTTTACTGAGATTGCACATTTCTTCCAGCCCATCTGCACAAACATCTCTTTATACAGAGGTCAATCTCTGTATTATTTTATGGCTTAGGAAACAAATCTGTTATTGCATTAAGCTGGGTGTTGGCTTTAATATTAATTACATTTTCTGCATGCCTGAAATACTTCATAATAAGAATGAAACAAACAAAAATAACAGAAAACATGTTTGGGTAGGTAATGAGCTTTCTATCCTGTGTAAAAGGAAATGGGTTTTCCATGCTTTTTTATTGTTTTAGTAGTGCCTCCACGCATGCCTTAGTCAAGAACAAGGTGTGGTGCTTCATAATTAAATTCCTCAGATGTTCACTATGATAACTAATATTAATAAATGGAAATATGAGGGAGTTCCCGGTGGTCTGGTAGTTAGGACTTGGTGCTTTCACTGCTGTAGCCCAGGTGCAATCCCTGGTCTGAGAACTGAGATCCTACATCAAGCCACTGCATGCTGTGGCCAAAAGTAAGTAAATAAATTGATAGATAAATAGGTAGGTAGATATAAAAATTTTAAAAATATGTAAGTCTTTAAATAACAAAAGTAGATGTTTTCAGATATTTGCCAATCAGAATGTATGTTGGACCCGTCTATTTATTACTGGTGAGGTCTGGGTCTGCCAGTCACAAAAACAAGGAGAGGTTGGAGATAAAAGAGAAGCACTTTGAACTTTATTCCAGAAGTTTCCAAGTACTGAGTCATTGCATGACTGGGATCCTTACTTGGAGGATCACATGGGGCCACAAGGAGAGGCTTCTTCCAGAGTGGCTCCAGAGGCTACACAGACTCCCATGAGAAGCCAGAATCCTCACAGCTGGTCTGCGTACAGCCAGGCATTGCCTGCCTTGAACACCCTTCAAGGCCTAGGTGCCTACAATGTGCTCACTGAAGGCCCAGCCTCTCTCTTCTCTCAGCCTCACCCTCACCCTTTCTCTCTCCACTTAACTAACCATTATTCATTTATTGCAGATCATTTTTTTTTTTATACACTGGGGCCTTTAACACAGTAGGAAAAGTAGGGTCTTTGAGGCCAGAGAAATGGCCCTTACTGTGTGCCCTTGCTCAGGTTACTTCTTTGTGCTTCCCTTTGTTCATCTGCAAAATAGGGGATCGTATGTAATCCATCAAGCATCTTTGGGATTGAAATAAGAAAAGGAGTAGACTCCATTTTAAACATTACTTCTTGGCTGATTCAATAGCGGCAATCAACAGCATTTATTTCCAACATATGGAATTAGGAAAAGAGCTTTAATAAGTGAATTTGGTATGCACGGGGCTCTAACTCCACAAACAATGAATACTTACTGTGTGCAAAGCACCATTCCGTGCACTGGGGCTATAAATATGAATGGTGCAGTCCCTGTCCTTGAAGGGGTCACAGACTGAAGATGGGTCAACCAAACCCCACAGGGTAGTGACAAGGGCCCCAAGAAATGTACTAACAAGGGCCATGATAAGACAGTAGGGGGAGAGATCAATTTTGATCAGGCCCTAAAGCTTGAGGATAAAGAGGATTTTAATGGAAGCAGGGACTGCCAAGCAGAGGGAAGGGCTAGTCTGGGAGTATTAGAGATGGTTTACCAAGACCCTTGAGTCAACGGATGAGGCAGGAGCTTAGCACTGGTGAACAGGAGGTCTGGGGGTTGATATGTGAGCCGGGTTGCCGTGTGAGGCAGCTCAGGACTAGACGGTCAAGACCTTGGGTGACCTGCTGAGGAGCGTGGCCCTCACTGTCCGGGTCTTCCGGAGGACGTGGACACGTGAGCGCCACACTTTGTGTTCATAGCGTTTGCAGAGAAAGGGAGTCATCAAAATCTCCTCTTCACAGATGCCAGAGGTGGGCAAAACAGAGGAGGTATTAGAGCAAATTCATCGAATGGGTAGTTACTACAGGCGACAAATATCTTCAGGGAGTCAGACACCCAACGTCTTAGGAGAACGAGAGGAGGAAACATTACCCAAATGAGAATCCCTGTGTTCTAGGTCCCGTGTTCCTCACAGTCTCTCCACATGGGGATGAGGGGGGCCATGTACCCCTCCACCCCCTAGCCCTTAGGGCTAAATCAGAGCATCGTGAGGACAGAGAAGGCTTCCCTGGCCTTCTGGAAGGGGATGATGGTTAAAGGGAGGGAGCTCAGAGGAACCGATGGTAGAAGAGTGTATCCAGCTTTGTTGGGGGAGGTAGAGAGAGGGCAGGGGGCGTAGGCAGGGAGCAGAAGGGATGAGGGACTGGTTCTGTCTGTACAAAAGTGAATTTAAGTCGTAGAGGAAAGAATGCATGTAAAAATGATAGATACCGGAGTTCCTGTCGTGGCTCAGTGGTTAAAGAATCTGACTAGGAGCCATGAGGTTGTGGGTTCGATCCCTGGCCTTGCTCAGTGGGTTAAGGATCTGACGTTGCTGTGAGTTGTGGTGTAGGTCGTAGACGTGGCTCGGATCCCACGTTGCTGTGGCTGTGGCATAGGCCGGCGGCTATAGCTCCTGTTAGACCCCTAGCCTGGGAACCTCCATATGCCGTGGGTGTGGCCCTAAAATGACAAAAAAGACCAAAAAAAAAAGATAATAATAGATACCCCCCAAAAGATGGGGGGGAGAGACTCAGATTCAATTGGTTGGTATTTTTGGAAGAGGAAACAAAGGGTGATGCATTCTGCGAAATAATTTTTCAGTACTGGTTAAATTTTCTCCACAGGATAAGCATTATATTTATAATCAGAAAAAAAATTTCTCAAAAATCCCTCTTTCAAGTGGACTTTGAGTTGAAGTGCTCAGATGTCACTGTGGGCTGGCAGGACAGCACGGACCTGGTGGCTTGGAAATTAATCACCAGCACACCAGTCATGGACCACAGCCGGGGTAGCCTATCTTTCTACACTGGCGCTGTCCGATAGAGCGCTTTGCCCTGAAGGAAATGCCCTCCCCCTTGAACCATCTGGATTAGGCGCCACCAGCCACGTGTAGCTACTGAGCACTTGAAATGTGGCAGTGTAACCCAGGAACTGGCGTTTCCATTTAGTTGAATCGAAATTTAATTGAAATAGTCAATTAAACAACTGACAGTAGGAGCCCTTGGCACATTCAACTTAGGTTCTTTCCCTTCAAACCTCAGCCTTCTGAGCACAAGACCCTCCGGAGACTCTTTTCCCAAGGCAGACTTGGACGTCTGCCTGGAACATGTTCGATTCAGCATAGTATTGGGAGAGAGGGGGCTGGTTGCCGGGACGACCAGGAGGGCCTTGGTGCCAGCTCTGCGGTGACCCACACCTTCACTCACTCTTAGACTCGCTGGGCTCTTGGCAAAAATGTCAATAGTTTGCCATTTTTACTTCTTCCTCTGTTCTGCTTCTCTCTAAAGTCAGGCTAACTTGTACAGCTTCCTTTGAATATATTTAGTAACTTGTTATGTTCCTTCTAGTAACTGATAACCTTTTCTTCTGTACAGTAAATTCCTCTTCTGAATTCTGCTCTTCACCCCGCCCATCCATACAGCCCACTTAACAAGCCTCACTGGTGAACAAGACGAAGGATGCTCAAATGCCATTTTTAAATCCGTCCATTTGGGTTGCTTTACTTTGTTCCTTAATTTAACTTTTATTGGCATTTGCCAAAGAGAAAAATAAAATAACCCTGGCACAGTCATTTTACACACTCCACAGAAATGGTTTCTGTTACACATATTATGTATACATAAATATATCAGCAATAACGATAGGAAGCGGTTTTTTTTTTTTTTTTTTTTTTTTTGTCTTTGTAGCGCTGCACCTGTGGCATATGGAGGTTCCCAGGCTAGGGGTCCAATTGGAGCTGTTGCTGCTGGCCTATGCCACAGCCACAGTAATGCCAGATCTGAGCCACGTCTGTGACCTACACCACAGCTCACAGCAACACCGGATCCTTAACACACTGGGCGAGGCCAGGGATCAAACCCACAACCTCATGGTTCCTGGTCGGATTTGTTTCCACTGCGCCATGATGGGAACTCCAGGAACTGATATTTACTGAAAGCCTCAGACATTTCCTTGCACATTTTTCATATTATCTCATTTAATCCTCCCAAGTACTCAACTAAATAGGTCCTGTCACCATCCCTACTTCACAAGAGGAAAATGGGCCACATGGAGACTAAGCTATTTGCCAAAGGTCACACAAACTCAGTGGTGGGGCCAGGTTATCTATCTTATATTTATTACCTCTAGCATAATTTCATTATTAGACTTAAATTATTACTCTCTATCTCTTGTGGGTTTCCTTTCTACCTTCTGAAGTCAAATGTTGCAAACTTAATTCAAACGATTTAACTTTCAACTACTGCAAACTCAAGGTGTACTCCCTAAAACAAAGAGAAACCCTCAGGGTGCTCTAGAATTAGACCCAATATGGTTAGTGACTCCAGTCCTTCAAGGCAGGACAAAGAAAGCGGGGCACAACTGGGGGTAAGCCGAGGTCACTGAAAGTGGAAACACCAGCAGTGCTCTTTGGCCAGTTCTGATCTGTACCCACCTTTTGGACGCTCTTGGCGCCCTTGGCTGGGCTTCCTGCTGCTCTGTGGACCCAGCCCTCCATAATCCACCCTCATAGTCTCTCCTGGGTTCCAGCTAGTCACACCACTGAATCCACAGTCGGTGACTCTGGTGTGAGAGAGACCCTCTATGAAAGGGCCTCGTGACTGTCCATAAAGGAATGAAATGCTAGTCACTCATTCTTTCATTCACTCCCAGATCTGCCACCAATATGTTCTGACATGCACTGTGTGTCAGGCTCTGGGGATTTATAATGGTTCATGGCCACACTCCCTGCCCTTTTGGAGGTGAAATCTAGTTGCAGAGATAAAGATTAATCAAAGGCTCACACCATCAGATGCCACACTGCAACCGGGCCGAGGACGATAAGGGATACGGCGCCAGGAGAGTTTAATACAGGACGTTTTACCCGGTCAGTCAGGGAGTTAGCGCTTCCCTGAAGGAGGGGCAGGAGAGCTGAGGTGTGAAGCACAAGCAAGGTCACGGTGCCTTCCCTACCGTGGGAACAACAGACACAACGGCCCTGCAGGGGGGAGCATGGCGGTAGGGTGATTGAAAGGGGCCAAGGTGGCTCCGGTGGTGACAGAGAGGGGGTGCCTGGCACTCAAAGAGATGAGTGAGGCCTGGTCAGTCTGGCTCGACCACACTGCTGTCGGGGTTTAGGTGTTTGGGCTTGATCCTGATATGGGTGGGAAACCTCCAGAGGGACCGACTGGAATTTGCGAAGGTCACTCTGGCCTTGGGCTGGATGCCAGGGCCTGTGAAGTGGTAAGCTGACAGGTCCTAGGAAGACAAGATGAACTTCCCCACGTATGAAGCACAGGAGAGCTGCTGCCCCCCTCAGGGATTGCATTCTGCAGATCAGAATCCCTCGGCAAAGTGTTCTGGCAGAGCCTGCCAAGCTGCAGCAGAAGGGACATCGCTCCCGATGCTGAGTTTAGAGGAGTTTCAGGGGCAAAGCGAACATAGGTGGCGGACCCACTGTGCGCCTGGCTTTTGGAGCAGTGCACGCGAGTGCATGACTCAAGAATGTCACTACACCAAGCCCTGCAGGGAACTTAACCTGCGTCGCCCAGCTGGACCATCTGTGTTGGATATAAAAAAAGGCAGTGGAACTTACCTGGTCATTCAGCGGTATCCCTTTTCCCATCTTCATTCGATTTTCCTCTGGGTGATAGTCATCAGCATCGTAGAATTTCCATCCTAGCTTTAAGAACAAAGAAAGAGGGAGTATGTGGCAGGTAGTAGGGCCCATGTGACAGCCACTGTGGGGCAGGTGTGCAAACAACGCTGTCACCTGCTTCCCCACCGGCCTGAGAAGACCCCCCCCCCCCAGGTGCAGCCAGGGGAGGTGTGTAATGCCACTTCACTAATCCCGCCCACTGGGTTCTGCAGCTCTCTTTTATTTTTTTTTTTCATTCATCACTCTAATCACCAAGGAGAGAAACAAAATTGCTCCCGTGGGTTTCACAAGCTGCCTAGCGGTGTCTGTGATTCGCTTACAGACCTCTCAGGCCAAAAGAAAAGGTGGGCAGGGAGGGGAAGGGGAGAGAAGCAATGAGACCACACGATGGGACTACTTGCAACGGGGAGGTATTAGAACAGGTTACCTCGGATGCCAGCAGGGCGCCGACGGTCGATCTGTAAGAGGACACAGATGGTCACATGACTGCGCTTTTCCAACCTGTGCCTCTTCAATTTGACCAGCCCTGCGAAGCAGACGCCTTCCAACAACTTATGATACTGAAATAGTGAGACAGGTGCTCCTGACCCTGGAGCATGACTTTAATTTTCATCAGGAATTGAAATGAAATAATTACCTAGTTATCATTAACCCCCCCCCCCCCCAGCAATACGCAAGATCTCACTAAACTCCTGAAGTTTTTTTCCTTAAGTTTTTGGTCCCTGTTTGTTAGGTATTTTTTGAGAAAAAACCACAAAATTAACAAAATGATATTTGGAGGGAGGGGTCAGACATTTTCCTTTATTTTTCCCTAGAGTACCTGCTGCCACCTGGCACACTGCACATGTACTTATTCCCTTACTGTCACCCTCCCTTACTAGGTTGTGAACTCTTTGAGGGCAGGGATTTATCTGTCCTGCTCACTCTATGTCAGTGGCATCGAGGAAGGATTGAGCTCAATAAACATTTACTAAATGCACAGGTTTCATAACCATATGAATCATATGGTGCAGACTCCCCTCACCCAATGCACTGTGTAAGGGGCACATGAATTGCGTGGCAGCAGAACCAAGACCACGACTCCTGACTCTCACTACATCACACCACAGCAGTTGTTCTACACTCTCCAACTTCTTCAGTCACACACAGCAAGGGATTTCAGCTTTACTTCCAGTTCAAGATTCTACATCTTGGGAGTTCCTGTGGGAACGAATCTAACTAGTATCCATGGGGATGCAGGTTCAATCCCTGGCCTTGCTCAGTGAGTTAAGGATCCAGCGTTGCTGTGGCTGTGGTGTAGGCCAGAAGCCACAGCTCCGACTTTACCCCTAGCCTGGGAACTTACATATGCCACAGGTGCGGCCTTAAAAAGCTTAAAAAAAAAAAAAAAAAGCCACAATAATTTTGGAAAGCTAAACTAACCTACCCTGGAGCAAGGGTCTTTAATATACACCTGACCACAAGGGCAGTTCCTGATTCAGAAAATTCTAGAAGGATACTATAGGCCTTTAAAGGCTGTGATGTTTCAGTTAAGCTGTCTTTTGCTGCCTCTGGTGGAATGCTGCTGTAGCCTTTTTTGATAAAGGGCAGTGTTAGACTTTGGTCTGATCCAGAAGCCAAAGAGTTCTCAGCCCCCAAGGTGGCCAGACAAGGCTGGGCAGAGAGGTTCTGTGGTATGCTGTGCAAACTTTCAAGAGTGACTCTTCATCATCACACTCAATCCTTCCAGTGGAAGGGGGAACACAGTAGATCAGAAGGTTAAATTCACTTTCCAAAATCTAATCATAAAAGTCCAGGGACCGGCTGGAGGAAGCTGGCACTCCGTCCAGCCTGACAGAGATTTGCCCCTACTCTTTGCGCCTCGCTCCCTTCCAGACTCTTCTGACAAAAGCCTCCCAAACGTGGGCACTTGTGACGGCCCAAGCCGCTCCAGGTGGCGACTGGTACGCGCTACTCCACGTGGGCCCCAGTAGGCGCCTCCTCACAAGACGCTTTCGCTAGAGTCCCTTTCTTAACAGAGAACCCGGATCTGGTGTGGCCCCAGGCCAGGCGCTCGCGGTGGGGGGGGGGGGGCGGTGAGCAGGTGTCCCCGGGTCTCTGCTTCCTCATCAGCAATAGAAAACAGGAGGCTCCCTAGGGTCCTTCAGTCCCGGCGGGCCCGGAAGAGCCTCTACGGCCCAGCGCCGCCTCCTCACTGCTCCATCTGCGCCCGCACCCCTCCAAGACCTACTTCCCAGAGCCGCTCACGCCCATCACCAGCAGCACGTTTGGCGCAGCCATCGCTTCCCGCTTGGCTCCCCCCAGCCGCCTTCCGGGGCGGGTCTGCCACGCCTACCCAGCCACGCCCCTTCCCCCTAGACCCCGCCCCAACAGCGCCCGCGGCCCCTCCCTCCCGTCCCTCCCCAGCCGCCCCGCCTCTCGCCGCCTTCGGACCCGCGAGACGTGCCCCTCCTCCCGCGCCCCTTCCGCGAGGAGACCCGCCCCGCGCCGAGGCCCCGCCCCCAGGCGCTCAGTCCTCCGCAGCGACGGCGGAGACCCGCGCACGCGGCGCTGCTCCGCCTTGCAGTCTTTCCGTTCCCGCGGGTAAGTGGAACCCGGCTCAGGCTGCCGGGAGCCTATACCTTGCCCGCCGGACCCTCCTGCTTCTCCTTCACCAACGGAAAGAGCTTTTATTTGCTATTTAAAAAATATTGTAGAAAGAAGCAGAAAGTGAATCCACACTTTCCCTCACTGTGCGGCAACAAAGCATCTGTTCCCCAAATGATCCCCCCTCCCGTATAGATAAATGGGTATGAATACTTTATGAAATTGGGATCATGCTATATATAGTGTTTCGTAACCTGGCATTTTGTCAGACTTTTTTTGGTGTCAAATATAAACTGGACCGTACTGACACATGTGATAACTGTTATATCTGGTTCTTCTCAGGTAAATTACTTAAGGGGAAGAAGCACCCTTTTAAAGGGCTCGTTTGCTTTAAACAATGTGTTAACTACGTGCCTTTTAAAGTACTTGATTAAAAGCACTTCCACCGACTTTCTGCCCAACATCCTTTGTTACCCAAGTTCATATTACTCTGTCCTTGAAAATAATAAAGCTAACAGAAAAGCATTTATCTAACGAATATTTCAATTACCCCTGTGCTTTTTTTTCTTACTTATCCCAAGTGACACTTCAGTGTTCCTGGATGGGGATTGTACAGATGAAGTAATTGAGACCTAGAGGGACAAGGTGACTTGACTAAGATCTTGTGGCCAGTGAACTTTCCTGAACAGATACCTCTGCAGGGCTCCAAAGGTGAATTCTGTTACCCTCCAGGTGCTTCCAGGCAGGTAGGGAGATAAATGTGGAAGCGTTGCTGTAACTTGTGCTCTGCTTTACCAGCTCCTGGGGGGCGGGGACGGCGGGGCGGGGGGGTCACTTCCATTTCTTTCAAAGTGCAAGTCATAATAGTTAGCAGAGGAGTTCCCGCTGTGGCTTAGCAGAAAGGAATCTGACCAGTATTCATGAGGACGCAGGTTTGATCCTTGGCCTTGCTCAGTGGGTTAAGGATCTGGCGTTGCCATGAGCTGTGGTGTAGGTCTCACATGTGGCTTGGATCTGGCTTGCTGTGGCTGTGGCGTAGGCCATCGACTACAGTTCTGATTCCCCCCTGAGCCTGGGAACCTCCATATGCCTCGGGTGCACCCCTTAAAAAAAAAAAAAAGGAATTTGTTTGCTCCAGGTGTCCCTCTCAAGATATGTCCAAGAACCTCAGATTTTCTGTACTAGTCAGGATGATGGCAAAAAAACAGGAAAGTCAAGTTGGGTCATCTGACTGTACTAGTCAGGATGATGGCAAGAAACAGCAAACTTAAGTTGGGTCATTTGATGAGGGTTCAACAAAGGGGCTATTTACAGAGATGCAAGTAGAGTCAGTTGAAGTGGTGTCCTAGTCTTGGTAAGTGAAGGGAAGTGTGCGGGAGTGATGGACGGGAGCCTTTATTGTGCTAAGGTGGGAAGGGGTTGGGGAGAGAGGGAGCTGTGTGCATAGAGACATCCAAGAAAGACACCCATTGTTCACCCAGTGGGGAGGGAATCAGGAGGACAAATGGCTTCCCCTCCCCTTCTCTTGCCCTCTGATCTCCTGCTAGTGACCAAACCCCAGTGGCCGGTCCCAACTGGAAGGCAGAGAGCTATGGAGTCGGTTGAGTCTGAGTCGGCTGTGCATGACCCACGTGTGCCAGCGTGCCAATCACACCCCCCGCCCCCTGCCCCAGGGCACAAATCAGGGAAGAGAAGATTGACAGGTGTATTTGATGGGGCAAAGGAAAGACATCCAGCGCTTTGTTCTCAGGAGTCAGTGAACAAATCCTCCTGTGCTTGCTGCCAGGACAGCTGAACTCAGAGGTGCACTTAAGAGCTGAATCTCACATTTTTGGCTTCGGAGAATGGCACCTGCTGGTCTTGATTGTCTCGGTGATTCTAGGCTCTTGGGCAACCCTGAGGTCCAACACTGGTCTGATATCAGGTCTTGTCTGTCTACCGCAGGAGCTGCTGTGCTAGCTGAGGCGCACGGTGCCCTGGAAGCCTGAAGAGGCCCTCGGTGAGACGCTGATTCCTGCGTGTGTTACTGTAGTGGCCCAAGCCCTCGGATCACCCCCAGACTGAGGGCAGCCTGCACTGTAAGTCTTGTCCAGTAATGGGGGCTGTAGAGATGCAGCTACCCATTCCAGGGGTTAGATGGGGTCAGGGGGGTGAGGGTGGGGAGCATTTTCTCTTAATGCGCCCAAGTGCTTCCCTGGGGAGCAAAACAGCTACCGGGATGGCTGTGTAGGACAGATATTCCCATAAAAGTGGCCTCGCATCTATCTGGTGTGTCTCATTAAGAAGAGATTACATCTGTACCTTTTTTCTTCTAGATGGGTCCTTGATCTTGGTTTAATTTTATGTATTTTTGGAGGGGGCTGCATGTGTGACATATGTAATTCCCAGGCTAGAGGCTGAATTGGAGCTGCAGCTGCCGGCCTGCAATACAGCCACAGCCACGCCAGATCTGAACTGAATCTGCAGCCTACACTGCAGCTCATGGCAATGCCAGATCCTTAACCCATTGAGTGCGGCCAGGGATTGAACCTGTGTCCTCATGGATACTAGTTGAGTTTGTTTCTGGTGAGCCACAACAGGAACTTTGATCTTGGTTTAATTTTTTGAATTCAAGTAGATGCACGGGGGAGCTCCACAGATCTTAACCAAGCCCTGAAGCAGCCTATTATCATTCATCTGTACATAATGGTTATGTACTTGCTTCACATCCTCGTAACTAGAAAGTGTCACTCAAATGGGCCAGAACAAAGTTTGCACAAAGGCACAATGAGTTTTTGCTGCCTTAAAAATTCAGAAAAAGCACTTGACAAAATTCAGCATCTCCTCATAATCAAAATACTCAACAAATTAGGAACACAGAATCCTCAACCTGACAAAAAGCATCTGTGGAACCCCACAGCAAGTATTCTACTTGGCAGTGAAAGACTGTTTCCCCTGTCAGCAGGAATGAGCAAGGGTGTCTGTTCTTACCACTTCCATTCAGCATTCTGCTGGAGGTTCTAACCAGGGCAGTTAAACAGGAAAGAGAAATAAAGGCATCCATATGAGTTCTCATTGTGGCTCAGTGGGTTAAGAACCTGACTAGTATCCATGAGGAGTACGTTCGATCCCTGGCCTCACTCAGTGGGTTAAGGATCTGGCAGTGCTGTGAGCTGTGGTATAGGTCACAGATGCAGCTCAGATCTGGCATTTCTGTGGCTGTGGCTCTGATTCAACCCCTAGCCTGGGAACTTCCACATGCTGTGGGTGTGGCCCTAAAAAGAAAAAAAAAGGCATCCACATCAGAAAGGTATAAGTGAAATTATGTTTCTAGATGACATGATTTGTACATAGAAAATTCTAGGCATTACGGTGACCCTATTAGAGCAAATAAGTGATCCAGCAAGGTTGCAGGCTACAAGATCAACATAGCAATTTCATTTCTATATGCCAACAATGGACAGTCTGAAAATGAAATTTAGAAAAATTCCAGAAGTTCCTGTTGTGGCATAGCAGAAATGAATCCAGCTAGTATCCATGAGGATGCGAGTTTGATCCCTGGCCTCACTCAGTGGGTTAAGGATCCCGCGTTGCTGTGAGCTGTGGTGTAGGTCGCACATGCGTCTCAGATCCTGAGTTGCTGTAGCTGTGGTGTAGACCAGCAACTGTAGCTCTGATTTGACCCCTAGCCGGGGAACTTCCACATGCCACGGGTGTGGCCCTAAAAAAGCAAAAAAGAAAAATTCCATTTATGATACCATCAAAAAGAATAAAAAAAGTAGGAAAAAATTTTAATAAAAGCAGTACAGAACTTGCACTCTGAAGATGTGTATGCGGAATTTAAGGAATTGAGAACACTTCCTTCTCTGCTGAGAGAAATATAAATTAATATCACTACTCTCGAAAGGTAGTTTGACATGATAGAGTAAAACTGAATAGGCATATATTCTGCCATTCTGCAGTCTTATTCCTAGGTTAATACTCCAGGATATATGCATACAAATATATAAGAAGTTGTGTTCATAATGACCCCACAGTTGAAACAACCTGAATATCCATGGTGATGAGATGGTTTAATTAACTATTACGTAGTCAAATAATGAAACACTGTATAGCCAATAATATGAATGAGTCACAGCTGCAAAAGCATATCACAACCATAATGCTGATTAGAAGAGTTAAGTTTATGTAATTATCATTTACAGAAAGTTTAAAAACAAGAAAGTTAAGCAGTACATTTATGGTCTAAGGCTATATACACATGTTATAAGACTCTACCAAAAAGCAAGAGAATGATTAACCTAAAATTCAAGACGGGGTGTCCGAAGAGGGCACAAAACGTCTCCTGGTGAACTGGCAATATTCTATTATTCTATTATTATAATAATAATTGTTATTATATTCGGTTAATATATAATTATCAACCGAAATATCAGATGGTGTGATGGTTAATTTTATGTGTCAGCTTGATAAGAGTTTCCCAGATAGCTTGCATAATGTTATGAGTGTTTTCATGGGGGTGTTTGCAGAAGAGATTAGCATTTTCATTGATAGCCTGAGTCAAGCCGATGGGCACCATCCAATCCATTGAGGGTCCGAACAGAACGAAAAGTCAGAGGAAGGGTGAACTTGCTCTCTCTTGAGCTGAGACATTCATCTTCTCCTCCCCTTGGACACTGGGCTCTGGGTTCTCTGGCCTCTGGGCTTGGACTACAGCTGTGCCACCGGCTCTCCTAGACCTCTGGCTTGCAGACAGCTTGCAGTAGAAGGTCTCAGACTGCATGACTGCACGAGCCAATTAGTCGTTATAAATCTCCTTCTCTATATCTATGTATATCCTGTTGGTTCAGTTTCTCTGGAAACCCTGACAAATACAGATACGCAGGTGCTTATTTTATTTGAACTGTACATATTCATTTAATATACTTCTAGATGTATGATCTATCACGCACACACACAGTTGGGAGCTTTCTTACCTGATTTGCAAGTCCTGGCAGCCGTGCGGGACTCAGGAAAGTGAGCTGGCCAAGCAAGAATGAGTAATGTCTGCTATGCTAAGAATCAGAATTGATCTGGACTTTCAGCTCCTCCAGCTTGATTTATTCCTTAACCCGCTACTGGTGTTTCTGCTGACACGGCACCTGATGGTAACCATCTTTGACACCAGTGCCGTGCACAGTACTCCACTGGTGTTAGTTTGTGAATCCTTGCCACCAAATGAGAATTACATTTCAGTTTAAAAAAATTAAATCCACTTGAAAACAAAACAAAAATATCCTTCTGCTTATTTTTTATCGTCTCTATCTCTTCTGTCTCCTCTATCCATGGCCAGTTGATTTAAACAACACTTTAAATGACATACATTACCTCTTTAACTTCCTTCCTTCCCTCCCTCCCCCCTCTCTCTTTCTTTTCTTCCCTTTCTTTCCCTTCCTTCCTCCCTCCCTCCCTCTCTTCCTTCTCTTTCTTTTTCCTTTTGGTGTATGGGGTTTCTGGGCTAGGGATCAGATCTGAACCACAGTTTTGACCTATGCTGCAACACTGGATCCTTTAAACCTTTAAACCTCTGTCTTAGTGCTGCAGAGATGCTGCTGATGCAGAGAAGCTGCCGATGCAGAGATGCTGGCGATGCGGAGATGCTGCTGAGCTTTTGCCATGAAGGAAATTCCCCTTTCCTTCTTCCTTCCTTCCTTCTTCTCTTTCTTTTCTTTTTTCTTTCTTTCTCTTCCTTCCTTCCTCCCTCTCCCCCCTTCCTTCCTTTCTCTCTTTCTTTCCACATTCCAGATAGGTTTTCCTCTTTTTGATCAAAACAGTAATGATAATTTTTATAAGTATAAATTCTCGAAACAATTACGTGTCTCCTCCAAATTCCCTTTGAACGGAAGGTAATGTTATACTGCGTAACACTTATAAAAGTAGCTTCTTCTTTATCCTTCTGAAGAAACGGCAGTTGACTGATCTTGGATTAATTCAAAGTATGCCAGTCTTTCACAACTTTTGCTCATGTGGAATACGTTTTCTAAATTTTCCTTCCAGCTTTCTTTTAACTGAATGGAGTTTGCTGAGTTTCTCATTATTTGGCTCCTCTCTCTTACCCTTTCTCAGTTCTTCTCCGTAATAAATTCTTAGTTACCCTGAAAGGGTGGAGGGATATGGTTTCCACTTAATCAAACTTCCTTGTTGGTGGAGAGTCATGATTAGTGTCACCAGGAAATTGAAATATAACCAAGCCTTCAGCAGTATTAGGAGGCTGTCTGCAATTGCAACTTCTTACTGAAGATTCAGAAAATATGTCAGGATATTTCAGTGCCCTGGGTCATCATTACAAATATCAATGATTGTCTACAGGGTATTAGTTACTTATTGCTGCCTTACAAATTACCCCCAAACTTAGCAGATCTAAAACAACAAATATTTATTACCTTACAGTTTCTGAGAGACTGGCATTTGAAGTGTTGGTGGGGCTGCATTTTCATCTGAAAGCTCAAGTGGGGAACGTTCTGCTTCCAAGCTCACTCAGAGCTTTCAGATTCTCAGCTGATGTTGGGTGGAGACCTCAGTTCTTCGCTATGTTATGTGTGTCTCTCCGAAGGCTGCCTGAGCATCTTCACAACATGGTAGCTGGCTTCTTCCAGAGTGAGTAATGAGAGAGAGCGAGGGAAAGAGAGAGAGGGAGATATCAGTGAAAGCCACAAGACTGGAGTTCCCATTGTGGCTCAGTGGGTTAGGAACCCGATCAGTATCCATGAGGATGCAGTTCCATCCCTGGCTTCACTCAGTTAAGGACCCGGCATTGCTGTGAGCTGCGGTGTAGGTCACAGACGCTACCTGAATCCTGTGTTCCTGTGGGTGTGCTGTAGACCGGCAGCTGCAGCTCCGATTTGACCCCTAGCCTGGGAACTTCCATATGCCATAGGAGCAGTCTTAAAAAAAAAAAAATTATGTAAAAAAGAAAGCCACAACCTTTTGTAACCTAATCTTGGAAGTGACACTCCTTCACTTCTGGAACGGTGTGGGAGGAGCCTACACACAAGTGTGACTATCAGGAGGTGGGCATCGTGGGGGTCTTCTTAAGGGTTGGCTACCATAGACAGAATCTACAATGGAACGATTTTCTCTCTTTTTTTTTTTGTTTTGTTTTGTTTTTTGTCTTTTCAGGGCCACACCCTCAGCATATGGAGGTTCCCAGGCTAGGGGTCTAATCGGAGCTGTACCACAGCAATGTGGGATCCAAGTGGCGTCTGCAACCTACACCACAGCGCCGGATCCTTAACCCATGGAGCAAGGCCAGGGATCGAACCCGCAACCTCATGGTTTCTAGTCGGATTCGTTAACCACTGAGCCACGACGGGAACTCCCAGTTTTCTCTTTTTTAAAAAAATATTCAGTCCTGGCAAAAACACATTCATAAAAGTTATCGTTTTGGAGTTTCTGATGTGGCTCAGCAGTTAATGAATCTGACTAGCATCCACGAGGACATAAGTTCGATCCCTGGCCTCTCTCAGTGGGGCAAGGATCTGGCGTTGCTGTGAGCTGTGGTGTAGGCCAGTAGCTGCAGCTCCGATTTGACCCCTAGCTTGGGAATCTCCATATGCCATGGGTGCGGTCCTAAAAAGAAAAAAAAAATTACCATCTTAACCATTTTGAAGCATGCAGTTCAGTAGTGATAAGTATATCCACATTGTTGTGCAGCAGGTCTCCAGGACTTTTTCACCTTGCACAGTGGAGTAAATTTTTATAGCTGTCTTTCTTATGAATCAAATGTTAGCAGATGGCATTATGCTGTTTTTAGTGCTCTGTTTTGGTTTAGCTACTTACGCTTTCTACCCGTCTATAGTATATGGCCTTGTTCTTCCCATGCTCAACTCATGCCTGTTGCCTTTGCCATCGGCACTTCCGCCCCCTAGAGCGGCGTGTAATTTTCTGCTCCTTGGTCTGAGCTTGGCCCCTTGACTGACTGGCTGATGGAATGTGGGCAGAAGGGACGATGTGCATATCCTGAGACTAGGCCTTAAGAAGCATCACATTTTTCTGTTTGTCCTGTTAGGCTTCTGCCTTCACTTTCTTGTCCTCTGAGTCAGAGCCCTAGACTTGACACATAGAGTTGAGCCCAGCCCACTCTGAAGTGTCGCCCTTGGCTGGACCTACAGCTTAAAGCTAAGCCACTCAGTGGAGCTTAGTCTGGACCAACCAAGTGCCAGTCAACCTGAAGACACATGGGAGGGCTGAGCAGAGACTGGCAGGGCTGCTCTAGCCTGCGGGAAATAACACCGAATGTTGTATGCTGCTGCTATTTTGTGGTTTTTGTTACAAAACCTTATTGTAACATTAGATAATGAACATTCTGCCCTCTTCCCCTCTGGCTTCTGTACCAGTAAGTTCCTAAACACATACACACTCATTCACATATATCACATTGTTTTTCCCTCTGCATGGTCATGGTCACCTGTCTTCTGTTTGAAACTGGCAGGGTCTGGAAGTAGTCTATTCTCTGAGAATGGGCAGGAAAAGAGTAACAGTTTCTCATATTGCAGACATGAAAAGCACCTCAAGAGAGCTTCTGGGAGTTTCCTTTGAGGTTCAGCGGATTAAGAACCCAACTAGTATCTATGAGGATGTGGGTTTGATCCCGGGCCCCCCTTGGTGGGTTAAGGATCTGGTATTGCCGTGAGCTGTGGTGTAGGTCGCCAACACGGCTTGGATCTGTCGTTGCTGTGGCTGTGGTGTAGGCCCACAGCTGCAGCTCTGATTCGACCCCTAGTCTGGGAACCTGCATATGCCGTGGGTTCAGCCATAAAAAGAGAGAAAAAAGAGAGAGAGAGTTTCTACTCCATACAGGGTTTCTGGAAAGCAACTAATTCTGCCATGAGTGTTTACCTTCCCTTTGGGGATAGAGTCACACTCTGCCAGAGCATCTGGGAATACTCTGCTCATATTGAGCAAGGTGGGGTGTCCTGATTAACTGTGGGATGGTTTGTGATTGATCATGAGAGATTCATCATGACTGGCAATAATATGGGCTTTATGTGTTGACTCAATATATTTCTCTCACTTCAAAGGGTCCTTTATCACCATTTCCATAGCCTTTGTCTGTCCTCCTCCAGACCCCCCACCCCGGTCCTCCTCAAACATTGGTGTCTTGAGAAGATGTGTCTATAGACGTATTTCACATTTGCTGTGTCTCACGTTCGTAGCACCTGGCACACCGTTGCGTTCACAGTGGTTGTCCAAATGGCAGTGATCTGATATGGTGCCTTTAAAGGGAGGTGCTCCATAAAAATTTGAATAGATAAAGGTATAGGCTAAATAGAATGAAAAATGGAATCACTTTTCTTGGCCTCAGTTTTCTCACCTGTTAAATCACGGAGGGCGGAGCAGTAAAGCAGATGATTCCCGAGGCTCCTTTTCAGCTTCAGCCTCTGTGGCACTTGTGTGACACAATAGTGGGCAACTGGCGACTGGCCTGACCCCTGAGAGCCCATCTCCCGAGGAGCAGGAGACGGAGAGGCTCCCCATGGCCAGATGCAGGACACAGCGCTTCCACACGCTGTTGCCTTTACTTTTCATAATGGCCACGTTTCTTCCTTCCTTCCTCCCTTCCTCCCTTCCCCTCTTCCCTTCCTTCTTTCTTCCTTCCTTTCTTTCTTTTTTGCCACACCCATGGCATATGGAAGCTCCTGGGCCAGGGATCGAACCTAAGCCACAGTGGTGACAATGCTGGATCCTTAACCCCTGGCGCCACAAGAGAACTCCTCATAATGACCTTGTGAGATTGGGATTTACCAGATGAGAACCTGACACAGTGGGAACTAGCTAATCAATGATGAAGCAGGAACTCGAAAAAATGTTTGCCCGAGTCCAAAGTCCCAAATCCTTTCAGTTTTAACCACAGCGTCATGTGATTCAACATGGTTTATACTAGGAGCTTAGTGTCAGTAGTGTCTGATTACACATTTGAGATGGAAAATTCCAAGCCCACTTGTATTGGTAGTATACACCTTATTATTTTTTAAAAAATATGATTAAATACATTCAGAATGGGGAATTCCCAGTGTGGCTCAGCGGGTTAAAAACCCGACTAGTATCCATGAGGATGTGGGTTCAGTCCCTGGCCTTGCTCAGTGGGTTAAGGGTCCAGCGTTGCCGTGAGCTGTGGTGTAGGTCACAGATGTGGCTTGGATCTCCTGTTGCTGTGGCTGTGGTATAGGCCAACAGCAGCAACTCCGATTCAACCCCTAGCCTGGGAACTTCGATACGCCATGGTGCGGCCCTAAAAAAAAAAAAAGACAAATAAATAAATACATTCAGAATGAAAAATACTTATGCAAGTGCAAGATTATAATATTAATAAAGATTTTACATTCAACACAACCAAAGTTATGGAGGTAACGCATGTGCCCAGCTCTTAAGAGAGGTGTGTTTTTGCAGTGGCTCAGGTCTGATCCATAGTCTGGGAACTTGTGTGTGCTGCAAGTGCAGCCAAAATAAATAAATAAATAAATAAAAACAGAACTACTGTGTGATCTAGCAATCCCACTTCTGGCTATATATTCAAAGTAAATGAAAACAGGATATTGAAAAGACATCTGTACTTGCACGTTTATTTCAGCATTATTTGCAATAGGTAAGATGTGGAAACAATTTAAGTGTCCAGGAATGGATTATGTCCACACACATATGCGTGCGCGCGCACGCGCACACACACACACACACACACACACACACACCGGAATATTATTTAGCCATGAGAAAGAAGGAAATCCTGCCATTTGGGGCAATGAACCTTGAGGTCATTATGCTAAGTGAAATAAATCAGGCAGGGAAAGACAAGTAGCTTATGATATCACTTGGATGAGAGATCTAAAAAAGCCAAACTCGTTGCCAAGATATAGAAACAATCTTAAAAGTGCCTGTCAACTGGTAAATGGATAAAGATGAAAGGTGGTTGGGGCCGGGGGTGGAATTGGAAAGACATTCAAGGGTATAAACTTAGAGTGGCCTTTAGGTTGAAAAGGAAAAGTAAAGCAGCCATGACCGAATAAAAGTGAATGAACCATGAATCATCTGAAAAGACTGCTCGGCCTCAGATGAACTAGAAAAGTGTCGACTCACTAACCTGTATTCTTCTCTGCCTACACCATTAGCCTGCTGTAGTTACACCACAGCTCACGGCAGCGCTGGATCGTTAACCCACTGAGTGAGGCCAGGGATTGAACTCACAACCTCATGGTTCCTAGTCGGATTCGTTAACCTCTGTGTCACGATGGGAACTCCTCAATATCATCTTTGTAATATCACCATTGATCTCATCAGAAAGGTCTTTAAGTCTTGGGCAGCTGTCAAGCTTCTAAGGGACCCCAGGGTTCAGTGGACCTCACTTTGAGAACTTTTGTGTTTTTTTTTGTCCTTTATCTTTCTTTTTAAATCTGAGTATAATGCTTTTTTAATTTTTAGTTTTTTAAATTAAAGTATAGTTGATTTACAGTGTTGTGCCAATTTCAAAATTGGAGCTACCACTAATGGATCGGCCTTGGGCACACCACCTAAAATATTAGGCTTAGTTTCTTCTAGATGATAGGAGAGCTCTTGTTTATCTGCTTCATAGTGTGGTTGAAACAGAGCTGAAAGCATTTGTAAATTGCAGAGTTCTATAGATCGATTGGTGGCGTGTATTAGTTAATATCAATTTAGAAGAAAGTTGTTCAATTTTTATCTTCATCTTAGCTGCTATATTAGACATTACTATATTGCATCAAGAAGAACATGTTAGTGAGGTGAAACTACTCTAAGATTAAATAACAAAATCTTTGAAGTGATTGTACAACTTAGAAAAATGATTGTTAGGAATGCAGTATAATGTGTATGTGTGACAGGGTCACTTTGCTATACAGAAGAAATTGACACAACATTATAAATCAACTATACTTAAAATTTTTTTTTAAAAAGAATGTAAATAGAATGTGAAAATTATGATTTAATATTACATTTCAGGAGTTCCTGTTGTGGCTCTGTGGGTTAAGAACCTGACTAGTATCCATGAGGATGCAGATTCAGTCCCTGACCTCTATCAGTGCATTAAGGATCCAGCGTTGTCGTGAGCTGTGGTGTAGGTCACAGATGTGGCTCAGATCCCACATTGCTGTGGCTGTGGCGTAGGCCAGCAGCTGTGGCTCCAGTTCAACCCCTAGCCTGGGAACTTCCATATGCCCTAAGCAGGGCCCTAAAAAGGAAAAAAAAAATTACATTTCAAGTTTCTGAAGTCTGTGTAAACAAAATTACATGATCACAATTTCCCTTGAAATGACTATCAAACTGTCAAAAGACCACCTGATGGGCCTTAAGGGACCTCCTGTGTATGTGGATGACATTTGGACCACAGTCACCAATCAATGGGATGGAATCTAGCCCGACCCTGGGCATAAACTGGCTGCCATGATCTTAGACCTAGGTAGTAAGGCTCTTTCCAGCCTGCTGGTCTATCACACAGTGATTTCACTGCTTCTTGTAACCCCTGGTTCATCCTCTCTCATTTAAACAGCATTGGGTATCTTGAGTCAGAAGTACATAGGATTAATGATCATTTTTGGGTGGAAAAAATTAGGTGAAAGTTGAAGATTTTCCCAAGGTCACAGAGCAAGTATGATTACCGTCCAAATTTATCTCAGCTCTTCTACTTGAGTATGGGGTGATGTATCAGGTGGAGTGAACAGTTTTTTACTTTTTAAATTCACAGAAAACTCAATTTTTATAGACTCATTTTTTTTTTTTTTGTCTTTTTAGGGCCACACCCACGACATATGGAGGTTCCCAGGCTAAGGGTCGAATCAGAGCTGGATCCGCTGGCCTAGGCCACAGCCACAGCAACGTGGGATCTGAGGCGACTGCCACCTACACCCACAGCTCACGGCAATGCCAGATCCTTAACCCACTGAGCAAAGACAGGAATCGAACCTGCTTCCTTGTGGATGCTAGTCAGATTTATTTCTTCTGAGCCATAATGAGAACTCCCAATTTTATACATTCTTAGAGGTTTTTATTTCTTGATTTATCTCTGGCTTCTGTTGTCTTGACATTAAAACCAGACTTCTGCACCAAACTTGTCATATCTTAATTTCATACAAAACTTCAACAGACCATGGAATGGGAAACTCCCATTAGAGTGGCCTTTAGGTTGAAAAGGAAAAGTAAAGCAGCCATGACCGAATAAAAGTGAATGAACCATGAAACATCTGAAAAGACTGCTCGGCCTCAGATGAACTAGAAAAGTGTTGACTCACTAACCTATAGTCTTCTCTGCCTACACCATTAGCCTGCTGTAGTTACAACTTGGATCCTCAATAGAGAACCCTTTACTTAAAAATTTTTGCTTTAGTTGCATGTGGGAGGTACCTTGTCATAAGCATGTAAGAACTAGGGGGTAGATGTTAAGAGAGAAGCAGAAAGAAAAAAAAAGCTTGTCTCATAAATGTGGTTCAGGTTATGTATTCAAGGGGAGCAGTTAAAATTTTTTGGCGATCCTACTCCTGAAAAAGGAAACCTGAGAAAAATTATCATACAAGTGAAAGGCTTCTTTGTTCAAATCCTGACTATTTGTTGACATCAAAGCCAGGGCATTGAATTTCTTCTTACCCTCTCTGGTGGTGAGGCAGAGTACTAACTCAGGTAGTCAGTGTAGCTTTTTTTTATTTTTGTCTTTTTGCCTTTTCTAGGGCCGCACCCACGGCATGTGGAGATTCCCAGGCTAGGGGTCTAACAGGAGCTGTAGCTGCTGGCCTTCGCCACAGCCACAGCAACGCGGGATCCGAGCCGCGTCTGCCACCTACACCACAGCTCACGGCAACGCCAGATCCTTAACCCACTGAGCGAGGCCAGGGATTGAACCCACAACCTCATGGTTCCTAGTCGGATTCATCAACCACTGAGCCACGACGGGAATTCCTCGAGGCATTCTTTGATAGGGCTATTGATTGACATTTGTGGTTTAAGGGCTCCAGAGAATAATTCCCCACAGGCCTTGTTTTATTATAGGAAGGGTACCTTCTCCACAGGCCTTATTTACCCTAGGAAATGTGCCTTCCTGAACTTGAACCTTCATCTCTGGCGCACTCCTCAACGGATTGAAAAGGAATGAGAGGAATGGTGACTTCGTCTAAGGGAAGAGAAGGACAAAGAAACCATGAAACTTATGGGACATTTCCACCCCTAAGACCCCTATTAGACCAGGATGGATGGAGGTAACTGGGCAAGGCCATTGGGAGAAAACCACATCTTTCTGGACCCCACGTTGGTACCCTGCATCTTTACGGGATAAAAACCCCTATAGGACAATGCGGGGGGCTCTTCTCCCCGCTCCCAGAAGCCCCGGGAGCTGTTTGCTTTCCTGTAATAAAGGCTTTGCTTGCTTGCTACCTGCGTGGTCGCGGAGTTCACTCTTTGCGTGAACAAGAACCCGGATTCTGGTAACATCTTTGCAGCATTAGTTGGATGGAAATGCTTCCTTTTCCTCCTGAGTGGCAGGGGTGGGATGTGACAGATTCCAAAACCATTAGCTTCTTTCAGTTAGGGGTCAGGAAGCACCATGAGCAAAACTGTGAAAGGTTAAAAGCATATCTTTCTTGGGAGTTCTCCTTGTGGCTCAGGGGTAACAAACCCAACTAGCATCCATGAGGATACAGTTTCCATCCCTGGCCTCGCTCAGAGGGTTAAGGATCTGGCGTTACCGTGAGCTGTGGTGTAGGTCGCAGACGCAGCTCGGATCCCTCGTTGCTGTGGCTGTGGCGTAGGCTTGCAGCTGTAGCTCTGATTCCACCCCTAGTCTGGGAACTTTCATATGCCACAGGTACGGCTCCTAAAAAAAAAAAAAAAAAAGGCCAAGCAAAAAAAAAAGCTTATCTTCCTTGTCTTTCAAAAAATGTGGTAAAATACATATTACATAAGATGACCGTCTTAACCCTCTCTGTGTATAGTTTAGTGGTATTAGGTGCGTGTGTGTGTTGTGCAGCCCATCTCCAGAACTTCTCATCTTGCAAAACTGAAACTCCGTACCCATCAAACAACTCCTTGGTCCCCCTAGAAGCCGTCATTCTGCTTTCTCTCCCTATGAATGTAACTACTTGAGATATCTCATATAAGTGAAATCCTACCGTCTCTGACTTTTTCTTTTTCAGGGCCGCACCCGTAGCATATGGAGGTTCCCAGGCTAGGGGTCTAATTGGAGCTGTAGCCGCCAGCCTACACCACAGCCACAGCAGTGCGGGATCCAAGCTGAGTCTGTGACCTACACCACAGCTCACGGCAACTCCAGATCCTTAACCCACTGAGCAAGGCCAGGGATCAAACCTGTGTCTTCATGGATACTGGTCAGGTTCATTAAACACTGAGCCACGATGGGACCTCCTGAGTCTTTGACTTTTTGATATGGATTTGTTTCATACTGTCCTCAAGTTTCATCCATGTTGCAGCATGTGTCAGACCTTCCTCTTTAGGGCTGAAAAATATTCTGTTGTATGTATATACCACATTTTGTCCATCCACTCATTTGTTGATGGACATCTGAGTTGCTTCCTCTTGGTTATTGTGAATAATGCTGCTTTGAACATGGGTCTGTAAATATCTGTTCGAAACCCATCTTTCCATTCTTTTGGCTGTATACCCAGAAGTGAAATTGCTGCATCCTATGGTAGTTCTAGTTTTATCTTTTTGAGGAACTTCCTTACTATTTTCTAGCATTTACACCATCTTACAGTCCCACCAGCAGTGTACAGGTGTTCCCTTTTCTCCTCATCCTTGCCAACACTTGGTTTTTCCTCTCTCCCCCCTCCTCCCTCCGTCTCTTCCTTGCTTCCTCCCTTCCAGCTATGTGAATGGGTATGAGGCGAAATCTCATTGTGGTTTATAATTTGCATTTCCTGCGTGATTAGTGATGTTAACCATCTTTTAATATACCTGTTGGCCACTGTATATCATTGGAGCAGTGTCTGTTCAGCTGTTACTTTGTTTGCACTCTTTCTCCGTCTTGGTGGACTTGTCCACCTCCTTTCTTACTTATTTTTGCCCCACCTGTGCTCTAAAAGAAGAATTGTGGCAGCTTCCAAGGATATCTATAAGAACACACGATGAAATAGCTGAGAAAGTGGTGTAAAGGGAAGCAGAACGAGGGGAGTTCCCATCGTGGCTCAGTGGTTAACAAATCCGACTAAGACATGAGGTTGCGAGTTCGATCCCTGGCCTTGCTCAGTGGGTTAAGGCTCCGGCGTTGCCGTGAGCTGTGGTGTAGGTTGCAGATGCGGCTCGGATCCTGCGTTGCTATGGCTGTGGCGAAGGCCGGCGGCTACAGCTCCGATTAGACCCCTAGCCTGGGAACCTCCACATGCCGCGGGTGTGGCTCTAGATAAAGGCAAAGAAACAAACAAACAAAAAAAGGAAGCAGAACGAGGAAAATAAAGTGAAGCGGGGAGTAGGGTGAGGACTCAAATGCATTTCAATTTTCTACTGAACAGCAAAGTGACCCATTCACACACACACATGTGTGTTTATATATACATTCTTTTTCTCACATTGACCTCCATAAGTGACTAGATACAGTTCCCAGTGCTATACAGCGGGATCTCATTGCTTATCCATTCCACAGGCAATAGTTTGCATCTATGAACCCCGGATTCCCAGTCCATCCCGCTCCCTCTCCCTCCCCCTTGGCAATCACAAGTCTCTCCCCCAAGCTTCTCGTGGCCTAAACAAGTGTGTTTCAGGAATTTGGAGTCAGCTGTGTCCAGTCTGAGCTTGAGCTGGTTAAGACTGATGGGGACCACTGACCCGCCCGCCGGGCATGTTCAAGTGTCCCTTTGCCATCAGAAGGCCTCCAGCTCCGTCCTCAGTACACGGTAACGCAGCTTTATCTGAACACGCGTGCCCCGGAGAAGCTGGGTAGCTTGGTTGCACCTGTGTGGCTCAGATCCCGTGCTGCTCAGCTTTTTCTTACTTCTAATCACATTTCCCAGCGTTCCGCGCGCCTCAGCTTCATCCCATAAATGCCCCTCCCCTCGCCTTCGGGGAAGTGGAGTTGCAGCTTGTTCTCCTGTTTCCTCGCTTGGCTGCCTTGTGAATAAGTCCTTCCTCTGCTCTAGACCTTGGCGTCCCAGCATCTGGCTTGCTGTGAGTTGGGCAAAAGAACCTGATGCAGTAGCACCCCCTCTCTTGTTGGGTCGTTTTGCCCCTCAGGCCTCCCCGTCCCACCCCCCCTCCCCCAGGCTGCTTGTCTTGCTGTGTTTAATGGAACCCCCTCATTCCTCCTGCTTGGGAGAGGACTCCAGTTTATATAGAAGGGGTCCGACCTAGGGCTGCTCCGTGGGTTTCTGACTCACATCCCTTCTTCACGTGCCAGTCACAGCGCTGTCCGTGCTCCGAAAGAAAAAGTAAAGCATCTCTAGGGGTTTTAGTGTGGTCCTATTTTAATAAACCGCACAAACTGGATCAAAACTTTATTCTCGTTCCCAGAAAGTCCCTGTCCTACAGTGTCGTACTATAGAACGGAGTCTTACTAAATGAAGAAATCTTCCTTTATTCCACTTAATTCGATAATAGATGTGGTAACACTGTGTTCTGGGCAGCTTACTTCTACCACTACTGCCCCATTTCACAGACCAGACAACTGATGCGCACAGAAAGGTTAAGTAACTTCCTGAGGTCACGTAGCCAGTGAACGGCAGAGTGCTGGGCTTGTGTCCTGAGAGAACCACTGGCCCTCCCTTCTGTTGTCTCTTGAGGGGAGATTGGAAGAAGGATGGAGCAATTTTGGAAGCAAAGTGAAATTTGCTTGAAATCTCCCAAGACACTGGTTTCAAGGAACAGACCTTCCTAGGCTCCTTGCGAGTGCACACCCTTCCATCTCCATCGGGGTTCGAGTTGGGAGAACAGCGCAGGGGGTAATTTCTTATCTCGTCCTCTCTCGCCTTCCCTCCTTCTTGCTCTCAGGTGATCTCCTTGCCACCGAGGTGTCAGCTGCCAGTCACAGAGGCTGTCACACCCAAGGAGCAGGATTCTGCTGGTAGAATTTTGGGCATGGATGAGCCCTGTAAAGGTAGGATGTTATTCCTCAGAAAAGTAAGTCCCGTCTTAAATCATCCCAGATCCAACTTGCTCTCAACTTGTTCTTCTGTCCATGTTCTTTTCTGATTAGGAAAAATAAATTCTGTATTTTCCATCGTATTATTGTGTTAGAAGCTTCAGAGCCCCTGTGATATAAGTTGTGGAATACACAGGCAATCAGCAGTCTGAATATGTGCTTTCACCCCAAGGTTGCAAAGAGGAAGCTCCTTTCCTCCTGTAGAATCTCCTGCCTCTCCCACAGCTGGCTCCTCTGTTCAGGTGGCCTCCAGCGGTGGATCCCCTCTAGGGGACACGGATGCCTTAAGGCAGAGATTCTGACTTTACTGCATCAGCTTCCCCTGGAGGGCTTGCTAAATGCACATTGCTGCGGCGTTCCCTGGGGGCCTCGTGGGCTAAGGATCTGGCGTTGTCATTGCTGTGGCGTGGGTTCGATCTCTGGCCCGGGAGGTTTCATGTACTGTGGGTGTGGCAAAAAGATGCAGATTGTTGGGCCCACACCCAGACTTTCTGATTCAGCTGGTGTGGGGTCTGAGAATTTGCATTCCTAGCCAGCCCCAGGTGATGCTGCTGCTGGTCCTGGCACCCGCCGCCCTATGCGGGCATTCCAGGGAGATCAAGGAGTTCTCAAAGCGTTGCCCAACTTTGTGCACATTCTATGCCAGCTTTGTTCCTCCCTCTGACAGAGGGGAAGAGAGGGAAAATGTGCCAAGGTAAGAATTTTCAGGATAACGAACCCGAATCATATCCATGAGGACGCAGGTTGGATCCCTGGTCTTGCTCAGCGGGTTAAAGAGCTGGCATTGCCGTGAGCTGTGGTGTAGGTCTCAGACATGGCTCAGATCTGGCGAGGCTGTGGCTGTGGCACTGGCCGGCAGCTGCAGCTCTGATTCAGCCCCTAGCCTGAAATTCCATATGCCACGGGTGCGACCCTAAAAATACAAAAAAAAAAAAAAAAGAATTTTCAAGTGTTTTTTTCAGTGCCGTGGCTTCAGTTACCAGGATTGGGTGCTTACCTAGCTCGCCCAAACTTTCCTTCCTCTGTTTATCCATTAATAGTACCGTGGTCTGGAGAAATAAAAGTCTAGGTCTCATATTTTACACAGCAATGTCAGGATAGTAATTTACTGGGGTCCTGGGGTGGTCTCCCAAAAACTCAGGGAGAGCAGCAGATCTTTGCTCTTATTGCTTGGTTTAAAAAAAACATTACACAAAGTGCAGTGCTTGTTGTAAAAAAATTTAAGCGATAGTGACTTGTGTAGAGCATGAAATGAAAGTCTCTACAAGTCTCTCTCTTTTCTTCTCCTGAGGCATCTGCTGCTAAAGGTCTAAGCTGTTTCCTTTTGGACCTGTCTTTGAGCACATATTCAAGGCTGATAGCTGGCTGGTTCCCAACCCTACAGCTGTGCCAGTTACTGATTGAAGTGCTTGGGTGTGCTGGTCAGCAGCCTCTGCCTGAGCCCCTCCTCGGTGCCCTCCCTTCCAGGTTTCACGCTGCAGGGCACATGTTTAAGCTGGAGTTCTTTGTTGTTTATGTTACTGAAATATAACTGACTTATATAGTATTATTAGTCTCAGCTCTGCAACATGGTTATTCAATATTTTTATACATTATGAAATGGTCACAATATTACCGTCTATCCTCATACAAAGTAATTTCAGTATCATTGACTGTATTCTCTAGTGCTGTACCTTGCATCCATGTGACATTTATTTTATAACTGGAAGTTTGTATCTCTTGATCCTCTTCACCTATTTTGCCCATCGCCCTCCCCTCTGACAACCACCAGTTTGTTCTCTATGAGTTTGTTGCTGTTTTGTTGTTTGTTCATTTGTTTCATTTTTCAGATTCCACTTAAAAGTAAAATCATATGGCATCTTTTTCTCTGACTTACTTCACTGAGCATAAAGCCTTCAAGTTCCATCCATGTTGTCGCAAATGGCTGAATAATATTCCATTGTGTGTATGTACCACATCTTCTTCAACCATTCAATCATTGATGGACATTTAGGTTGCTTCCATATCTTGACTGTTGTAAAAAAATGTTTCAGTAGGAGTTCCCTGGTGGCCTAGAGGTTAAGGACTCAGTGTTGTTGCTGTTGTGGCTTGAGTTACTGGTGTGATGAGAGTTCACTCCTTGGCCTGGGAACTTTTCCTTTGCACACATGCAGGCCAAAAAAAAAAAAAAAAAAAAAAATGCAGTTAAACACTGGGGGTGCTTTTGTCTTTTTGAAGTCATGTCTTAAGATAAATACCCAGAAGTGGAATTTCTGGATTGTATGGTAGTTCTGTTTTTATTTTTATTTTTTTGAGGAATCTCCATACTGTCTTCCATAGTGGTTGCACAAACTTGCTTTCCCACCGGCAGTCAGAGTTGTGAGCTCAAGTCAAAGGAAATCTGGGAAGGTGGCTAGGAGCCCACAGCATGTCCAATAGATTTGATTACATTATTTAAATTATTCTTTGAGAAAAATGATGAAAATGTGCTTTCCTTCTGGACCAAATCTAATAGAAATATGGCCAGTACTCTGGGAAAATTGGGGAAAAGGGAAAAGATCTTTTGCGTTTTCAAATTACGGCTAGTCTTGCTAGGAAGGGCCTCTACTCCTCCCTCTAGTGGCGGGGATGGAACATAGCCGGTTTTGTGTTTAAGGGAACCGGGCGTGAGTAGGGTGATGAGTGTTAAGTTCTTAACACAGACATTTTCCAAAGTGAAATTTAACCAGCATTTTCCTTTTTTTTTTTTTTTAGAAGAATAATCTGAACAAAGTAAAATTTACAAGGACAAGTTTATGGGCAGTAAAGATAAGATAGTTTTGGAGTTCCTACTGTGGCTCAGTGGGTTAAGGATCCAGTGTTGCCACAGCTATGGCGTAGTTTCAGTCCTTGGCCTGGGAACTTCCATATGCCTCGGGTGTGGCCGAAAAAAAAAAAAAAGGGTTTCACTAAAGTGAATTCTCAGAAATAGAGATTTGAAAGTCAAAGAGTTATTTCAGATGAAAAATGATTACTGTTGGTTCTGGAAATAAATAGCTAGTGAGGATCCTAAGTATTACCTGAAAAGGACTTGATGTTTACTGGAATAATTTCAGTTTTTAAAACACATTGCTTCCTTTTTCTTTTTTCTTTTTGTCTGTTTAGGGCCATACCCGCTGTATATGGAAATTCCCAGGCTAGGGGTCGAATTGGAGCTACAGCAGCTGGCCTACACCACAGCAATAGCAATGCCAGATCCGAGCCACAGCAAAACTCTATCCTTAACTCACTGAGCATGGCCGGGGATCTAACCCAAGTCCAGATGGAAACTAGTCGGGTTCATTACCGCTGAGCCTCAGCGGAACTCCCTAAAACACATTACTTTCTCTCATAGTGAGATATAGTCCATATGCAAAACTTTTGTGGGCAAAATGATTATGGGTTTGGAGTTCCCATCGTGGTGCAGTGGAAATGAATCCAACTAGGAACCATGAGGTTGTGGGTTCGATCCCTGGCCTTGCTCAGTGGCTTAAGGATCCTGTGTTGCTATGAGCTGTGGTGCAGGTCACAGATGTGGCTCGGATCTGGCGTTACTGTGGCTCTTGGCATAGGTGGCGGCTACAGCTCCGATTCGACCCCTAGCCTGGGAACCTCTGTATGCCGCGAGTGCAGCCCTAGAAAAGGCAAAAAGACAAAAAAACAAAAAAAAGGGTTATGATTCAGGTATAGTTGATTTACAATATTGTGTTAGTTTCATGTGTATAGCAAAGTGATTCAGTTATACATGTATGTATATATATTCTTTTTCAGATTCTTTTCCATTATAGGTTATTTCAAGGTATTGAGTTAATTCCACGTGCTATATGGTAGGCCCTGGTTGGTTATCTATTTTATATATAGTAGTGTGTATCTATTAATCCCAGACTCCTAATTTATCCTCTCCCCTTTTGGCAACCATAGGTTTGTTTTCTGTCTATGAGTCTATTTCTATTTTGTAAAAAAGTTCATTTGTATCATTTTGGAAATTTTCTTTAAGATTGATTGGATGTGTTTTCACCAAACCTGGAAAGTTTCCAGCCTCAGCATTTTCTATCTAAATCTTATCTCAAGACTTACTGAAAGACGGTTACTAGACTTATTGTGGTGATCATTTCATAATGTGTGCAAATGTCAAACCATAGCACAGTACCCCCCAAACTAAAATAATATTGTATGTCAACTATATTTCAATAAAAAAGACAGTATAATTCTTTTTATTTTTATAATGGCTTTACTGAGATATATTCACATACCATTTAATTAAAGATACAATTCAGTGGTTTTTAGTATATTCTTTGAGTTGTGTGGCAGTCATCAAAGTCAAGTTCAGAACGTGTCATCCCCATATGAAGCTCTGTACCCATTAGCTGTCCTCCCCTTTTCTCCTCAACCTCCCTGCTCCCTAACCCATTCTGGACAGTACATATAAAACATTCTTAAGTTATGTGGTCTTGTGTCATTTTTTTTTCACTCAGCATAGTATTTTTAAGATTCTTCCATATTGTGACATGTATCAGGACTTTGTTTTTATTGCCAAATAATATTCCATTGTATCAATATACTATATTTTATTGACCAACTAATCAGGTGATATACATTTGGGTAGTTCCCACTTTTGGGTTATTTTTGAATAATGCTTCTGTGAGCATTTGTGTGCAAGTTTCTGTTTGGACGTGTGTCTTTATTTCTGTTGGATACACATCTAAAAGTGAAATTGCTGAATCATTTGATAACATGCTATTTGATATTTTTTAAATTAATCTTTTGATTAATCTATGTTTAATCATTTGGTAACTCTGTGTTTAACCTGCCAAGTCATTTCCCAAAGTGGCTGCGTCATTTTACATTCCCATTAATGATGTTTGAGGGTTCCAGTTACTTCACATCCTTGTCAATACTTGCTATCAGCTGTCTGTTTGATTATAGGCACCCTAGTGGGTGTGAAATTGTATACAATTGTAATTTTGATTTATATTTCCCTGATTATTAGTGATGTTGGGCATTTTTTCATGTGCTTATTGATGCCAGTTGTATATCTTTGGAGATCTATGCAGATTTTTACCCTGTTGAAAGGTGGGTTATTATTATTATTATTATCTTGTCTTTTTGGGGCCGCACCCGCAGCATATGGAGGTTCCCAGGCTAGGGGATGAGTTGGAGCTGTAGCTTCCAGCCTACACCACAGCCATAGTAATGCAGGATCTGAGTCGCACTTGCAATCTACACCACAGCTCACAGCAACGGCAGATCCTTAACCCACTGGAGCGGTGCTAGGGATCAAACTCGCGTCCTCATGGATACTAATCGGGTTCGTTAACTGCTGAGCCACAACTGGAACTCCTTTCTTTTTATTATTGAGTCGTAAGCATTCTGAATACAGTTTCCTTATCAGATATATAACTTGAAAATATTTTCTCATTTATAGATTGTCTTTTCATTTTTATGATGATGTCCACTGATGCATGTATTTTAAACTCTGACAGTGTCTAACTTACCTGTTTTTCCCATTGCTGCTTATGCTTTTGGTGTTACAGCTAAGAAAGCTTTGCCTAACCGAAGGTCACAAAGATTTGTACCTGTGTTTTCTTCTAAGAATTTTTATAGTTTTGGCTTTTGCATTTAGGTCTATGATCCATTTGGAATTTTTGTGTGTGGTGTAAAGAATAGGTGCAACTTTTAATTTTTGGTATGGAGGCATCCAATTGCCTCAATATAGAATATTTTCAGATAGGGCTGAGAAAAGAATATTCTTTCCCTCACATAATTGTATTGACATTCTGGTTGAAAATCACCTGATGATAAATGTGAAGGTTAATGTGTGGATTTTAATTCTATTCCATTGACCTGTATGTCATCCTTTTCTCAGCACCACACTATCTTCATCACTATTGCTTTGTTAAAAGTTTCAAAATTGGAAAGTGCTAGCTTCTACTTTTTTTTAATAGATGGTTTTGACTGTTCTGGGTCCTTTATATTTCCATGTGGATTTTAGAGTAAGCCTGTCAATTCCTGCAAAAGTTAGAATTTTGATTGACAGTGCACTAAATCCGTTTATCAGTTTAAGGAATGTTGCCATCTTAACAGTGTTTTTCCTGTTCATTGACATGGGATAGGATGTCTTTCTATTCATTTGGGTTGTTTTTTTTTTCAGTAATAATTTGTACTATTCAGTCGTACTTCTTTAAAAATTTATTTCTAAGTATTTTGTTTTTTGGTACTATGGGAAGTGGAATTATTAAATGTTTAGATTTTTCATTGCTAGTATATAGAAATGTAATTGATTTTTGTATATTGCTCAACCTTGCAGAACTTGTTCATTCGTTCTAATAGCCTTTTTTTTTGTGGATTTCTCAGGATTTTCTGCATATAAAATGTCACAATCAAGAGAGTTTTATTTCCTCCTTTTCAGTCTAGGTGCCTTTTATTTTTCTTACCCGATTGCCTTGGCTGTCACCTCCTGCACAATGTTTAACAGAAGTGATAAGAATGAATATCCTTGTCTTGATCTTGGGAGAGAGAATTCAGAGTTTAATATTAAGAACAATGTTTTTTTTTTTTTTTTTTTTGCCTTTTGTCATTTTATGGCCGCGGGTTTATGGCCGCACCCGCGGCATGCGGAGGTTCCCAGGCTAGGGGTCTAATCGGAGCTGTGGCCACTGGCCTGCGCCGCAGCCACAGCAACGCAGGATCCGAGCCGCGTCTGCAACCTACACCACAGCTCACGGCAACGCCGGATCGTTAACCCACTGAGC
>PVHT021183661.1:5088179-5167564 GCA_004024745.2 Catagonus wagneri
AATGTTTGTTAACTGTAGATTTTTTGGTAGTTTTGGTAGACACCTTTTATCAGGTAGGAGAAGTTCCCTTTTAGACTTAGTTTGTTGAGTATTTTTGTCATGACAAAGTTTGTCAAACTTTTCTGCAAAGCTTTTTTTCAAACAATGCTTTTTTTGCATCTGTTGAAATTATCCTGTGCTTTGGTCTATTGATAGGATGCGTTACATTAATTTATTCATGACTGGTAAGTCAATCTTGCATTCCTGGGTGAAATTCTACTTGGGTTATGGTGATTAATCCTTTTTAATCAGGGATTTTTTTCATCTATAGTCATAAGAGATACTGATCTGGAGTTTTTTCTTAAAAATCTTTGGCTTTGGAACCAGGTCACATAGAATGAGTTGGAAAGTGCTCCTCCTACTTTTTTGGAAGAGTTGTGAAGAACTGGTGATTTCTTGCTTAAACCCTTGGAGGAATTCACGAGTGAAGCCATTTGGGCCCCGCAGTTTCTTCGAGGATGGTTTCAAATTTACTGATTCAGTCTCTTTACTTGTTATAGGTTTCTTCAGATTTTCTATTTCTTTTGAATCGGTTTTGATAGTTCGTATCTTTCTAGGACTTCATGTAATCTGAGTTATCTGAATTTGCTGGCATACAGTTTTGTGTGATTGTTGACCAAGCGTCTGCCCTCTTTATCTAGGAACTGTCCGCCCCTGTTCTCTGTAGCTCAGCCTGTGGCCGAGTTCCCTAGCTGCCTTCATAAAGTATGAGCCAGGCTGCCTAGATGCCACTGGTTGCTCCATTTGACCCACAAGGGGTTGAGAAAGCTATTTTTCCTTCATTCACGTAGTCCAGTAACAGGTAAGATCAGAAGCACTTGGCAGCCACACTTGCCATCCTATTACCTGAGAAAACAGAGGAAAACATTCTGCAACGAGAGGCATCAACAAAGCTGACTTGAGTGAATAGGGGAGGCAGAGGTTTGGTTAGGAGTAAATCCCAGTTTTAGTTCATGTTATTGAAAATGGGCCGCAACCTCCTGATGATTCCGTGCTCTCACAGCCTTGTGCTTCCCTTGAGAAGACGTCTTTCAGATACAACTAGTACAGTCTTGACTAATAGAGAACCTGTTCCTGGGGAGCGGGCATAGTTACCGGAGGCAGCGGAGGCTGCTTTCTGTGTTCTCAAGGTAGCGTCACAGTTAGCGGTGATTCTCGGTCTCAGGAGTCTGGCTGAAAGTAGTCAGAGAATGACAGGAAAAGTGATGTAACCCATCCGGGAACATCCTTCCTGTTAGTAGCTAGTGAACTGAGGCAATTTAAGGTCAGAAAATCACTTGTTTGGGTGAAAGATCATAGCCATATTCTCTATCACACCTGATTTTCTTTCCTTTTTACGGCTGTACCTGCGGCATGTGGAAATTCCCGGGCGAGGGGCTGAATCCGAGCTGCAGCTGCAGGCTTGTACCACAGCCACAACAACACTGGATCTGACCCACATCTGCAACCTACACCACAGCTCACAGCAACGATAGGTCCTTAAACCACTAAGCGAGGCCAGGGATTGAACCCTCATCCTCATGGATACTGGTTAGGTTCTTAACCTACCGAGCTACAATGAGACCTGCTCTTTTTTTTTTTCTTTTTATGGCCAATTTCTAAAACTAAGCTAGAGGTTCTCATTGGGAAGATGGAGAATCTGGCAGTTAAAAAAGAGGATCTTGGAGGACCTAGGTCCCTGCAAAGCACTTTCTTCTAGGTCCTGCATTGAACCAAGGGATGTGGCTTCTAGGACCAAGGATAGAGCCTGAGTTACAGGGACAATATTCCAGTGTAATTCTAGAGAAAAGCCATCTTGCCACCCTACCCTACATTCCAGTTTTGCATGTATGGTCTAAGACCGAGGCTCTTAAATGGATCAAAGGTGATGGGCGGGTCCCTCAGTGTTTTCTGTGAAGGAACAGAAGGTATGTGGCCATGACCCTGTTTCTGGAATATCATTTAGCAAAATTAGGGCTGTAAAGGCAATAAAAAAAATTTTGGTTGGAATTCCCTGGTGGCCTAGCAGTTAAGGATTTGGTGTTTTCACCGCTGGGGCTCAGGTTTGATCCCTAGCCCAAAAACTTCCACATGTGTGGTCACGGCCAAAAAAATAAATAAATAAAAATAAACCAAAAAAGATTTGTGTCATGGAGTATTGTCAAGTGGGATTCCTCAAATAGAACTTCTTGATGATCCATGAAATACATCAGTAATTTCATGTACCTCATTGTGTCTAACAAAAAGGATAAGATATATCCTTTTGGGCCAGGGACCACCTGGAGATTTGTTTTTTGTAGTTATATTTCCTGCACCGTTGCATCTCGGGTAGGGGTTGGTTACGTTGATCATTTTCCACCAGTTGCAGAATCAGGAAGAACCAGAGCTGCACCAGACTGGGGTTGTACTAAAGAAATAATAGATATTACCTAAAGATCCTGAATGAAGAACAGTGGTTCTATGAAATCTCCTCAAAGCACAGTAGCTGGGTGTGACGTTGTCATTGGGGAGATGATAGCTATAGTATGTTAGCTAAGGTCAGTTTTTTGGAATTTTATGTGCAGTAGAAGAGGGTATGTGTTAGGCAGGAAAGGGAAAGATTGTAACTGATGTCTTCTGCGATGATAACCCTAGTAATTTTGAGAACGGCCTCTCCCTTTCATCCGCCTTGCTTACAGTGGGACTGTCTGCAGCCATGTTTTGAAAATAGAACACAGCCCTTCGGCCACTTTTGATAGGTTCAGAGGTGGCCATCTGGCTCCAAGTTGACCCAAAATCTGTTCCTTAGACCATTTTGCTATTTTATTGGTTAAGTAACAGGTGTCTGACCCAAGCTGGGAATGCCAGGTTTTGAGAGAGAGACTTTTTCCAAAGACTGAACCAGTAGCAAGTAAAGCTATTGCAGACCATCATTTTCCACTACGTGACTAAGGAGGAAAAGAAGGAAGAGGGGGGATGAAGGCAGCATTCAGAGCAGATTAGAGATGATAGACTAGTTGTGTTGTGTTCAGGTCCCTGCTTCCAGCTTGCTCCCAGGGTCCTACTGACTACTGCCCTTAGGTTCTGTGACCCAGCCCTTAAATCAGATGTCTCTTTTTGTTTTAATCAACTTTTAGTAGGTTTCTACTACCTACAACTAAGAGAACTAATGCAGTCTATTAAAGAGAATAACATCATATTTGCCACATTTATGGTAATGCTTTTAATGTGATGATTCCTTACACTATAATTCCTCTTCTTCCTCTTTCTTCTTTTTGTGCTCTTGGTGCCTAGAACAGTGTCCAACATCAATAGACACTCAGCTCATGTTTATTGACCTGAATTGAACATAAAATAAAGAAAGGTAAGAAGGATATTCCCCCTAAATTCTGCCGCTAGGTGATTCAAACCATTAAATTTCTCCCTGGACCCAGATTTGTCCACATAACTTTTGTCGTGTTTATTTAAGTGTAATCCCAGGACAGACCAAGTTATGTATTCTACTTTTTTTTTCAGTAACAATATATTATAAATATGTTTCCATGATGTTCACAGCCTTCAAAACTGCCATTATTATTGCCTCAATAATGGGAAAGATAAATTTAGAAAGTATTTCTACTGAATACTTCATAAGGCAAAACAAATTGAAAGTGCTTTCATCACAGCCAACGAGGTAAATCTGTTGCCCCCTCCTTCACTGTACTGTCTTCCCTTGCAAAACCATATCCTGCTCAAATCCAACTCTTCTTTTGCACCATCCCTACTTCTGCACTTCTGAATGTGGCTGGAGGAAAAAAAAAACACAACCACACTGGACAGGTCTCACTTTCAGTTCCTGATCATTTAACCCCAAGAGGACCCTTAATGCTGCACAGTCCCCCATCCTTTATTTCTTGAGTTTATTCACAGTCCCGTTCTCCTAGGTGATTATTTCATTCTTTTCACCTTCAACCTCTACCATTGTCTCCCCCGGCCTCTATGTGAGCTGATGACCTTACATTTTCTCTCACTGAGACATGAGAGGCAATCGGAAGAGAATTTTAAGACCCTACTACCACCTCTCCTAGCAATATCCATTTGTTCTAACATGCTTTGCCTTCGCTCCTGTTAACCATGAATGAACCGAGCATGTTCCTTCCTCTCTTGCTCGCTCTGTCTCTTTTCTTTTTTGGCTGCACCCACAGCATATGGAAGTTCCTAGGCCAAGGATGGAATCTAAGCTGCAACCTATGCCATGTGCTGGGCCAGGGATTGAATCTGCACTGCCACGGAGACATGGCCAGCTCTTTCTCGGCACCGATTCTGTCTTCTCTCACCAGCTCAGGGATTTTGCTTCAGGAATTCCCTGCCATCCCCAACCACCCCTGTCACTTGCATCACTATGATTTTCTTCTTTACTGGACTCTTTTCGTAAGATTACAGATGTATCATTACTTTTTTCCTTAAAACACACACGTGCATATGCGTGCATGCATGTACACACTCAAAAAACTTCTCATGACCCACTTGACTCTCTAGGTACTGGTCCATTTCTTTTTTTTACTGAAGGATAGTTGATTTACAACATTATATTAGTTCCTTCTGCCCCACTTCATGCCTTCCTTTTTCAAGAACTCCTTGAGTCTGTGGTTCTCCACATACACTCTGAGATACAGCATCAGTACCACCCAGCAGCTTGTTAGATATGCAGATTCTTGGGCCCCACTTCAGATCTAATGAATAAAATATTCAGTGGATTTCCCCCAGCAATATCTTTAATAAGTCCTCTAGATGATTCTGATACAGGCTAAAAATTGAGTACTACCATGTAACCTATAGTTGCTAACTCTTAATTTCTGTCTTCTCATTGTCTCTTAAATGCATTCCAGCCAAGCCTTAGACTCCTCCTCTGTCAAGGTCAAGAATGACTTCCATTGGTGGGAACTACATTTCTCATTGTCAGAGAGGGAGGTTACAGAGAAGCAGGATAGGAAAACTAGAATGAGTTCCGTGGTACCAAAACTGTTAGAGAAAGCAGTATGAACTCATGTTTATCTTAATATATTAGGAAACAATTATGGATACATGCTCATACGTGTACGCACACTTACTGCTGTCTGCTGAGAGGGCCTAGAAGCAATGACACCCCAATAGCCATGAGCACGCTCAAGGCCTAGATATTGGTTTCTAATATCATTCTTTAATAAAAGGAATCAGGGCCTCTTGAAGAACTAGCTGACTTTAGGGCTGGAGTGGGAGAAAAATACAAGCTTAGCTAGTGTATCTTGTAAAACCAGAAAACAAAGTGCCACAAACGAGTGTTTCTTAGTTCAGGACACTACAAGCTCTAGTTTTCTTTTTATCTCGCTAGCTAATTGTTCTTAGTCTCTTTGGCTGATTCCTCATCTCTCTGACTCTAAACACTGGCATGTCCCAGGAGCTTTTTCCAGCTACAAATCACTCCCTGGTGAATTCCTCTAGTTTTGTGACTTTAACTACTATCCGCAAACCCCGAATTTCTATCTTAGCTAGATCTCTGCCATGACCCTAGGCTTTTATATACATCAGATTTTTTTTTTCTCTTTTTAGGGCCACATCTGTGGCACATGGAGGTTCCCAGGCTAGGGGTCCAATCGGAGCTGTAGCCCCCAGCCTACACCACAGCCACAGCTCATGGCAATGCCAGATCCTTAGCCCACTGAGCGAGGTCAGGGATCAAACCCGCATCCTCATGGGTGCTAGTCGGGTTTGCTAATCGCTGAGCCATGACGGGAACTCCTACATCAGATGTTAACAAGCAGGTAAGGTTTAACTTGGCCAGAACTGAGCACCTGATAGCTCCCAGACAAACCTGCGCTTCCTGCAGTCTTTTCAGTTTCACCCTTTTGGTTGCTCAAGTCAAAAACTTTGGAGTCATCTCTGACTTGTCTCTTTTTCTCTTAATTCACGTTTAGCCTATTAGAAAAATTCAGCTCTACTTTCGAAAAACATCTAGAATGCAGAGTTCTCTTGTGGCGTAACAGGTTAAGAATCCATCACTGTCACTGCAGCAGCTTGGGTCCCTGTTACTGCATGGGCTTGCTCCCTGGTCCAGGAACTTCCACATGCCATGAGCGTGAACGGCCCCCCTGCCCCCCAATATCCAATGTAATCCCTCGTCACCACCTCCATCACTATCATTCAGGTCCAGATAACCAATATTTCTTGTCTAGATTTGTAGAAACAAATTCCTAATTTTTCTCCCGGTTTCTTGCCTTGAATTTCTCATGCTGTCAACATATTAACAAATGATCCTAACGAGTTTGTAGGTCAGATCGTGTCACCTTCCTGCTCACAATTCTTTGTTGATTTTCCAACTCTCTCAAAGTCTTTGCAATTACCCGGAAGTCCCTTTGCGATCTCCTCAGCCCACAGCGCCTCCTGACTTGGGATCCGTCACTCTCCTGCTCTCTCACTCCAGCCCGGCTGTGCAGACCTTAATCCAGGCACACAGGTGCCTCAGGATCTTGGCACTTACTGCACTTTTGGCCGGGAATGTTAGGTTTATGGTCACTTGTTTCGCAATAGCAGAAAACTGGTATAGATTGAATGATCTGAATGACAGGGAAGCTCTTGAACAAATACATTTATAGTAGGTTGTCTAACACTGAAATAGTCCTACCTCAGTGGCAGGTAATTATAAAATAATGAAAAAGAAACATAAACCCTAGCATATATTTTTTTCTGTGTATTCCCTTTTAGTCTTTGTACATATGCTCACATATTTGTAAACAGTTCCATGTATATATATACAACTTTGTGTATAATTTTATTAAAATATTGACCTCTCCCCTGACCCTAGACTTGTGCGTGTAAATCATTGACCATGACTGACCTCCAAAATAACAATTTCATATAGCTCTCCTAATAAATTGCAACATCCACCCCTACTCTCAAACTGCTATTTCCTTTCTTTGCTAACTTTCCTTCCAAGTGTATATCACCGTCTATTTTACTGTTTATCCTATTTCTTTTTATATCTCACTATAAGGTAAGCAGACACCCTTACCTGTTTTGTTCATGCCATATTCTCAGGGTCTAGAGGAGTGTGTGGTCAACAGTAGATCTCTAGTAAATGTGCAGTGTCACATAAGTGAATGGAGGCTGGTGGTGGAGATGGGAGTTCGCATGCACCACTTTGCTGGACAGAGACACAACCTGAAAAATTGGGTGGGAATTTGAAAAAAAACCCCAGGAGCTCTGTACCTACCCTCAAACTTTGGAGTTTCCAAAAATCAGCATTCTAGGGAATGTTAGCTTCTGTGTTGAAATGTTTTCAATTGAACACATTACAAAAAAAAAAAAAAGGCTTGTGTGATTTCGTTGTCAGATGACCAGGTCAGAAAACCTGGGAGGCAAATTTAGAAACTTGGGAATGGAGACAACAGCAATCAAATGGCTGCTTTCTTTTCTTTTTTGACGTAAGGCTAATTGCAGGACAGAGGAAGGAAATGCTGCAGACTTCCAAGGACAGGCTAGGCACCAAGCAGCATGCTCTCACCTCGGCCCCAGGACAAGGCGGGTGCCTGTGTGCGGGCTGAGGGTCTTTAGCTCGGTTTGCGGCGAGAGGCTAATTATCCAGAAAAGACCATCTGCACGAGGAGAGAGATGTCCTCTAGTGTTACTGAAGTTTTTTGGCCCTTGTAAGAGAAACATGATTGATTAAAAAGATGGTATGAGTCTTTCTTTTTAGGGCCGCATCCTTGGCGTATGGAAGTTCCCAGGCTAGGTAGGGGTTGAATCTTGAGCTGCAGCTGCCGGCCTATACCACAGCCACAGCCACACCAGGTCCAAGCCTCGTCTGTGACCTACACCGAAGCCTTAACCCACTGAGCGAGGCCAGGGATCGAACCCTCTTCCTCACGGATACTAATCGAGTTTGTTACCACTGAGCCCCAATGGGAAATCCATTGTGTGAGTCTTTTAAAAATGGCATTGAATATCTGCATGTTTTATTCAGCACTGTACCATATCTGAACGTAGAAATCTCCTCAGTCCACCTTCAGAGGATCTCTAGAACATTCGGATTAGTCTGTGACCATATCTTCCGTTTTCTTAGACTATTATCCTTGCAAAAAAAAGAAAAAAAGGTTTTTTAGAGTTCCCATCGTGGCAAAGCGGTTAATGAATCCTACTAGGAACCATGAGGTTGTGGGTTCGGTCCCTGGCTTTGCTCAGTGGGTTAAGGATCCGGCGTTGCTGTGAGCTGTGGTGTAGGTCCCAGATGGGGTTTGGATCCCACGTCACTGTGGCTGTGGTGTGGGCCGTCAGCTGTAGCTCCGATTTGATCCCTAGCCTGGGAACCTCCTTATGCCACAGGTGTGGCCCTACAAAGCCAAAAAAAAAGAAAAAAGTTTATCTGTACAATGTCAAGAAAATGAAACTGGTTCTATTGTTCTGCTCTTTACTGTATTGGCTGTTTATATTGTCTAATATTGTGTCAAATAGTGTTCCTATTTATATATGTTTTAAAAATAGTTACAATTATAGTATATAGAGACTATTTTGATTTTTTTTTTTTTTTTTTGATTTTTAGGGCCACACCTGCAGCATATGGAAGTTCCTAAGCTAGGGATTGAATTGGAGCTGCAGCTGCTGGCCTACACTCCAGCCACAACAACTCAGGTCCTGAGCCGAGTCTGTAACCTACACCGTGGCTCATGGCGACACTGGATCCTTAACCCGCTGAGTGAGCCAGGGACCCACATCCTCTTGGACATTAGTCGGATTCATTTCTGCTGAGCCACTATGGGAACTCCACTATTTTGATTTTTTTTCCCCATAATATAAAATGTGGTCGGGCATATTTCTGCATAATCCTCATAACTGTGATGTCAGTAGCTATACTCTTGCCCAGAATTACTACACGGCCATTTCCGTTTTTGCATAGTTGGATTATTTATTGTAAATAGCACTTGAGCACTCCACCTGAGAGCCTCTCTTCCTCTCACAGATGGGGTATGCAGAGCTGGCCTTACGTGTCAGCTGAATAACTCCTGGCCTATTTGAATGTGAAATGAGACCGATCCCCCTGAACTTCTCTGTTAGCTTGCTGGGTTGCCTAAAACCCCCATCATCAGCAAAAGTTAGGCAAAGGCTGAAACTTTTTTTTTTTTTTGCCTTTTGTCATTTTATGGCCGCACCCGCAGCATGTGGAGGTTCCCAGGCTAGGGGTCTAATTGGACCTGTGGCCACTGGCCTGCGCCGCAGCCACAGCAACGCAGGATCCGAGCAGCGTCTGCGACCTACACCACAGCTCACGGCAACGCCGGATCCTTAACCCACTGAGCAAGGCCAGGGATCGAACCCGCAACCTCATGGTTCCTAGTTGGATTCGTTAACCACTGCGCCACGACGGGAACTCCCAAAGGCTGAAACTTGAGTTAAGCGCCTGTCAACCCTTCTGTCATCATCGCCCATCACATCCCCATTGCTCCCTGCGGTATTAGACCCGCCCGCCACTCACCAGCCAGATGTGAAAAGAATGGGACCGGGGACAGCTGTGTTTTGTCCTGGGGCCATGGGCAGTGTCTCTGCGGGGACTGCTGTGTCTCAGGCCCGGGAGCCCTGCAGCCAGTGGGGAGGCTCCAGAAAGAGGAAGAAGAGTCCCGATCTGGGGTTGGAGGAACCCCCACTGGCATCAGCTTCTAACCTGTCACCTCTGGGTGACATCTTCCTCTAGCTCTCGCTCCCCTCGGGGTCCTATTCTGAAATGTCCTATACCATGGGCTTTCAGGCATCCGGAGGGACATGGAAATCCATGGGAGACCTCTAAACGGAGGCCCTTTCGTATCTGCTCCCGATGGCTTCGTGCAGTGGGACACAGTGACTACTTGGAGGAGCCGGAGTGCGGCCACCGTGATGCACAGTGGTCCCTGCCCTTTGCTTCCATTTCAGAAACAGCGTCAGCGGCCTCTGGAATATTTCAGTGAATAACAGAGCAAGGAAGACAACTGGAGTAATTGCGTACACGATGTGCTCTCACTGTTGTTATTATTATTCCTGGGAAGTGGGCTGTTTGGGTGAACGAATTCACATAGTGTTTATGTGGGGGAAATTAAGTTAAATATCTCTGGTGTCGGTAACCTGACTACCAGCCAGCTCCAGCTGGGCAGCCAGAAGCCTTAAGTAGAATGTGTTTCCAGCATCTGCTGCCTCTGCTTTCTCTTTTTATTTTTTTATTTTTTTTGTCTCTTTTAGGGTCACACGTGCGGCATATGGAGGTTCCCAGGCTAGGGGTTGAATTGGAGCTGTAGCTGCCGGCCTACACCACAGCCACAGCAATGCCAGATCCAGGCCACGTCTACGACCTACACCACAGCTCGAGGCAACGCTGGATCCTTGACCCACTGAGCTAGGCCAGGAATCAAACCCACATCCTCATGGATACTAGTCGGATTCATTTCTGCTGTGCCACAACGGGAACTCCTTGCCTCTGCTTTCTAAGGTGATAATTTTCCAACTTTGGCCTGCTCAGTGTCCCCGAGTTGGCCAGCCTGCTTCCCCTTATGGCCTCTTGGTGTTAAAAAGTCAATAATCAGGGAGTTCCCTGGTGGCCTAGAGGTTAAGGATCTGGCATTGTTACAGCTGTAGCTCAGGTCACTGCTGTAGTGTGGGTTTGATTCCTGACTCAGGAATTTCTGCATGCTGCAGGTGCGGCCAAAAAAAAAAAAAAAAAAAAAGGACCAGTAATCAGCTCTTCTGTATCTTGGTGTATCTTGGGCTTCCCAAGCTAAGTGGAATTTCTTTAAGAAATATGTGGATTTTGTGCCAGCAATCAGAGATACCTGGTGATTGAAGTGATGGCTCTTGAGCACAAAGAACAGACAATTCAGTATCTGCCAGTTCAAACCACAGGAGGCTTTGGGTAACTGAAGCCCACCCTCTGGTCGCTTTCCCTGAGAGGTCGCGACTCAGTTTCCTGTTAAGGGAAACCAACCCTGGTTTTCACCTGCTGCTCTCAGTTGGGTTTTCATACCAGGTGGTTCGGTTTTAGACAGTCTGATTGTGATGGGAGACTTCGTAATCACACACAAGTGCAAACACGAGAGGTTGGCAGCGGTGACTTTCCCTGAGTAGTCCGGAGCTTGGCACTTAATAGGCATTTAGGAAATTCCTTCCTCCTGCTTATATGGAGTAGAATTGCAGAGGAATATTTAGGCAGTAAATGGAGATAGTTCTGTACTGCAGTGGGGGTGATTTTTTATTTTATTTTAGAGCCATACTCATGGTATATGGAAGTTCCTAGGGGTCGAACTGGAGCTACAGCTGCTGGCTACACCACACCCACAGCAACCCCAGATCCCAGCTGCATCTGCAACCTACACCACACCTCACAGCAATGCTGGATTCTTAAGCCACTGAACGGGGCCAGGGATCGAACCTGTGTACTCATGGATATTAGTCGGTTTGTTACCACTGAGCCGCAGTGGGAACTGCTGATTTTTTTTTTTTTTTAATTAGATGAATCACCAATGTTCTCAGGAGGTAAGTCCAGCAAACCTTTGATCCCGGTCTCCACCGCTGATGCAACTCCTGTACTTCAGATGCTGGAGGGCTGACTCAGACAGAGACTCGGCCTTGAGACCCCCGAAGGGGTAGATGGGACTGAGGCTTGAGCATTTCTTTCTCACTGGCAACGGCCTTTAAATATCGTGATGACAAATTTAACACTGGTAAAGATGGGTCCATAGTGAAGAGGTTCCATCAGAAGTGGGCACACTGATTTGGCATTGCACAGCAGGAATACCATCAGGTGACTGATGTTGAATAAACGCGGTGGAACGTATACGGCAAACATGCTACTGTTTGAATTCTCTTGGTTCAGTAAGATGCCAGTGAAAGTGCTCGGGAGCCCCGGACACACTTTGTGGCAGGGTAATGTTTGAGCTGTTGACTAGTCTCCCCAGTCCCAGGTCCCATCATTTGCTGTTTCTGTCCCTCTTTAGCAGAAAGCACATAAAAAAGAAGCCTCCTTCTTGGCTTTGCATTTCAAAAGTCCATGCCCTGTGCGACCGAGGGTGGACTGGGACATAGAGTTGGGAAGCTGAGGAGAGACCCCCTCGTAGCCAAGCTGGGGCAGAGGCCAGTGCAGCCAGAGGGAGGCAGTTTCCCTCAGGGCCGCCCGGAATGGCCCTGTGGCCTTGGTCTGGGCACCCAGGAGCCAGCTGGGAACCAGCTCAGTGCTTGCCCTTGAGTGAACATCATTCACCCTCAGAGCCGGGGGCTGGATCGCCCAGCTCTGCGCTGGGATCTGCGACACCTTTACTTCCGCGGCCACCAGCACGTAGAGGCTGTGCAGCAGGATTGTCCCATCGTGAGGACAGCCCCCCCGAGCTTGCACTCTTTCAGGACACCTTTAGACCCAAGCAAAGTGGCCTGGGGTCTTAGACACCCAGCAGGTGAGCGCGGGGTAAAGGGAGAGTTCCCCAGACCCTCCTGAGAAATGGAGAGTGGGGAACAACTTGGGAAGGCCTTGAGCTGGCACAGTAGTTACACAGCCTTCTTACAGCATAAAAGGGCCTGGTTGGGTGCTAGAGGGTCTGGCTTTTAATCACAGCTCTGCCTCTATTTTTTTTTCTTTTTTTTTTTTTTTTTTTAGCACCGCACCCACGGCATATGGAGGTTCCCAGGCTAGGGGTCTAATCAGAGCTACAGCTGCCAGCCTACACCACAGCCACAGCAATGCCAGATCTGAGCTGTGCCTGCAACCTACACCACAGCTCACGGCAACGCCAGATCCTTAACCCACTGAGCAAGGCCAGGGATTGAACGTGCATCCTCATGGGTACTGGTTGGGTTCTTAACCTGCTGAGCCCCAATGGGAACTCCAGTTATTGCAAGTTTTACACTCATATCTTGCCTCCTTCCCCCATCCCTCCCGCCAAAAGGTAAAATCCTTCTTTCACAGACCCTGTGGTTCTGTCACAGCACATTTTTGACCTGAGGCATTGGTTTCAATATTTGGAAATGTCTAAAGGTCATTTGGAGCCACGTGTGGTGGAAAAGGCTGATGTGTAGAAAAGAACTGAGCTCCAGCTGCTCTGACGGTGGAGTCTTATGATCCTGTATTTCAGGTTGGAGTCACCTTGAGCCCAGTTTTGAATGCCCTGTGGTGGTTTGCCCAGGGATGTAGTTTTTGTTGAGCTTTCAGATCCTTCCCCCAGAGTGCAGCTTGCTGATGCCAGGGTGAGCACCTCTTAGCTGCTCGTGGGCAGCCTCTGCCAGTGAGGTCACCACGGTGGCCTGCTTTGTCATCAGCTTCTCAGGTCTCTGCCTTTGCCGCAGATAGTGCTATTTCATCCTCCCTCTCCCCCAACTTCCTTCAACGATTGACACCAAATTAAAGTAGTAAAGGATGATGCGTCTCAGAACGTACTCATCATAAATGCTAATTACGTACCCACTCTCATCTCAGTTTATAGATGCTCTTCTGGGCAGAGAAGCCTGTTGAATTGACGCCGTGGTCGTGTCTTGAGTGCTTCCTAAATATCCGGTCAGATTGTCCTGTGAGGGCTCGAGGGCCTATCTCCAAGCTTCTCTAGACCAGGAGCTCTGGCTTCCATCCACTCCTTTATTCTCCAAATAAATTGTGGTTACCTGGTGCCAGGCAGTGTGCGAGGCTGGCGTGATGCGTAAGATCCGAGTCTTGACTGGTGAAGCTCATGGTACTGGAGCCGGGATGGACACATCTGCAATGAACTGTGATACAGCATAGGGAGTACAGGTGGAGATGTATAAGAAACAGTGGAAATGTCGAGAAAGAAGGTAGCCAGGGCTTTTCTTTGTGGTAGACTGTGCTCTCTCTTTTTTTTTTTGCAAAAATACACTGCTCTTCTCTCTCTCTCTCTCTCTCTTTTTGGTTCATGTCCAAGGCATGTGGAAATTCCGGGGGCAGGGACTGAACCAATGCCACTGTAGTGACAACACTGGATCCTTAACCTGCTGAGCCACCAGGGAACTCCTATGATATTGCTCTTCTCTGTGGCGAGGATTATGCTTCCCTACTGTTGTTATGCTGCGTCTCCCTATTATCATCAGGCTTGGCCATGGGACTTATTTGGCTGCATAAATGACATATCATTTTGAGTCAGAAGCTTTAACAGCCAGTGTATAATCGGTCATATTCTTTCCTTTTGCCCTTCGCCAGGATGACTAGCCAATATTGCAGATTGTTCAGTCAGCCTGGGTCTTGGAGTGGAGCTGACATGTGATGGTCATGCAGAATAAGTAATAAATAAATCGTTGTTTAAAGCCAGTTGAGATTTTAGGGTTATTTGTTACTGCAGCGTAACCTGGTAAATTCTGACTGATAAGCTTACTTATCTTTGTAGCTCGGTGCCTGACACATAGTAACTACTAAGAAAAAGTTTTTTGAATGAAAAAAGTGCTGAAGGGATTAGACAGGCTTGCATGAGAGGGTGAGGAAGGGAGGTTGAGTGGGGTCTGGAAGGGCTTATGTGAAGAAGTTCAGCAGGCAGTTGACCATGATGGATGTTACTCGCTTTTCCCGATGAACTTGACAGGCAAGGTTCACAGTGAGTTTCTCTCTCTTGGTGCTTTCTGTTTGCTTGCCATGTCACAAGCAAGCTTTGGAAACTGAATGATTAGGCAGAAAATCGGTATTAAAATGTTATTGGGGGGAGTTCGCATTGTGGCTCAGCAGGTTAAGAAACCCAGTGTAGTCTCTGTGAGGATCCGGGTCCAATCCCTGGCCTTGCTCAGAGCATTAAGGATCCAGCATTGCCATAAGCTGTGGCATAGGTTGTAGATGTGGCTTGGATCCAGCATTGCTGTGGCTGTGGTGTAGGCCAGCAGCTACAGCTCCGATTTAACCCCTAGCCTGGGAACTTCCATATGCCGAGGCTGCGGCCCTAAAAGGGAAAAAGAGGGAAGAAACTTATTGGATAGGTCACAAAATCATTGGGGAGGGGGCAGTGGGATGGAGAAGCAGAGCTGGGGGCTAAGTTTTCAGGAATAACACACCAGAACTTCTCGGAGAAGGCAGCATCTCCCCAATTCATTAGAAAGTATAACAGCAAGTGGCTATAACAAAGATGCTCAGTATACAGTGGATGAAAGAATATGGAACTTCCTTCTCTTTCATCTAATAGTTCCAAGAAGAGCAGTCTAGTTCGGTGATCATCCAGAGACCCGGAATAATTCCCAGTCATTGTCCCATTATCCCTTAGGGAATTGTCATCATGGGGGTTATCAAAGCTGAATGGCTTCCTTATCTGAGTTCTTACCTTTGGGAAGAAAGAAGAGGAAGCACTTTCAGAATCTTGTCCAGATGTAACACGTCTACCTGCTTATATTTTATTGGTAAGAAGTGAGTCACCTACCCATACTTAACTTCAAGGGACATACAATGTAGTGAGGTAGCCATGTATTCACCTAAGGACTATTAGTAGGTGTATTAGTCAGCTATCATAGCAATTAGTGCTGTGTAACAAACACCTTCTGAGCGTGGTGGTTTTTAAATCACAAGCATTTGTTCTCACTCTCACAAATTGGCTCTTTGGCTGCTTTTCAGTTGACCTAAGCTGGGCTGGTCAGGAAGCCTCTGATTAAGCCTACAGGTTGGCTGAGCACAGTGCCAGGCTGTGTGTTGGGTTCAGGCCTGTTCCACATATATTTGTTCTGGGGCCCAGGCAGAAAGGGAGGTGTCTTTTTAGGAGCATGTTCTTCTCATGATAGAACTATACAAGAGTGAGCCAAAATGCTTGATGCCTCTGGAGACAGCCCAGAAGTGCCACACTGGGAGTTCCTGTTGTGATTTAGTGGGTGAAGAACCTGCCTCATATCCATGAGGATGTAGGTTCAATCCCTGGCCTCAATCAGTGGGTTAAGTTAGGGCGTAGGTGGCAGACATGGCTCAGATCTGGCATTGCTGTGACTGTGGTATAGGCCACAGCTGCAGCTCCAAATCCTAGCCCAGGAACTTCCATATGCTGCAAGTTCAGCCCTTAAAAAAAAAAAAAAAGTGCCACATTATCACTTTTACTCATATTCCATTGGTCAAAAAAGTCACATGACCAAGCTTTCCATCAATAGTGCAGGGAAAATATTCTGCCTACTCTTTTGGGAGATGTTACAGGCTCATATGGCAAAGGTGTGGGTGTGTAATTCTAATACAGGGAGCACATGAATAACCAGGAACATTCAACCTACACCCTATGAGTTAGGGAGAGGGTGTATTTTGATAGAACTTTCTGCCTACTTTTTTCATTTCTTGGCGTTCATTGGTTTTGTATAGCAACACTGTCATGAACTAGGAAGAATTTGGGTCCGTCTGTATGGAACTTGGTGGAAAAATTCAGTGTGTACTTATAATGAGATAGATAAAATATAAAATATTAGGGAAGATATTAACTATTGAATAAACATGAAACAAATCAATTTTTCATGAGAAACTTGTTTGTGTCTGTGAACCTAGTTATTTTATTGAGGTATAATTCACATAAGAAAATGTATCTATATAAAGCATACAATTTGATACGTAACCGCTTTTAGGTATTAAGATTTTATACTCGAATGGGATTCTTTCAAATCCTGTGGAAATTTCTTGTGGTAGCAGTGATAGATTTTTAACAATAGATTGTACCATGTGAAATTGCCAGAATTAGGTCATTCTTGACCTGCAAAAATGGCAATTTCATATGGTTTAGCCTAGTACAATGAAACTTTGTCTAACAGAGTATTTCACGATGGAGTCGAGGAGTTCCCTTTGTGGCTCAGTGGTAACGAACCTGACTAGTATCCATGAGGATACTGCAGCTCCAATTCGACCCTTAGCCTGGGAACTTCCAGATACTGTAAGAGCGGCCCTGAAAAGACCAAGGGAAAAAAAAAAAACAAACCAAAATGTAGTTGAAGCTTTTTCTTCCAGCACATATTGATGTCAACGTACTAATCTTGATAATTAACTAATAACAACAGCCAAGTATCATATTTAAACCATTTTAGCCTCACCTTACCAAAGTTGGCATTTTGCTTTGAATCCAGAATACTTGTTCACACACACACACACACACACACACTTTACACATTTTTAAATTAAAAAAAATTGGCAGCATCAGTTTCACTTCAGGTAAACAAAAATAGTAAGTAAGCTATTTTATTTAAGCTAGGAATATCTTTTGACAAATCTGCAAGGTGAGATTCACTTATAAAAAAATCCTCATTTCAACTCAGATGTTCTCAACAACTCTTGCTTGCTTTCTTTTTTTTAGGGCTGCACCCATGGTTCATGGAAGTTCCCAGGCTAGGGGTCAAATCAGAGCTACAGCTGCCGGACTACACCACAGCGGCAGCAACGCCAGATCTGAGCCATATCTGTGACCTACACTACAGCTCATGGCAACACCGGATCCTTATCCCACTGAGCAAGGCCAGGGATCGAACCTGCATCCTCATGGATACTAGTTGGGCTCCTTACTACTGAGCCACAGTGGGAACTTCCTTGACAACTCTTGCTTTGAATGCCAACACACTTTGGTATGAAAAAGTGAGATCCTGATCCTCTGCTTCACCGAAAGCTGAAACCAGATGGACTCTAGGAGCTTGCATTTTGTTAGAATTCCTCATTTTGGTTTCATCCTTCAGTGTGCAACTCAGAGCTAGAGACAAACATTTACATGTGTTTCTTGAAACTCATGATTTCAGTTAAAATTCATGCTGTATAGGGCTTTTACATCTTTTTGACATTGCAGCAAAATCATGAGTACACAAACGCTTGCAATGTTTCCATCATATTTCATATTAAAGAAATCTTCATTTATTATCTCAAATAACTCATCTACAGTAGTTGATTTGGCACTTTGTGGAACAAATAGTGTTTCTCCAAGCATTTCTTTTTGGGTCTTCTAATTAGTGCTATTAATTGACACACTCACACCTATAGTTACATCAATAAATATCTGTATTAGTATGGTTTTTTTCATTTGATGAAATGTCATCTGTGTGTCTGCTAATACTGTCATCTGATGAGGGGGCTCTTTTTTCTCTTTCCTTTAGTTGTGGTTCCAATTAGGTTGTGGATAGTTTCCATGCAGGCAGATAAAAAGAACAATTCTGCCTTTATGTGAAGCATTTTAGCTTTAGCTATTAATTGCATGACTGTTAACACGCATTCTGATATTGTTGCCAATTGTATGACAGAACTTTATCTCTTGTTTTGAGTATTCAGATGCTTAGAAATGATTGCATCTTTTTCTGTTTAATGCTTAGGAATTGGCCTGAGGTGATAGTTCACGTGGGGCCACTGCTTTATTTGCTAACTGAAGATAGGACATCTGAACTGAGGAAGAGAAGACTTACCAGGGCAGACAAATCCAAATTTGAGACATTCCTTATAAATTCCTAATGCACGACTCATAATCCTTGTGTACTGCTGTGTTTGTCTTATGAATCTAATAGCATTTATTTATTTATGTATTTATTTTGCTTTTAAGGGCCACACCTATGGCATTTGTAAGTCCCCAGGCTAGGGGTCGAATTGGAACTGCAGCTTCTGGCCTATGCCACGGCTACAACAATACAGGATCCGAGCCACGTCTGTGACCTACACTGCAGCTCATGTAGGATCCTTAATCCACTGAGCAAGGCCAGGGGTTGAACCTGCATCCTCATGGATACTAGTTGGGTTTGTTGTTGCTGAGGCACACCAGAACTCTGTCTAATAGCTTTTAATTAAAAATTTTTCCATAATTAGGAGTTCCTGTAGTGGCTTAGCAGAAACGAGTCTGACTAGCATCCATGGGGATGCAGGTTCGATCTCTGTGGTGTAGGTCGCAGACATGGCTCAGATCTGGTGCTGCTGTGGCTGTGGTGTAGGCCAGCGGCTACCGCTCTGATTCGACCACGAGCCTGGGGACTTCCATATGTCATGGGTGCAGCCCTAAGGAAAAAAAAAAAAAAGGCAAAAATAAAGATTTTCTGTAATTAAATTTGTATAAAATAAATATTTAAATATAAAACATTCATTGGAACTAGAGACCTTTATGCTTTCAGAAAATCTTTTGGTCAGTATACTTCTAGGTCATCTTCATTTTTTGAATGTTTTAAAAGCAAATTATGGTGGGAGGGAGTCTAGGAAGGTGGTGGAGCATGAAGCACCAGTATTCTGTCTACCAACCAAGGCAATAATTGCATTGGCAGAATTTGTCTTATTTAACTATTTTGGAACTCAGAAATCTATTGAAGCCTTGCAACTTCCAGGGGAGGCTTAACAGTAAAATGTAAATTGAGGTTAATTTCAGTCAATTATAGCTCTTGCTGTGGTAACAGTTACCCATCCCATACTCTTTAACCCAATGGCAAAAGCCCTGCACCCACTCATGGAGCAGCCTGCACACAGCTTGCAGATGCCAGGATGGGCGATAAGCACCTTTTCTTCCAAATGTTAGGGACTTGTGCTCTGTCTGCTGATTGATGCTTCTGATCGTGGAAGTACAGACCAAAGAGGAGGGTGGTCATTGTTGTACCTCCCTTAATTCTTGCAAGTCTCTCCCCCTCCAGCTGAAATGACTTCCAGGAGATTTAAAAGGCTGATACCTTCTCCTCCTCTCATTATTAAAGACCAGGACATTAAAAAACAATCACATTGTACATATAGGGAAAATTAGAAAGTGTGCATGTCCAGGGAGAGCTGCAGTCTCAGAAAAGATCTGAGGAGACCTTACATTTTCACTGCAGGCTCATCCTTTGAACAGAGACCGCCTACAACAATCAAAAACAAAAAACAAAGAAATCATACATAAAAATAATAACCCAGCTTTCATGGGCAGGAGGAGAGTCTATTTCCAGAGTTACCACATTATTAGATTTAAAGCTCAGTTTTCAACAAAAATTCACAAGGCCTACAAAGAAACAGGAAAATGTGGTCCTCTAAAAGGAAAAAAATCAATAGAAAATGTCTCTGAAAAAGGACCTGATGGCAGATCTACTAGGCAAGGACTTTAAAGCAGCTGTCTTAAAGATGCCCAAAGGACTAAAGGAAGATGTGGGAAAGTCAAGAAAATCATGTATGAACAAAATGGAAATATCAGTGAAGAGATAGAAAACCTAAAACAAACAAAATAACTCCCCTAAGCCCCAAAGTAAAAGTAGAAAATTACAATAAGTGAAATGAAAAATTTACTAGAGGGATTCAAATGCAGATTTGAGCAGGCATAAGAATTAGTAAACTTAGGACAAGGGAAATTATCTAAGCTGAGGACAGAAAGAAAATGATTGAATAAAAGCAATAAAGCCTAAGGGGCCTGTAGGACACCATCAAGCATAGCAGCATAAGCATAGTGGGAGTTCCAGAAGGAGAAGAGAAAAAGGGGCAGAGAGAATATTTGAAGAAAAAATGGCCAAAAAAACTACCAAATTTGATGAAAGGTATAAATATCCAAGAAGATCAAGCAAGATGAACTCAGACCCATATATTAAAAAAATATTAGTCATTATTGGTTTGTAATACAAGTTTAGTTTTCTACATAATTTAAGAGACTAATGCTTTGAAAAGAATTATTAGTTTATGGTTTGGGGCACACAATGCATAAAGATACAGTGTCGTGACATCAACAATTAAAATGGGTTGGGACAGAGCTATAAAGGAGTAAAGATTTTGAATGCTATTGAAGTGAAGCTGGTATAAATTCAAATTAGAGTTTTACAAATTTAGGGCATTAAATGTAATCCCCATGACAGCAACAAAGAAAATAGCTATAGAATATATACAAAAGGAAATGAGAAATGAATTTTAAAAATTCAAAAATTGTGAAAATTAAGTGAAACTCTTAAACAAGTAGAGGGTCAAAGAGGAAATTAGGAAATGCTTAGAGATGAATGGAAATGAAAACATGGCATATCAAAACTTATGGAACACAGTGAAAGCTGTGTCATGAGGGAAATTTACAGTTTAAATGCTTACAGTAAAAAGAAAAAGCTGAAGTCAACAAACTAACTTTACAGATCAAGGGATGAAAAAAAGCAGCTAAGGCCAAAGCTAGCACAGTGAAGAAAATAATAAATATTAGAGCAGAGGTAAATTAAAAAGTAAAAAAAATAGAAAAAATAGAAACTGAAAGTTGATTCTTTGCAAATATCAACAAAATTGACAAGTCTTTAGCTAGATGGACTAAGAAAAAAAGACTCATTACTAAAATCAGAAGTTAAGGATATTACTACCAATTCTACAAATAAGAGGAATTATAGGAGAATGCTTTGATCAGTTGTACTCCAAAAAACTGGATAATCTAGATGAAATGAACAAATCCCTAGAAATACAAAATCTGCCAGTGCTGAATCACACACACACCACACACACACAGAAATAGAAAATCTGAATAGATCTATAAATAGTAAAAAGATTGAATCAGTTATCAAAAATCTCCTGATGGCTTCTCTGGCAAATTCTAAGAAACGTTTAAAGAACTAATACCGGTCCTTCTCAAACTTTTCCAAAAGTTGAACAACAGTAAACACTAATGCCTGTGAGGCCAACATTATCCTGATTCCCCAAACAAAGTCACTACATGAAAAGAAAACTACAGGCTATAACATCCCCTATAAACATTGATGCAAGAATACATAATGACATTGTAAATCAACTATAATAAAAAATTTAAAAACAAGCAAAAAATCCACAATGAAATATTAACAAGCTGAACTCAGCAGTATATTAAAATGATGATATACCATGACTAAGTGGGAGTTATTCCTGTAATGCAGGGATGGTTCAACATATGAAAAGTGATCAATGTAATATACAAAGTTAACAGAAGAAAATTAACAAACCATGTGATTATCTCAATGGATACAAAAAGAGCATCTGACAAAGTTCAACAAGATCTCATGATAAAAACACTCAAGAAACTAGTAATAGAAGGAAATTACCTCAACATGATAAAAGTCATATATGAAAATCCCCAGCAGACATCATACTCAATGGTGAAAAACTGAAAGCTTTTCCTCTAAGATCAGGAGCAAGGCAAGAATGCCATTCTTGCCACTTATATTCAATGTAGTACTGGAAGTTCTAGCCACAGCTGTTAGATGAAAAAAATAAATAAGTGCATTCACATTAAAAAGTAACTTTATCTCTGTTTTCAGATCATGTCATCTTATATGTCGAAAACCCTAAAAATTCCACAAAACACTTGTTAGATGCAATAAATGAATTAGACAAAGTAGCAGGATACAGTCAACATGCAAAAATTAGTTGCATATCTGTACACGAAAATGAACAATTTGAAGTGGAAATTACAAAAGGAATTCCATTTATAACAGCATCAAAAGAATAAAATACTTAGGAATTAACCGATGAGGCAAAAGATTTGTACAATGAAAACTACAAAATATGCTGAAATAAGGAAAACATATTCATTAACATTTTGCTTTGTTGCTTCTGGGTTAGATGTTTGATTCTGTAATTATAAAAAATACTTCTAATGTGACTTTCCACACTCACAAAGGACAAATACCATAGGATTATCTCAATAGATGCAGAAAAAGCTTTTGACAAAATTCAACACCGATTTATGATAAAATCTCTCCAGAAAGTGGGTGTAGAGGGAATTTACCTCAACATAATAATGCCACATGTGATAAGCCCACAGCTAAATCATACTCAACAGTGAAAGGCTGAAAGTATTTCCTCTAAGGTCAGGAACAAGACAAGGATTCCCAATCTCACTACTTCTAGTCCACATAGTATTGGAAATCATAGCCACAGCAGTCAGTCAATAAAGAAATAAAAGGAAACTAAACTGGAAAAGAAGTAAAACTTTCCCTGTTTGCAGATGATATGATACTAGACATGGAAAAACCCTAAAGATGCCATTAAAATACTACAGTTCATCAATGAATTCAGTAAAGTTGCAGGACACAAAATTAATATACAGAAATCTGTTGTATTTCTATACACCAACAACAAACTATCAGAAAAATTAAGGAAACAATCTCATTTACTATCGCATCGAAAAAAATAAAATACCTAGGAATAAAGCTATACAAAGAAATAAAGAACCTCTATTCAGAAAACTATAAGACTCTGATGAAAGAAATTGAAGATGACACAAACAGATGGAAAGATATACCATGCTCTTGGATTGGAAGAATCAGTATTGTCAAAATGACTATACTACCCAAAGCAATCTACAGACTCAGTGTAATCCCTCCCAAATTACCAATGACATTTTTCACAGAACTGGAACAAAAAAATTTAAATTTGTATGGAAACACAAAAGACCCCAAAATAACCAAAGTAGGCTTGAGAAAGAGGAGGAATCAGGTTTCTTGACTTCAGACTGTACTACAAAGCTACAGTAATCATAAAAATATGGTACTGACACAAAAATAGACACATATGTCAATGGAATAGAATAAGAAGCCCAGAAATAAATCCATGTACTTATGGTCAACTAATCTACAAAGGAGGCGAGAATATACAGTGGGGAAAAGACAGTCTCTTTAATAAGTGGCGTTGGAAAAGTGGACAGCTACATGGAAAAGAAAGAAATTAGAGCATTCTCTTAACACTGTATACAAACAATAAACTCAAAATGGCTTAAAGACTTAAACATAAGACAAGAAACCATAAAACTCTTGGATGAAAACCTAGGTAGAACACTCTTTGACATAAATCCTACCAGTATTTTTTTTTTGTCTCCTGACGCAAAGGAAATTAAAGCAAAAATAAACAAATGGGGCCTAATTAAACTTAGAAACTTTTACACAGCAAAAGAAATCATGGACAAAAGAAAAAGACAAACTACTGAATGGGAAAATATTTGCAAATGATATGACCTATAGGAGTTAATATCCAAAATATACAATAGCTTATACAACCCAGCCTCAGAAAAAAACAACCTGATTAAAAGATGGACAGAAGAGCTGAGTAGACATTTTCCCAAAGAAGACATATAGGTGACCAACAAGTACATGAAAAGATGCTCAACACTGTTAATCATCAGGGTAATGTAAATCAAAACCCCAATGAATTATCACCTCACACCTGTCAGAATGACTATCATGAGAAAGAATACAAATAACCGAAGTTGCTGAGGATATGGAGAAGAGGGAACCCCTGCACAGTGTTGTTGAAATGTAAATTAATGCAGCCACAGTATGGAGATTTCTCAAAAACACTAAAAATAGAACTACCGGATGATCCAGCAATTCTACTCCTGGGTATATATCTGGAAAAAAAAAAAAGGAAAATACTAATTTGAAAAGATACAGGAACATCAGTGTTCATAGCAGCATTTATTCATAGTTACCAAGATATGGAAGCAACTTAAGTATCCATCAGTAGAAAAATAGATAAAGAAGATGTGGCATATATATACAATGGAGTACTATTCAACCATAAAAAATAATGAAATTTTGCCATTTGCAAAAGCATGGATGGATGTGGAAGGCGTTATGCTAAGTGAAAAAAATCAGACAGAGAAAGACAAATAGTATATGGTATCACTTGTATGTGGAACCTAAAAAATATAGCAAACTGGTGAATATAACAAACTCACAGATACAGAGAACAAACTAGTGGTTACCAGTGGGAGAGGGGAGGGGTGAGCGAAAAGATAGGGGCAGGAGACTAAGAGGTACAAACTACTGTGTATAAAGTATATAAGCTGCAAGTGTATATGGTGCAGCATAGTGATTATAGCCACTATCTTATAATAACTCTAAATAGATTATAACCTTTAAAAATTGTGAATATGTTGTATACCTGAAACATATTGTACATCAAATATACTGCAATAAAATGGTTAAGATAGTAGATTTTATGTTATGTGTATTTTACCACAGTAAGAAATTAAATAACATCAAAAGTTCAAAGAAATGAAGTGTGCAGTAAATGACATGAAAAAATTTGAAACTTTAACTTTCACTTAAATAAAAACTATGAAAAACATGCACAAAATGAAAATATTACTCCCTCAATAGGGCACAAAATATGTTGAAAAATCACTCCTGAAATAGTAAAGGTATATTCAATGAGTAAAATTTATTAAATTGTTTCTTCTTCTTTTTTAAAAATACAAAGAAATTCTAGCAATAACCTCAGTTTGGCTCATTGGAAACTTCGGAAGCAAATCAGCAATAAAAAGCAAGAAGCAACAATAGAAAGAATTATTAAAAATCAATTAGTTCTAAATAATATCAACAATGAAAAACCAAATGTAATTTTACATCATTAGAAAAATTGTGAAAGTTAACAAGAAAACTAAATATTTTATATTTATCTGAAAGCCTGTCACCGACCAAAATCAAATTAGTTAAATTAACCATCGGATGAATTATGATGTCTAATTGTCAATCAAAGGCACAGGCAGGTGCTATGTGGTGTTGCCACCGCTGAGTGCTCTCTGGTGACATCAATAATGCATGGTTTTGAATGCCTGTGATTAATATTTACTAAATGCAAGTAAAGATGAAATACTTCTTTCATAGATGGAGCCATATAAATAGTGTTCAGATATTTTCGGTCATCATTTTTTTTCTGTTGTTTTACACAACAGAAATTTATTTTCTCATGGTTTTGGAGCTTGGGAAGTGCAAAGTTAGGTGGTGGCCACTTCGGTTCCGATGAGAGCTCTTTTCCTGTCTCGCAGATGGCTGCCTTCTTCCTGTGCCCTCACGATGGTGGAGACCGATTTATTTTTAAATACATTAAGTTTTTAAGAGTATTTTTTTTTCTTGTTTTGCTGAACTGGTGGCATATGGAAGTTCCTGGGCCAGGGATTGATTCTGAGCTGCAGCTGCAACCTATGCCACAGCTGCAGCAATGCCCAATCTTTAACCCACTGCATTGGGTCAGGGATCAAACCTGAGCCTCGGCAGTGACCCAAGTTGCTATGGAGACAATGCTGGATCCTTAACCCGCTGCGCCACAGCGGGAACTCCATGAGCATTTTTATATTTACAGAAAAATTGTTCAGAAAGTACAAAGAATCCCTATATAGCACCTCCCCGCTCCCACCCCTACTTTCTTGTTTTCCCCTATTATTATTATCCTGACCTTTCCCAAAGAGTCACATAGTTGAAATCATATTGTATGCAGCCTTTCAGACGGGCTTTCATTGAGCAATATGTATTTGAGGTTCTTCTATGTCTTTTCATGACTTGATAGCTTTTTTTTTTTTTTGTCTTTTCATGGCCGCACCCGCAGTGTATGGAAGTTCCCAGGCTAGGGGTCAAATCAGAGCTATAGCTGCTGGCTTGCATCACAGTCATAATAACGCGGGATCCGAGCCATGTCTGCAACCTACACGACAGCTCATGGCCATGCCGGATCCTTAACCTACTGAGCGAGGCCAGGGATGGAACCCACATCCTCACAGATACTAGTGGGGTTCGTTACCACTGAGCCACAATGGGAACTCCTTGATAGCTTATTTCTTAAAACTGTTTTTATTGCTGAATAGTATTCCATTGTATGAATATGTTATAGTTATATCCATTCAAACATCTTGAATGTTTTCAATTTTGGGTGGTTATGAATAAAGTTGCTATAAGTATTGTGTGCAGGATTTTTTTTTTTTTTGGTGGACGTCATAGTTTTCATCTTATTTGGGTTAGTACTTAGGAGCACAATTGCTGGATTGTATGGTAAGCCTGTTTAGCTTTGCAAGAAACTGCATTTCAATACAATACCAAACTGTATTTCAAAGTGGCTGTACCATTTTACTTACGTTCCCACCTGTGATGAATGGGAGGTCTTACTGCTCTGTGTCCTTGTCAGCAACTGGCATTGTCAGTGTTTTGGATTTTTACTAATAGGTATGTAGTATTATCTCAGTATGCTTAATTTTGCAATTATCTAATGAAGTATGTTGAGAATCTTTTCATATGTTTATTTGCCTTCTGTATATCTTCTTTGGTGAAGTGTCAATTCAGATTTTTTGCCTATTTTTAAATTTGATTATGTATTATTTTGAGTTTTAAAAGTTGTTTGTATATTTTGGATACAACTCCTTTGTCTGATGTATGTTTTGCAAATACTTTTTTTCAGTTTGTAGCTTTTCTTATTCTCTTAACAGGGTCTTTGGGAGAGCAGAAGTTTTTAATTTTAATGAAGTCCAACTTATCACACTTGTGGATATCCAAAAAGTCGGGGCTAAACTAAAAGTTACCTAGATTTTCTCCTATATTATCTTCTATAAGTTTTATAGTTTTGCATTTTACATTTGGCTGTATGATCCATTCTGACATAATTTTTATGAATAGTATCTAGATTAATTTTTTTTGCATGTGAATATCAGGTTGTTCCCTTGTAGAAGAAGGATACTTAAAAAAAAAAAAACCCAACAACTGTTATTTCTGCACTGGATGGATTTTGCTTCTTTGCCAGAGATCAGTTTATTCTGTTTGCGTGGGTCCATTTCTGGGTGGTTTATTCTGTTCTATCACTTTATGTGTCTGTTCTTTTATAGGACCACTCTGTCCTGATCACTGTAGTTTTACACTGTTTTAAAGTCAGGTAGTGTTAGAGTTTCTGTTGTGGTGCAGTGGCTTAAGAATCTGACTGCAGTGGCTTGGCTTCTGTGGAGGTGTGGGTTCGATCCCCAGCCTGGAGCAGTGGGTTAAAGGATGTGGAGGTCGCAGCTGCAGCTTGGATTCTATCCCTGACCTGGAAAACTTCCATATGCTGTGACTGTGACCATAAAAAAAAATAAAGTCAGGTCCTCCAACTTTATTTTTTCAGTATTGTGTTGGTTATTTTGGGTCTTCTGCCTTGCCCTATAAACTCTGGCAACAGTTTATCCACAAAATAACTTGCTAGGTTTTGATTTGAATTGCCTTGAATCCATTGATCAGGTTGAGAAGAACTGACATCTTAACAGTGTTGAGTCAGATTCACAAACATTGACTATCTCTCCGTTTATTTAGTTCTTTGATTTCTCTCATCACAGTTTTTTTTTAAATATATAGAAATTTTAAATATAGAACTTGTATATATTTTGTTAGATACCCAAGTATTTCTTTTTTTAATCATCCTTTTTAATGGCTGTAAAAATGCTTAAACATCTTTTTAATCAATGCACAATATTTACAACCATCAATCCTTTGTGGCCAAGCCACCTATTTTCTTGCCTGCACCACAGCCACAGCAATGGTGGTATCCAAGCCAAATCTGCAGACTACACCACAGCTAACACTGGATCCTTAACCCTCTGAGCGGGGCCAGGGATTGAACCTGCATCCTCATGGATCCTAGTCAGGTTCGTTAACCGCTGAGCCATGAAAGGAACTCCCAGGCCACCTGTTTTCCACTTGTGGCTCATCAAAGTGCTATGACCCATGGGTTGGCAATTCTTTGATAAGTCGCAGCAGCCACTACCACTGAGCATGAGACACCACAGTCTCTCTCACTGCCACTTCTTTATTGAGAACTGGATCTTGCCAGCTCTCGCTGTTGTGGCCAGTGTTGACACGCCTCAGGTGGATCCAGCTTTCCTTTACTCAGATATCTCTGGTTGACTGTTGGGATAGGTTCAGACTTGGAAATTTTTGTTGTGGAGTTTAGTCGGGCTTTTGTTTACCAGACCTAGATCAAACAGGACCTTAGCTGGATGTTCAGTGGTCAGCAAATTCCCTGTGGGGCACATCACTCTGAAGTCATTTGGATCCCACTGCTCATGGTTGTCCCCATGCCCCCCTGGACACTGAAGGGTAAGTACCACTGTTTGTCCTCTGTAATCCAGGTGCCCACCGTCTTCATTTAAATGGGGAGCTAGGGAGTTCCCTTTGTGACTTAGCAGTTAACAAACCCAACTAGGGTCCATGAGGATACAATTTTGATCCCTGGCTTCTCTCAGTGGGTTAAGGATCCGGTGTTGCCGTGAGCTGTGGTGTAGGTCACAGATGCAGCTCGGATCCTGCGTTTCTGTGGCTGTGGTGTAGGCCGGCAGCTGTAGCTCCGATTTGACCCCTAGCCTGGGAACCTCCACATGCCTCGGGTTCGGCCCTAAAAAGCAAAAAAAAATTAATAATAATAAAAAATAAATAAATTGGGGGCAGTCCTTTCAACTGCAGTGTTTTTTTTTTTTTTTTTTTACAGAGAACAGCCATTGGGTGCTTATCAAAGATAGTGGTGCTTCCTTCACCACCGATTCTCTGAAAGCCGTGGTGGAGGCCCCCTCTGGGCGCACGGTTACAAGAGAGGTGAGCTGGCTGCATATGAACATCCACTTCAGTATTTCCTTCTCCTTGACTCTTTGGGTCTCTCCTTGTACAAACATCAAGGGATTTCCTCCTTCTCCTTTTCATTTAGCTGACTCCAGAAGTCAGTTGATTTATTTAGGCAGTACATCGAAACCAGAGTCACTGGAGAGCACATAAGAATCAACAAATTTAGGTTTATTTACGCACAAACTTTTCAGTTCAAATGAGCAAAACCTTGCAATTCTTTCTCTTCCTGGGTGTTGGCTTTGTAATTGGCTTTCCATGAGTGCATGGATCTGATTCAAGTGGTAAGAGTGAGTGTCGGGAGTTCCCCTTATGGCTCAGTGGTTTAAGGACCCAATGTTGTCTCCATGAGGATGTAGGTTCGATCCTTGGCCTTGTCAGTGGACTAAGGCTCCAGTGTTGCTGCAAACTTTGATGTAGGCTACAGATGTGGCTCAGATCCAGTGTTGCTGCGGCTGTGGTGTAGGCCGGCAGCTACAGCTCTAATTAGACCCCTGGCCAGGGAACTTCCATATGTTGCAGGTGCAGCCATTAAAAAAAAAAAAAAAAAAAAATAGACCGAGCTTGTATTCAGAGCTGTTGGGTGAGGGTATGCAAGGATACTGGCTTCCCTTTCTGAAGTAACTGCCTCAGGTAAGGTCAGAACAGGGTCTCCAAACACGGCAGGGACGGCCTCTTTCTATAAGAGAAGAGGCTTTGCTTCTTTTTTTGCTTTTTAGGGCTGCACCCATGGCATATGGAAGTTCCCAGCCTAGGGACTGAATTGGAGCTGCAGCCGCTGGCCTACGCCACAGACACAGCAACGCGGGATCTGAGCCATGTCTGTGACCTACACCACAGCTCATGGCAATGCTGGATCCTTAACATACTGAGTGAGGCCAGGGACTGAACCCGCATCCTCATGGATACTAGTCGGATTCTTAACCCTCTGAGCCACATTGGGAACTCTGAAGAGGCTTTGCTTCTGCTGTCAAGAGGGGCTTGGTGGCTTGAGTTTCTAGGAATTATCCAAATCCTCTTTTAGAGTCATTTCTACCCCCAGATTCCCCACTCGTTCCTGATAACCATCCCTCACACATAAAAGTGTGATCATTCAATTAACTTTGTAATTTGGCTCCTTGTAGACAATATTTTGAGTTTGCTTTTTAGCCTTGTGTTTCAACTAGTGAAAAATTCTTCCAGCTCTGTCATAGAAACAATACTGCTTTTTAAAAAGTTGTGAGCTGAGAATTTAGAGCTCTGAGTATGTCATTGCTTTTCCTTCCCTAAGTGTTCTAATTTTAAGCTCATCTCTTGAGTTCATTCTTTGAATTCCTCTTGTTCTTCAGGTTAATTTTTTGGGGCCATGTCTACGGATTCCCTGGCCCCGGATCAAACCTGTGCCACAGCAGTGGCCCGAGCCGCACTGACAGTGCTGGATTCTTAACCTGCTGAGCCACAAGGGAACTCCCATGACTATGGCCACTTGGTTTCCCAAAGCCTTGTCTTCAGTGGCTACTTTACTCCGGGTGACCATATGCAGTAATTTCCCCAGCCGTCTTCCCACATACTCCAAGGGCTTCTGGAAGCCCACATCATACTAGCTGAATCTCAGCCTTCCAAAACCAGACCAGTGAGCCATTCTCAGATTCTCGTTTCCTCAAAATGCTATTGCTTGCAGTGATGTTTCTTCTGTCCTTTTTGCCTACTGTCCTTATTCTGCCTCCTTGAAATTTGAGATAACTATTTTGGGGTATTGAGCATGACTCTTTGGGAGCCAAAATGTCGCAATAACAAGGAGGGACAAGTATGTAGCCTTAAAAGAAAAGCTCGGGTTGTGCTGAGCGGTGCCTTTTCTTTGATCTGTAGGCTATCTTAGATCTGCTCTTTGGGTTGGGAGAGATGACTCAACCCAGGTGTAGTTTTCATACTACAGTGGGTCGGTCTTAACACCACCATCTCATATGTATATGGACCTTTAGAGAGTACAGACCGGAACCTGGCCTCTGCTGGCCTTGTCTCATCCCAGCTGCTCAGCCAGCTGTGAGATGGGCAGGACAAAGGGGCATGCTTGCCTTCGAGGTTGAGAAGTGAAGGGACTTTTCCAGGATTCCCAGGGTTGGCCAGTAGCTGTGCTAAGTATGAAATTCACATCCTCCCACTCCTCCATACTCCCCTCTCTCTCAGGTCCTGCCCTAACATTCGCCAGCCCAGGGCAAGAAGACATGAAGAGGCCCCCATACTCTCACCTAAATGTTAACAAGCTGAGTTCCTGCTGTGGCTCAGCGGGTGAAGACCTCGACACATGGAGTTCCTGTCATGGCTCAGCGGTAATGAACCTGACTAGGATCCATGAGGATGCAGGTTCCATCCCTGGCCTCGCAGTGGGTTAAGGATCTGGCGCTGCCACGAGCCGTGGTGTAGGTCGCAGATGTGGCTTGGATCTGGCATTGCTGTGGCGTAGGCCAGCAGCTGCAGCTCCCATTTGACCCCTACTCTGGGAATTTCCATGTGCCGTATCTGCGGCACTATATATGTGTGTGTGTGTGTGTGTGTGTGTGTGTGTGTGTGTGTGTATACATATATACATATATATATGTATAAGCAAACAATAATCAAGCTATTGATTGTTAAAGAAAATATACTCTATCCTATCTTGACAGTTTGGAGTTTCCAGAAGCAAATGTTGAGACTGAATTTGGCCTGCTGGGTATTTATTAGTGATCAACACAGGAGGAAGTACACAGAAGGAGGAGTCTGAGGCAATGCAAGGTCCACTCAAGCCTTAGCCAACCCCACCCGGGTATCCTACAGCTTATATGTCCCCTTAGAAGGTATCAGGGTTAGGTGACGTGACTGGGCCATCCCTCCCCACCCCAAGCACTGGGCGTGCCTTTGGATGAGGTGGCTCTGTGCGGCTGCGGCAGGAGCTGACCATTGGGCAACAAGTCCTTCCTCTAACAACTACTCCTTAATCAGTACTGGCTCAACTCAGGAAGGGGCAGCAGGGCCAGAGACCCTCATTCCCTTCCCACTCCCGGACGACCTGGCCGCCACATCCAGCCTCCATCCGCCTGCCTCCTCAGCTGCCCCTTGGGCCTGTGGGTACACCATGCAGGGGCTTGAGGCCCGCTGGGAAAGACATATGTGCCGGAGACACCCCCCCTCCGCCCCCCCCCCGCCCACATCCTGGAGGTGGAATTCCGGGTCCCCAGTACCAGAGACCGGCCTAAAAACAGAGGAGGCAGGCCTTCATTCTTGGGCAAAGGGCTGCAGAAGGAAGTCCCTGGGGGGCGGCGAGGACAGGGGCTGATAGGGACCCTCTTGTTGGGGTCTAAGGTACTGCTATCAAAGATCCCAGCGAGATATTGGGAGACATAATCAAGAACTTGCCTAAGGAAGGTTCTGAATTTCTTAGGAAGATTGACTCTCACTTAATATTAGATAAAACAAAGGCTTACAAAATCCCCATGAGGACCAGAGATTGTTACTATTAGCTTTATTGCTGTTGTCGCCGGGCCAGGGCCTCATGCCACACTCCGGGTTCACCCGTGGTCCAATAACCTCCCACCCTCCCACCCCCCCGCGGTGGAATCCTCCCTGCGGGTGTAGGTCAGGATCGCCCTCCATCCCCCGCCACCGCCCGCCGCCTGGTCCCCGGAGACTAGCAGAGCAGGGCGCTGTCGGGCGCGTGGGGGAGCCGGGGCAGGGACGAGCGCGACCAGGAGCCAGAGCGATCGCGGCCAGAGAGGGAGGAGGCTGCCGGGCCCAGCCTGACGCAGAGGCGGCAGCGGCGGAACAGGCCACTGCCGGGGCGTCCGGCCACCAGCCACAGCCGTCCCTCCGCCTTCTGCTGGCGCGGCTCCTAGCGCGTGGGAGTGAGTGCGTCGCGCGCCCGCCGGGGGTCGCAGGCTCCGGGCATCCTTGGCAAGCCAGCCTGAGAGGAGGGAGGTGCAGGAACGCGCGCGAGGGGCGGAGGCGGGGAAAGGAGCGGGCGAGGCGGAGGCGAGGGAGCGGAGGGAGGGAAGCCAGGGGAGGGAGGGACCCGCCTGCCGCGCCCGGGCCGCTCGGCATGTGTGGCCGCAGGCGCCGGTCGCCTCTGCTGTCCCGGGGCTGAGCCGCGCCCGGGTGTCCAGGACTGTGCGTGCTCGAGTGTGTGTGTGTGTGTCCGCGCGGGCGAGCGCCGCACCGGCCCGAGCCTCCCGCTCGCTTCCTCCGGCCGCGGTGCATGTTCGCCTCCTGCCACTGTGTGCCGAGAGGGAGGAGGACCATGAAAATGATCCACTTTCGGAGCTCCAGCATCAAATCGCTTAGCCAGGAGATGAAATGCACCATCCGACTGCTGGACGACTCGGAGATCTCCTGCCACATCCAGGTGCTGGTGGTGCGGGGCGAGGGAGCCGGTTACTCGCCGGGCGCAGGGCTCGGGGAGGGAGAGGCTGGGGGTGGGGGGTGGGGGGCTCTGCAGGTGGGCGTGCGCTCTCAGGGGCGAGGAACCCACCCGGGGGCCTGCGAGAAAGCCACATTTCGCTTCCTCCGCCCCCTAAGGCAGAGAACAATATCCAGAGATGGGGCATTGTACCCCACAGGCGCCAGGAGCACGTTATCCACTCCCAGGCGGGGCGGGGGTCTTTCTCTGGCTTGCACGCTGCGTGCACGTCTCGCAGCGATTAGGCTGGGTGCGCCGGGCAGCTACCTCCTGGGGGGACCCTAACCCCTCGGTTCCCTACCCCGTCAGGAATTAGGAGTTCCAAAAGCCTGGAGGGTTACCTGCGTGTCGCCCACTTTTCCTTCCTCCCTTCCTCCACGTGGGGAAGGCATGCACCAGTCCGGATTCACTCGTTTCTTTCTCTGGACCCCGGGCTCCGAAAATGCCCTCAGCCCCAGGGACCTGCTCCGGTTCCCCGCCTCTCGACTACCAGTGGCCTTTACTTCCCAGCGTGGGGCGGCGGCGAAGTTTCCCAGGAGTGAGAGAGGCCAGGCAACCCGGGGCTCCAGCCTTAAGGGATGGGGCGTGCGCTGCGCGGACAGAAGCTGCCTCGAAAGGAAGCCTGTGAAATTTGAGTGTTTCCGAGGAAGGAAAAGGGCTGTGAGGCCGGCAGGGAAGGAAGCCTGCAGGACCTGGGTCCCGGGAAAAAGCGCTCTTTGGAATACTGGTGGACTTCTGCTTTCATCCAAGTTGGAGAAGGCCAGAGTTGTTTGGGCGAAGGCAATGCCGCTGGGCTTGCAGGAGAACTAGTGTGAGCGGCAACAGTGTGTGTGTGTGTGTGTACTTTCAGTACCTACAACTGTACCCTTTCCCAAGACCCACTTGGGGCACAAACAACCTGGAAAGGCCCTGTCAGGGTTCAGCACTATTAAATCTATTTTACTTATTTATCTCTGAGATTTCTTTGTCTCACCTATCTCACCTACCTGAGTCTTGAAGCTCTAAGGCTGCGCTGTTTTTAAAAATACTGAGCACCCTACGCCCGATGAGAGCATGGGAACAGCATCTCCCAGTAGCCGGAATTCACCTGTGGGCTGTGTTAACCAAGAATGAATGAATGAATGAATGAATGAATGGTCTTTCCCTTTTTCCTTTTCTTGTGGGAGCTGGTGACCTGGGGACAGTGGCAACTAATTTGGAATCTGACAACTGGATAAGTTTCAAGGCAGGAATGCGGTGCCCTCTGACCTCCCAGGAAAGTAGGCTCCCACTGACTCTTCTGGAGGATCTTGAATTTCATTCTGAGCTAAGCACTGCTGCTAAACTTAATAATAAAAGGATTAGCTGGATAGGCAGTTTTTCTGCTGCCATAGGGTTGTGCACAAACATTTGGCATGTACTGTCTTGTGATTCCAAGAAAGTAGTCTGTGCACTTTGCTTTAAGTTCTAAAGTGGATGTGCAAGAACTTTAACCCATATTGAATAGGTGGGTGATAAAGGGACCAGTAGCAGCAAGTGGGGCTCTTGGGTTCTCCTGGGCTCTCAGCCCTTCGTGTGCCCTGTCCCGCCCCACTTGGAGTTGACACCACTGTTTTTTTTCCCCGTTGGGGAGGAAGTCTTCCTTAGATAAGTAGTCCCCAAAGGACATGTATTTGTTGTCTGGTATTCTGGGAAACAATAAATTGTAGCCAGTCGAATAACAATTTGGAACATTAGCGTTTTTATGGTCCAGCTGATGCCAAGGACGTTAAAATGCTGTGTTCCAAAATGCGAACTTCGGCATCGCTTAAGAAAATCAAATGTTTTATTTGGAGGCACCTCTGCCCCCAAATGGTGATTATCATTTAACCAATTAAAGTGAATTAAAAAGGTATTATTTTGATAATTTTGGACCTTATACCATCCTAGAGTAGTTCAAACCTGGGAACTGAAATTAGTTTTTGAGTAGAAGGTCACCAAAAAACGTTCCATTTGTTTAGGACAAGGACAAAACGATTTTTTAAAAAAGCACCTTTTGGAGTCACCAGTACATGCCCTGGGGACTCCATCTGTCGCTCCTTCTTTGCTTGCCTTTTTTCTCCATTCCAGGGAATCACAGAGTTAAAGGAGTGTCTGGATTTTTTGCACAAATCTTCATTCTGTAGCTCACAGTAAATGCAAGTTGCAGATTTCTTTTGTGAAACAATAGGTTTTAAATATTCTTTTCCAAATTATATAATTTGGGCAGTTATTGACAAAACTTTCTTTAAATTTTTTTATTAAAGTATTGTTGATTTGCAATGTTCTATCAATTTCTGCTGTACAGCAAAGTGACCCAGTCCTACACATATATACATTCTTTTTCATTTATTATCTTCTATCATGTTCTATCACAAGTGATTGGATATAGTTCCCTGGGCTATAGGGCAGGACCCCATTGCTTATCCATTCTAAATGTAATAGTTTTGCATCTACTAGCCTCAAATTCCCCGTCCATCCCACTCTCTCCCCCTCCCCCTTGGCAACCACGAGTCTGTTCTCTGTGTCTGTGAGTCTATTTCTGTTCTGTAGATACAGGTTCGTCTGTACCGTATTTTAGATTCCACACATAAGTGGTATCAAATGGTATTTGTCTTTCTTTTCTGACTTACTTCTCTTAGTATGAGAATCTCTGCTTGCATCTATGTTGCTGCAAATGGCGTTATTTTGCTCTTTTTTTTTTTTATGGCTGGGTAGTATTCCATTGTGTATGTGTACTACATCTTCTTAATTCATGACAAAGAAAACTTTCAAACAAGCAACCTAATGGCTCATTGTCAGTAGCCTGATAGCCAGTTCTAGTAGGAGATGCCAAGAGTCACTTGCTCTGTAGGATCTAGGACGCCCTCTCATTATGTCATTTGCATGTGAAAGTTTAGGGAGAGTGGAAGACAAATTCCAGCTGGATAGGGAGCAAAAGGGGAGGAGTCTAGGGCCCAGGCAGAGGCCTGGGGAAGGGAAGGACTTGCTGAATGTTCCCTCGGGCTTTTCCAGCTGAGCCAACCCTTGAAGTCTGAGACCTTGGAAGGGCATGGCTTAGTTCTAACCTCTTTCATGCAGTCTTGCTGCTTCAAGTAGAATGGTGTCCTAGTCATCTTCCCCGTTCCATCCACAAATGGATGGTATCCGCAACTCCTTCTAATGAGCTTACCATTTTACTGCTGACTTTTATTGAGTAAAGTGTAGAATGAATATTATTTATTCTTTTACAAATCCTGGTAAACATAGTTGATATCGGAATTGGCTGTGAATTTGATTTTGGATTTGAATAGAAATACTGGCATTGTGCTGAGCACCTAGTAGGCACTTAATAATTATTTATAGATGTTGATTGGATAATTTAATTTCCTGTTTAATTCATGAGGGTAGAAATGTTGGCTGTGATTGGTGTTGTTTGTCAAGGAGTCATCAGTGCCTGGAGTAGAACTTGGCGTACAGTTGTGTTCAATAAACACTTGTTGCTCCCCATTCAATATTTAATGTAGCTTATAACCTGTCGGCATGAGGGTAGCATGACAACACTGGATTGGGAATCAGGAGATACGTGGTTTAGTTATGTCACCAACCAGTCGCATGACACCGAATGAATCATTTGACATTTGGAATCAGTGTTTCTTCTTTTATAAAATAAGGGAGTTGCATGAGCACGGATGGCTTCAGTTTAAAAAGTCTATAGTTTAACTATTACCTAGGCCAGTTACCTTCGAGTAAAACATTGCTATTGACAAAGTAGTTGTGTACACATTATCTCATGGGATTTTCATTTATATCCTGTGTTATCTCCATTTTATTGATGTCATTGTGTTATTGAGTGTTAGCTCAATTTTATAGATGCAGTAAATGAGATTCAGAGAGATTAGGCATCTTGAGTCATCTCCAGCAAGTGGATCAAAACCCACGTCATTTGACTCAACATCCAGAGCCCTTTCTTCTCTGTAGCTGCCTCTTGAGACTTGAGAATTAGGATGCTTTAGGCTGCAAAGAAGAAAGTAGCCAAGTTCAAGGGGCTTAAGTAATAAGGGTGCTTATTATCTTAATAAGAAATCCAGAGAGAGGGTACCTTCAGAGTTGTTCAGCAGCTCTGCCTGGACCCAGGTGCTCTCCATCTTAACCCTCTGTCTCCTCATTACACCTTCATCACTTATAGCCATGGTGGCTGCCATAGTTCTGCATGGCAGTCGGGTACACTCATATCCACCATATAAGAGGTGGTATCTCCTCCTACATTTCTTTTTATCATGGAGGAACACCATTCCTGGAGGCCCCATCAATCTTCCCATCACATCCCGTCGGCCAGGATTGGATCATATTCCTGTGCTCTAGCTGCAAAACAGTCTAGAATGTATAGCTTTGAAATCTGCACTCTTTTCTGCTTATAATGGGAGGTGAGCTTTGACATGGAAGCAATGGAGATGTATGTGTGTGTGTGTGTGTGTGTGTGTGTGTGTGTGTGTGTGTGTGGTGGGGGCGGAACTGCTGTTGGCTAAACAAGCAGTAGTGTCTTTTCCGAACAGATCAAATTGAGTTATGATTATTGTTACAATAAAGCCGTCAGAAAAGTTTAATAAGATGCTAGCTAAGCCCTGGCTTATTTTAAGCAGTCTTTTTATGTTCAAATTCTGCACTCAGAAAAATGATTGGATAATCTTTTGTAGTTTGTGTTGTTAAAAGCTCTTTCAGTCCTTACTGAACTCATGGGTTCTGGGCAACCTCTGCTTTTGTTGAGGTGGCATTTTGGCCAGGCGGTTGAGAGCTTATGTCCTAGGGTGCTACTTGCTTGTGTTTGAACCTTGGCTCTACTAGTGACTAGCCAGGTGACTTTAAGTAGATCACTTTACCTCTTTGGGTCTCAGTTTCCTCACCTGTAAAGTGGGTATAATAGTGGCACAGAGGGAGTTCCTGTCATGGTACAGCGGAAACAAATCTGACTAGATAGCATGAGGTTACGGGTTTGATCCCTGGCCTTGCTCAGTGGATTAAGGATCTGGCGTTGCCGTGAGCTGTGGTATAGGTCGCAGATGTGGCTCGGATCTGGGATGACTGTGGCTGTGGTGCAGGCCGGCAGCTGTAGCTCCAGTTGGACCCCTGGCCTGGGACCTCCATATGCGTCTAATATGGCCCTAAAAAGCAGAAAAAAAAAGTAATGGCACAGACCTCATGGGCTTGTTGTAACAGCTAAATGTGGAATATGTGTCGGGTACTTAGTACCTCGTCTATGGTAAGAGCTGAAAAAATATTACTGTTGTCTATGACAGTAGACAACAGTTCAACCCTAAGTAGTAGGAAAGCTTTGGTTTGCGGTCTTATATCTTTAAGCCCACATTCCTGACTGTGTAAGACCTTAAGTGGTGGCTTAAGGTCTCCTGTTTTTTCTTGCTTTTTTTTTTTTAATCTGTAAAATGGCATAGTAGTTCCTCCATTGCCAATTTCCTTCGCATTGTTGAGATGATGTCTATAAAAGCATGCGTAAATGTTAAAACTTCACTCAAATGTAGAAGATTAACACTGTTCTAATTAATTTAGTTGAAAAGAGTGAGAGAGTTGTTTACTGCATCCCGAGTATCTTATCTGTTGAAACAGGAATTGGATGGTCACGTGCAAACAGACATATGTGCTAAATATCAGGCCTCGTGATGATCCTTCTGGAGACGTCGAAGCTAGGTCCAGCTGGCAGCCACGCTTGTTCTGCTAGTAAGGACGATACAACACTTTTCTCTATCAAACACATCTAGAATGCCATTCAGAGTACAGTAAAGATGAGACACAAAAGGAATAGAAGAGAGAGACAGTTCGTTAAATACTGTGGTCTAGCTCTGACGCGTTTAGGCCTAGATGACATGGGCCAGCTCTTTGTGTCGAGTGTATTCTTACAAAAAGTAATGCTACTTCAATGGTCTGCCAAGATCTTATCTCTTGATGTCCTCAGAGCAGAGGCAAAGTGTATTGACCGTGGGGAGAATGCAGTCCTGTTAGCTCCACATCCTTTGGACAGTATTTCTGCTGGGTGCTTTTAACTACATCTAACAAATTCTAATTCGGACTGGCTTTACCATTAAGGACATTTACTGGATCGCATATCCAGAAGTCCTGAGTTAAGTAAGGACCTGATTCAAGGACTGTCATGTCTTTTTGTGGGGCTTTAGACTCAGACTGATAGTGAAATGGTTATTGTAGTTCCAGTGCTCACATTTTCATGGACCGGCCTCCAGAGGAAGAGAAAACCCACTTCCAACTCAGCATTCCAAACAAAAGTCCTGCAGTCATTCCTTTTATTTTTGTTTCTTTTTTCCTTTTTTTTAAAAAAATTATTTAAATATAGTTGAGTTACAGGGTTGTGGTACTTTCTGCCGTACAACAAAGTGATTCAGTTATGTATGTACACATATCTATTCTCTTTCCTATTTTTTCCCCACATAGATTATCACAGAATATTAAGTAGGGTTCCTTGTGCTAAACAGTGGTTCCCTGTTGGCCAGTCAATCCATATGCCTCAGTGTGCATATGTCAATCCTAAACCCCAGCCCATTCCCCCCAAACCTGCCCCCTTTGGTAACCATAAGGTTTTCAAGTACAGAATGGGAGAAAATATTTTCAAATGAAGCAACTAACAAGGAATTAATCTCCAAAATATACAAACACCTCCTGCAGGTCAATTTATAAAAAAAAGCAAACCCACAAACAACCCCATCAAAAATGGGCAGAGGATCTCAATAGACATTTCTCCAAAGAAGACAGGCAGACAGTCAAAAGACACATGCAAAGATGCTCAACATTACTAACTGTTAGAGAAATGCAAATCAAAACTGCTGTACCAGCCAGAATGGCCACTATCAAAAAGCCTGCAGTCATTCTGATCAGACTTCCTGAGTCCCACGCCCACGGTGAACGGTGACTGTAATCAGTGGAAGGGAGTGTGCTGATAAGCTTAAGGTGACCAGAACCTGACTCTGGGCCCACGGTGGAGTCAGCTTCCTTCCTGGTGGTGTTCTCCACAGGGGAGAGGTCACTACCTAGAAATCAGGGCTCTCTTCCCAAGGAGGAAGGGTGATGCCTCCTATGAAATTTACTCACACTAGATGCTTTGTCGGGGCCAGTGGTTCTCAAAGTGTGTCCTGGGGACCCCTGGTAGTCTCTGAGATCCTTTTGGGGGGTCTATGAGGTTCAAACTATTTTCAAAATAATACTAAGATGTTGTTTGCCTTTTCTGGGTAAAGGAGTTTTATTGAGATATAATTTATATATCATAAAATTACTTAAAATGTACAACTTTAAAACATTCACAGAATTGTGCAGCTCTCACCACAGTCAATCTTGGAACATTTTTATCATCCCCCACAGAAACCCTATGCCCTGTAATAGCTACACTCCCATTTCCCCTAAGCCTCTCAGTCCTAGGTAACCACTAATCTACTTTCTGTCTGTGTAGATTAGTCTATTGTGGCCATCTGATAAAAATGAAATCATACAATATGTGATCTTTTGTGTCTGGCTTCTTTCAATTAGCATAATGTTTTCAAGATTATCCATGTTGTAGCATATATCAGTATTTCTTTCCTTTCAATTGCTAAATGGTATTTTATTGTGTACATAGATCACATTTTGTGTATAAGTTCACCAGTTGATGAAAATTTGTTTCCACTTTTTGGCTGTTGTGAAGGGTGTGTGGTGAACCGTCCTGTAAAGTTTGCCATTTCTCTTGGGTGTATATCTGAGAGTGAAGTTATTGGGTCGTATAGTAACTCGGTGTTTAATCTTTTGAATTGAACAGTTTGGCGAACTGTTCTCCCAAGCTGCTGTACCATTTTTACATTCCCACCGGCAGCATATAAGGGTTTCCGTTTCTCCATATTCTTGCCGACACTTGCTGTTATTTATATGATTGTAACTATCTTAGTGGGTGTTGGTTGTACAACTCTGTACAAAATCCAGAACTTTTTCATCATCCCCAAAATAAAACTGTGCTCGTTAATAGTCTTCCCCAACTGATCTATGTTGAGTTAATTTTTGCATATGGTGTGAGGTAGGGGTCCAACTTAATTCTTTTGCATGTGGCTATCCAGTTGTCCTGGCAGTATTTGTTGAAAAAAATTCCTTTTCTATTTGTCACCCTTGTTCCCTTGTTGAGATGTTGATTGATTTTTCTACTCTCGTTCTCTCACAAGTATATTGCACAGTGGTTTTTTTTTTTTTTGGTCTTTTTAGGGCCGCACCCAAGGCATATGGAGGTTCCCAGGCTAGGGGTTGAATCAGAGCTGTACCTACCAGCCTACACCACAGCCACAGCAATGCAGGGTCTGAGCCATGTCTGCAACCTATGCTACAGTTCACAGCAACAGCAGATCCTTAACCCACTGAGTGAGGCCAGGGATTGAACCTGTTTCTCATGGATGCTAGTCAGATTCGTTTCCGCTGAGCCATGACGGGAACTCCCTAAATGGAGTTTTCCAGAGGCTGCATGATTTGTGATATTGTAACACACTGACTACAGAAGCAGATACGAGAATCCTGCTGCCTTCTGTTGAGCCAGATCCTAAAGAGATTTGCAAAAATGTAAAATAGTGCTACTTTTCTCACTAAATTAGGTTTTATTTTGTAAAATAGTTATTTTCATAAAACATTTATGCTCACATGCAGTGGGTCTATTATTTTTAAGTGAATCAATGATTGAAATATTTCTTTTTATTTTATTTTATTTTTTTTAATGGCTGCACCCGCAGCATATGGAAGTTCCTAGGCATGGAGTTGAATCAGAACTGCAGCTGTTGGTCTACACCACAGCCACGGCAGCGTGGGATCTGAGCCTCTTCTGCTACCAGTACTGCAGTTCATGGCAATATTGGATCCTCTAACCCACCAAGCAAGGCCAGGGATTGAACCAGCATCCTCATGGATACTAGTCGGGTTCTTAAACTAATGAGCCAAAAAGGTTACTCCAATCATTGAATATTTAAAAGAAATTATCAGCAAATTGAAAAATGTAACCCAAATAAACCAGTTTTCAATAGCTCTTCAATAGTGTAAGGGAATTTTGAGACCAGTAAGCTCAAGAATTGCTGGTTTTGGTGACTTTCAGTGTGCTGAACTCTGAAAGTCAAAAACACAGAATATTAGAATTTGTCCCACGGAGAAAAAAAGCTCTCTAGCCTTGCTCAGTGGGTTAAGGATCCGGCGTTGCCGTGAGCTGGGGTGTAGGTCACAGATGTGGCTCGGATCCTGCATTGCTGTTGCTGTTGCTGTAGCTGTAGTGTGGGCCGGCAGCTGTAGCTCCAATTCACCCCTACCCTGGGAACCTCCTTACGCCACGGGTGCAGCCCGAAAAAGACAAAAAAAACTCCAAACCCTAAGTAAAACAAAAATAGGACTCCCTTGCATCTTGGGCCTCCAAGATTGCATGTTACAAGTACTAGAAATGATGTCAGTTAAATAAAAGACACAATGTGTAGATGGAAAGTGTGTATGTGTGTATTTGGGGTTCTTACTATTAACCATACACATCTGTGTGTGTGTGTGTGTGTGTGTGTGTGTGTGTGTGTGTGTGTGTGTGCTCACACACGCATCACAATGTGAAGAGTAGAAGAACAAGGCCAGGCTCTGCTGTCGTAGCATTTCCTGTTTGAACTTCCTCTCCAGCTGAATCTTGATTTTTTTTCAACTGTAATAATTAGATAAAGCCTTGTCTTACTTTGAGATCCCTCTTGATTATGGAAAAATTTTTTTTTTTGTCTTTTTAGGGCCTCACTTGTGGCATATGGAGGTTCCCAGGCTAGGGGGCCAAAGGGAGCTACAGCTGCCGGCCCCCGCCACAGCCACAGCAACGTGGGATCTGAGCCGTGTCTACAGCCTACACCACAGCTCACGGCAGTGCCAGATCTTTAACCCACTGAGCAAGGCCAGGGATCGAACCTGTGTCCTCATGGATGCTAGTCAGATTTGTTGCCGCTGAGCCATGATGGGAACTCCCTAGTCACTGAATTCTTAAGTCTTTCTTCTTATGTTCTGAGTAGACATTTGGGAACTCTTAAAAACATGACAGGAATGGAAATATTAGAATTTGTCCCACGGAGAATCCAACAGGAGATTCACTGTGTAAGTGACAGCAGTCAGTAGCTAGCAGGGTCCTCCCTTAATTCCCACTTTGTGTGGGGAAGGGTCCACGTTGCTCCTCCTGTGACAGCAGAGCCAGATGTGGAGTCCAGAGATGGGAAAAAAACAGGGTGATGATTAGCAGCCATTAGGGCAGGTTTTACAGTTGAGGTTTGAAATCAATTCAGGCTAAAAAGAGTTGGTGTTCAGCTCTTAGGAGTGATGTGTAAATGCTTCTCAGTCTCTGATATCCACCAGGATCTTCTGTGCTATTGTTAAAACGCGTATTCTGATTCAAGAGGTCTTGGGGAGGGTCCTGAAATTCTGTGTTTTGGACCGACTTCCAGGCGATACTGCTGATCAGTGAACCACACCTGGAATAGTAAGACGTTAGCGGAATTTATCTGTTTCATAATGCTATTCTTAATGTCCTTGAGTGTGGGTTTTTTTTGACCCTTCTCTCCCTTGATAATGCTTTACCTGGCATATTTCCCCTCGGTAGTGTGGTTCAGTGAATGTTCGCGTGAGTGAATGAATGAAGAAATCCATCCAGGTGTGTCTGTCGCGATAGACCGAAGTGCCAGTTAGACATGGATGCTGGGGATGAAATGTTGCCTTTTGACTCCCTGCCCCAGCTAAGTCAAGAGATTGTTTTTCAATGTTTTTGAAACCAGATTTCGGGCAGTGGCCGATCTGATGAGTAGTGACCGCCTGTGAGAGCCCAGGGGGGCTCAGGGTTAATGAGCGATCTTGTCCCTCTCGTCCCCACTTCCCACGCTGGCTTTCCTGAATCCTGGACTCTTGGTGGCATTGTGGAGGGACTCTGGGAACTTCTCCACACAAACAGATCATTGCGTGTAAGCCAGCAGTGCCTGGAAGTTCCCAGAGGCGTAGGGAGCCCAGCTGTTCTCATTTGCAGAAGTGACCTTGAGGGACAGTGACCCCAGAGGACAGTGAAAACTGCACTCGAGGTGTAATATAAGCTCTGGAGCTGTTTGTTTTGGTGACTTTCCCTGAAGGTGTGGGAGGGAAACGAGAGGATCGATTTGGAAAGAAATGAAGCTCAGTCCAAAAGGGATGAACGTTTGTATAGATCAAGTACTAGGGTTTTTCAAAAGTGAATTAGTAAACTTTTTTTTTTAAATAACGTCAGTCGTATTCAATAGACATTTAAAAAATATCTTCTACATGCCAAGCACAGAGCTGGCAATTAGAGATAAAAAGAAAATAAGTCAGACATCAAGAGGCTTATAGTCAACTGGAAAAAGAGAGACAACCTAGTGATTCAAGGTCAAAAGGAGAGAGGCAGGGACAGGTACACGTGAGTGGAGGACCAAGAAGAGGCTCAGATGTGGGACATCAATAAGTATCTCTCCTCTAGATGAATCTTGATTAATAATTAAAGGACAAGTGGAAATCAATTCTTTGCAGAAGGGAAAAAGGCATTCCAATACGGCGAGCCCTGGTTTGGTGTAGAACCGTGGGCATGAAACAGCATGGTAAGGTGTAGAAATGAGAGAAAGGAGAATCTGGGATTAGTCCCAAGTGGTTGGTTTCAGTGATGGTGTAATGGTGATACCAGTCTGGTACTGGGCACAGATTTTGGGGGCCCAGTGGAAAATTGAAAATATGGGGCCCTTTGTTCAAAAAGTATGAAGAATTTTAAGATCACAAACAGCAGACCATTAAACCAAGAGTGAGGTTCTTCTAAGCATGGATCCCACACTCATGAAGCCGGCCCTGAGAAGACAGAAGAAAGGAGAAACAGGTCATGGGAGGAGAGGTTGAGCTTGGATACGTTGACTTTATGGTGCCGGTAGGGTATCCGAGTGGAGAATTCCTTGTAGGCAGCTGGACGTAAGGAATGAAAGTCAACAGACAGCTCTGGTGTAGAGACACAGGTAAAAGAGCCCTTGTGTTCATGCAGGTAGTGGTAGATCTGACATGGTATGAACAAAACCATTGTAATAGGTCTTCCTTTGTTGTCTCTCTGCTTTGGGCATCCTTGTAGATCAAACCAATAGAGTATGAACTCTGGAATCCTTTTTAAGAGTACTCGATCATTTTCCCTTTGTTTTGGCAACTCCCACCTAAATAAGAACTCTGTTTTCCATTTTCTTCTGCAGATAGGGTATCTAGCTCCGAGTTCTCAGTGGAAAAGCCCCATTTCCTCTTTTAATCCTCTTTTCCAAATGAAAAAGTTCTCTCATAGCTATGAGGCTCTAAGTTATAAAGCATAGGACCTTCAATCTAAGGAAGTTACCCTTTGTGACAGTGTCAGGAACATTAAATAGATAACGCATTTAAAAATCCTATCAACGTGGTACAAAATTGAAGCAAACATGCCATATGAGGAGCAACTTTGCAAGTTATGCTGCAGTAATTTATCTTTTATTTAATATTTATTTGTGTCTCAGATATCTCCTATGGTAAATTTTGTTTTCTATTTCGTTTCCAGGAGATTGTTGTGAATATTGATTAAATTAAGGTCAAGTTCTGTAAAGTCCTGCAAAGAAATAATTTCATATTAGTAATGTAATGATCTTAGATAAACAACGGAATGTATCTATATGTCTGAATATATCTATTATTACACTAAGGTTTGAAATATGATTATTCTGTATCAGGGGAAAGCAATTAGCATATTAGAAGATTAGGATTTTTTTGTTTTGTTTTATTTTTTGGCTGCACTCTTGGCATATGGAAGTTCCCGGAGTTGGGGATTAAACTCATGCCACAGCAGCGACCCAAGCCACTGCGGTTACAATGCCAGAGCCTGAACCTGCTTCACCACAGGAGAACTCCTAGAGTTTGGTTTATTACCGCTCACCTCAGAAGTATAATTTGTTGCTTTAAGGCACCAAGCCTTGATGGTGAATGTTAATCTGGTAAGGAGTGACTGAATCAGAGCCTTCACATGTAGACAGTGAAAATTCAAACACAGTGTCATTAAAATCAATAACTAACTAGTCTTATCAACAGAGGAGAAGTCAAAAGCCTAATCAATAAGTTACCCAATCAGGAGTTCCCGTCATGGCGTAGTGGTTAACGTATCCTCCTAGGAACCATGAGGTTGCGGGTTGGATCCCTGGCCTTGCTCAGTGGGTTAAGGATCTGGCGTTGCCGTGAGCTGGGGTGTAGGTTCCAGAAGCGGCTTGGATCCTGTGTTGCTGTGGCTGTGGTGTAGGCCGGCAGCTGTAGCTCCGATTAGACCCCTATCCTGGGAACCTCCACATGACGCAGGTGCAGCCCTAAAAAGCAAAAAAAAAAAAAAAAAAAAAAAAAAGTTTTCCTAATCATTCTTCCTTGATTTTACTAGCTGATGTTTTTGGGCACATATTACTGCCCACTGACCTGAAAATAATGCTAATTCTTGTGAGCAGTGTCCATATGTAGGTGTTATCTCCAGTGTTACAGTGAGTGGGGGGGACTTACCGGTTCTTTGTTTAGCAGCGCCTTGTCTCTCTGTTCATATGCCTCTTGATGTACTTGATGTGTGATGTGTATTAAACTGAGAGCCAGAGATGTGATTTGCCTAAGGTTGACTACTGAGCACAATTAGGATGGGGCGTGGTGTCTTGGGTTATAGATGTGCTCCAGTGACACTAAACACCACCATTATTTTGTTTTCGAATCTTCCTTACTAGTCTCAAAGATAAAATTCTTTTCCACTCTTTTAATAGCACAAGGAGAAAACCCTACTCTGGCCACATTTATGGATAAAGAAAGTCCATTAATATCTTAGAATTGTCAGTTAAGGACACAGTTTTACTTCTCTACTTTTCTTATAGTCAACATATGCCTCAAGGTACATCCACGTGAAAATGGCCATCAACTGATCAGATATTTATGACTCTTTTAGCATCTAACATGACTAGATAATTGAAAGATATTGTCCCTTTCCCTTTCCAGGTGTGATGTGGCACAGACATGGCTTGTGGTTTGGAATTTCAGAGTAACTTTCAAGAAACGAACAAAGAAAGAAAAGAGGAAGGACGGTGTCATAGAATTTTCTGTCTATCCTCTGTGGCGATTGACCTTGTGGTTTTGACATTGACCCTGTAAGTCAAATTCTTAGCCATCCCAGACCATGGTGCTTAGAAGACTTCTAGAAAAATATGAAAATAAGCGTTTTGTTTGTTCTTTTGCTTTTTGGGTGGGCATTACCTACATCCTTGTCAGGTTCTCTTTGTCCTGAAGGCTTAAGCAGAAGCATAATAAAATCTCTGGAGTCAGGGGGTGGAAAAAACACTTCATGCCACCTGGAGCCTTGTCAAGGATAACTTCGCCTCTTGTGTTCTCAAACCTCAAGGGAGATATATTTCTGCTGAGAGATCATGGCAGTGGGAGGTGGGGGCACCTTGAATGACACTGTTTGTCTCTACGTTTGGAGACGTAGCTTCTCCACCAGATGTATATGGCACCTTCTTGGTTCAGTGCTGATTAAAAGAGAGAAAAAAAAAGAGGAAAAGTTATACAGTAATTCAAGGGCAGTCGTGAAGTCTGAGTTTGCAGCGCCAGCAGCAGTGTGGTAATTTGAGAATAGCAAATTAGAAGAACAAAGCAGATTTTAATCATATGCCACAGAGAGGAAGGTGGTTTAGGTTTTATCTCCAAAATGTACCTCCATTAGAGAAAGGGAGGCTTTTAATGCTATAATCCAATATTTATTGTTTAAGATTTCTTTGTTTCTTTCCCCTAGTCTTTCTTTAGCACCCTCACTGGGTGGGAACTGCCAGCCTTTTCCCATCAATGTACTTAGCAGTTGTTAAATACGAAACATTTTCTTGATGTTATTGGAAATGGGGAGAGAGGGAGAGGGGAGAAAGCAGGTCACTGACTTTGAGATTCAAGAGCTGTACCTTTTAGGAGGTTTTAGTCTCAAGCAATACTTGCCCCTCCCATTCTTTCCATCCACCCATCCATCCATCCATCCATCCATTCATCTGTTAACACATCCACCCATTCCCCCACTCGTCCATCCAGCAGACGTTGACTGAGCATCTCTCTTAAGGACTGGTCTGGGTACCAGAGATAAAATCGTATGTGAGAACATGGTCCTTTCCGGTCTGGTAGAGGTGACAGACACATGGACAGATTCACGGTGGTACTGTTATGATTGAAAAACACTAGGATATTATTGGAGCATATAAAGGAATTAAGGTATAGCTTGGGGAAAGGTGTAACCCTCCTTTAACCTCTAGTCCCTCTCTTCCAAAATCACTACTGCTCAAAAGGATATTCTTTGAAATAGATCACTGAGATTTTTTCACTTTCATTTAAATGTGAACTTTGCTCTTTTTCTTATAAACATCTCGGCAAAAAATTTTACCTTGCTGTAAAATGTGATTTCAAGAGAAGTCGCACACCTTCTTCCCTGCTTTCTACCAGGTTTTCACCCTCTAAGTATCTCTTCTATAGAAATTCTGGAACAACCACTGGGGCTCCCAATCTAGCCTGGGGAGTGCTGGGAAGATTTTCTGGAGCAGGTAATGTCTTCGATGAGCTTTGAAGAAAAGGAGGGCATTGCTGGCCACTAAATTGGGGAAATGTGTTGAGAAGGGTGCAGTTAGGGAAAGAAGGGCCTCTGGCAGAAGGCTGAGCATAGGCAAAGGCATGGTGTTTATGAGGAATTAAGAGAAACACGTTGATTTTATGTGTCAGCAGAGAGGTCCATAATGTGCAGTGGGGAGTTGGTGATTATCTGCTCAGAGTCTGCAAATAGTGGAGTGGACAGCTGGAGTCTAGAGAGCAATACTGGCTACTGTTTACTAGGGAATAATTAGGACAACCCCACTGAGTCACGGTTTGTATGGTTCAATGACCAATGTCATTGGAATGCAGGGTCAGCTTGGCTACACCTCCAGAGTGAGAGGTAAGGCACGTCCATGAGGAGCAGTGGGGTTTTCAAGTTCTTAGTTGAGGTGTGAAGCTTTTTTTTTGTGCTGTTGGGGGTGGCAGTGGTTCCATGACCTGTGACCTTCATCAAGCCCAGTGAATGAAGCAAGTCTGTCTTAATTACAGATCGGGAAACTGATAGACTTTTCTTGTTTTTCCTTCCTTCCTTCCTTCCTTCCTTCTTTTCTTTTCTTTTGGGGGGGCCCACCTGCGGCATATGGAGGTTCCCAGGCTAGGGGTCTAATCAGAGCTACAGCTGCTGGCCTAGGCCACAGCCACACCAATGCCAGATCCGAGCCGGGTCTGCCACCTACACACAGCTCACAGCAATGCCAGATCCTTAACCCACTGAGCGAGGCCAGGGATCAAACCCACGTCCTCAGGTGTACTAGTCAGATTCACTTCTGCTGAGCCATGACAGGAACTCCTGATAGACTTTTCTAAAGCATTTTATCCCTTTAAGCTGTAAGGGTAGTCCTAAGCCCAGCCCGAGAGGGCCTGATGGAAGTGGTTGTGGGGGCTTCTGGAAAGAAGAGTTGAACAGAGGGAAGAGGAATTGAAATAGGCCTCCTTCTGCACTTTAGATCGGCACTGTCCGGTAGAACCTCTGTGATAATGAAGCTGCTCTATGCCTGTGCTGTCCAGTCTGGTAGCCACTAGCCTCATGTGGCTATTGAGCACTTAACATGTGACTAGTGTCACCGGGGAACTGAATTGTCAATGTTATTTAATTTATTTCACTAAAATCTGAATTTAAATAGCTGTGTGTACTAGTGGCTATCCCATTGGACAACCTCTTCATGGTGGTTAACTCCTGAAGGAGGGAGGAATGGAGAATCAAGGTCAGAAATGTTTTCCTGCTGTTCTTTGTGTGCTGCTGTACCCTATGCACTTTTGGTAAGCATGTGTTACTCTGGTGTTTTAAAAAAAAAAACTAGATAACATTCTGGAAAAGGCAAAACTATGGTGACAGTAGAAAGATGAGTGGTTACTTGGGGTCGAAGAGGGAGGGCTGAATAGACAGAGAGCACAGAGTGTTTTTAGAGCAGTGGAAACTCTTCTATATGATCCCATAATGGTGGATGCATGTTACTATAAATTTGTCCAAGTCCAAAGGTTGTACAAAATTAAGAGAGAACCCTAATGTAAACTCTGGACTTTGATTATATCAATCCTGTATCAATGTTGGTTCATCAGTTGTAACAAATATATCACTCTGGTGGGGGATGATTTTAGATTTTTCTCCTAATGCCTGCATCTTTCTCAGGATGCATCTGAAGTCCAGAGAAAAGAAGAGATTCAACCTGGTGAATGACAGAGGGCTGGGACCCAGGCATCCAGACTTCCATTTTCATAGTTCTTTCAACTTTATGATGAGGCGTTATTTATGTGAGCTTGGTTAATGATGCTATGTTTTTTTTTTTTTTTTTCGGTGTACCTGGAAATAAGTGACATACTGTGATTTCAGTTTGAATTCGACTGTTCATTGCTGGTATTTAGGAAAGAGATTGACTTTTAAAAAATATTAACTTTGTGGTCCTACAACCTGGCTATAATCATTTATTACTGCAGGAGTTTTTTTCATCCATTTGTTTGAATTTTCTACATAGACAATCACATCATCTGTGAACAAAGACAGTTTTATTGCTTCCTTCCCAGTCTATGTACAGTTTCTTTTTCTTGCCTTATTGCTTTAGCAAGGACTTCTATTATGATGTCGGAAAGGAGTGGTGAGAGAAGATACCCTTGTCTTGAGACTGATCTTAGTGGGAAAGCTTTATGTTTCTCACTATTGAGTACAATATGAGCTGTAGATTTTTTTGTAGTTTTTTTAAACATCAAGTTGAGAAAATTTCCCTCTATTCCTAGCTTACTGACAGTTTTTATCATGAACGGATACTGGATTTTTATTTTTTTTAAGGGCTGCTCCTGTGGCATATGGAAATTCCCGGGTTAAGGGTTGAATCAGAGCTGCAGCTGCCAGCCTATGCCACAGCCACAGCTACACCGGATCTGAGCCGCATCTGTGACCTACACCGAAACTTGTGGTGACCCTAGATCCTTAACCCACTGAGCAAGGCCAGGGATTGAATCTGCATTTTCATGGACTCTATACTGGGTTCTTAACCTGCTGAATCACAGCGAGAACTCCAGGTACTAGATTTTGTCAAATGCTTTTTTTTTTTTTTTGTATAATGATTTTTATTTTTTTCATTATAGCTGGATTACAGTGTTCTGTCATTTTTATACTGTACAGCATGGTGGCCCAGTTACACATACATGTATACCTTCTTTTTTCTCACATTATCATGCTTATCCATTCCAAAGGCAATAGTTTGCATCTATTAACCCCAAGTTCCCAGTCCATCCCACTCCCTCCTCCTCCCCCTTGGCAACCACAAGGTTGTTCTCCATGTCCATGATTTTCTTTTCTGTGGAAAGGTTCATCTGTTCCATATATTAGATTCCAGATATAAGTGACATCATATGATATTTGTCTTTCTCTTTCTGACTGACTTCACTTAGTATGACAGTCTCTAGTTCCATCCATGTTGCTGCAGATGGCATTATTTTGTTCTTTTTTATGGCTGAGTAGTATTCCATTGTGTATATATACACCACATCTTCTTAATCCAGTCATCTGTCAATGGACTTTTAGGTTGTTTCCACGTCTTGGCTATTGTGAATAGTGCTGCAGTGAACATGCGGGTTCATGTGTCTTTTTCAAGGAGAGTTCTGTCCGGATATATGCCCAAGAGTGGGATTGCTGGGTCATATGGTAGTTCTATGTATAGTTTTCTACGGTACCTCCATACTGTTTTCCGTAGTGGTTATACCAATTTATATTCCCACCAATAGTGCAGGAGGGTTCCCTTTTCTCCATACCCTCTCCAGCATCAAATGCTTTTTTTGTATTTATCGATATGATCATGTGATTTTTCTTCTTTCTTTTAAAAAATTATTTTTATTAAAGTTTTTTTTTGGCTGCACCCACAGTGTGCAGAAGTTCCTGGGCCAGAAAGTGAACCCAAGACACAGCAGTGACCTGAGCCACAGCAGTGACAATGCCAGATCCTTAACTGCTAAGCCACTAGGGAACTCCAGTTTTTCTTTTTTAGTTTGTTTTTGTGATGGATTACATTTGTGGGTTTTTGAATGTTGGTCTTGCCTTGTGTACCTGGGATGAATATCACTTGATTGGGTCATCTAATGATTTAGACAAAGGAAATTAACTCCTAAAACTTGTCGTTTTTGATAAATAAACAGCACCTCCCAAATCAGTTATTTTCTCCCTATCATTTATTTTGGAGATAATTACTCTCTCTTTAATAATTACTATAGAACACATAGTAAAAGTTCAAATAATACAAAAGATTTTTTAATGAAAAATAAGTGCTCCTCTGACTCCAGACCTCAGATACACTCTTCAGAGGTCACCGCTTTCCTCTGCAGGTTTTTTTGGTGCATGCTTCCAGAATTTTCTGTTCCCCTTCAGAAAACAATAAAGACCTCCTCTGATTAAAGACTAATAGCAACTCTTTTGAGATGTGGTTCGTGTTGGCCATGTGACCAGGAGAGTTGTTTTATAGGCCCAGCTTGGCTGACACTTCTAGAACCAGAGGTAAGATACACTGGATTTTTGTCTTAGGCTCTGAATCCCTCCATAATTGTTGGAGCCCACTTTATGTTTCTCTCACTCCTTTATTCTCTTGGGTGGACTTGGATTTGTGCTGGATGATTAAGAGTCATATCCTGGTTTTGGGGGGTTGTCCTCACCGCTTCTTCCCTTGCGTGGTTTTATTTTCCTCCTCTGTAGCGTGACTGGAATAAATGAAGAGCCTTTCTGCGCTCTCCACTTCTCTGCTCACTTCCATGTCATGCAGACCTAGGAAGTCTTCAAAGAGGATCTTTCCTCCCAAAGGCCCTGCTTAAAATTCCACTCCCTCAGCGATGTGTGAACAGTCAGGGAGGCTGAAAAACGTTTGACGTGTGAGATTTCTTCCAGGGAATAGTGACTTACTTTGCTCCCAGAAGACCCCAGACGGTGAGGGGCCAGAAAGAAGGGGGCCTGGCCTCAGGGCAAAGGAGAGCAGAAGGGGAAAGTACAGACGTTTGCTCAGGTCGGGTGTGAGCGTGCCTTGCAGCGAGGGTATGGGGTGCGTCTATGACCGTGGGAGTCCCTGTGCACATTTTCGCAGGAGGGCTTGAAAGATTTTGCTGTCACAGTTGATCAGCCAGTAAGCATTCACCGAACCTACTGTTTCTTGTCTTTTTTTTTAGGGCTGCATCTGTGGCATATGGCATACGGGAGTTCCCAGATCAGGGGTTGAATCTGAGATGTAGCTGCTGGCCTACACCACAGCCACAGCAACTGGGGATCTGAGCTGCATCTGCGACCTACACCACAGCTCGCGGCAATGCCAAATCCTCATCCCACTGAGCAAGGCCAGGGCTAGAAGCTGTGTCCTTGTGGACACTATGTCAGGTTCTTAACCTGCTGAGCCACAACGGGAACTCTCATGAATATTGCTGCTTTATAGGTTAGAAAACTGGGCCAAGAAACAGATCCTGTCCCAGAACACACAGTCAGTAAGCAGTGGGCTGTAATTTGAACCTTGGTCTGTCCAAGACGACAAAGTTCAAGAAATGTGAACCGTGAGCAGACACTGCAGACGGGGGCTGTGTCAAAGGAGCAGGTTTCCGCCTTCAAGGTGAGTGTCAGGCAGCTAGTGGCTGACCTGCTCTTTAGGAATTTACAGGCAGGCTCCCAGGCAGCCTAGCCGTCAGCACCGTGCTGTGGGGTGGGTTGATCCCTGATGCGAGGTCCTGGTAGATATTTTGAGCAGTTGTGAATTATTTAGGTGCTGAGGCAGAAATGCTTCTTGGCATTGAATCCTAACTGAAAATTATACATGAAATGAAAGTCAAGGGTTCAGCAGTTATTTATTTATTTATTTATTCTATTAATGAATGTGAAGCAAAAGACAATGCTTCTGCAATCAGCCTTATGCTTCTCATCTTGTTTCTTTTTCCTGACTCTCCAAGTGGCCTCGTGGTGCTTTTTTTTTTTTTTTAAGTCTTTTTAGTGCAGCACATGGAGGCTCCCAGGCTAGAGGTCAAATCGGAGCTGCAACTGCTGGCCTCCGCCACAGTCACAGCAGCACAAGCTCTGAGCCGCGTCTACGACGTACACCACAGCTCACAGCAACGCCAGATCCTTAACCTACTGAGCAAGGCCAGGGATTGAACCTGCATCCTCATGGATGCTAGTCAGATTCATTTCCACTGAGCCACTATGGGAACTCTTGTGAGCCTCTTTATTGTATAGTATTTTGCAAAATACCTGAGAGCTGTTTTCACTGTCCGGGTGCCCAGAGTGCTTGGTGTGACTCATTCTCCCACCAGGAGAGCTTAAGCAGAGAGAAATAAGAAGCTTAACGAGCCCCCTCGTCCCTGGTGGCAGACTGCCCCTCCTTTCTGGGCCCTCGTCAGCCCCACCGCTTTCCCTCCTTTTGGGCTCATGTGCTTTTTTTTAAGAAGCAACGGAGCTGTTATTATGAATTTATACAGCACATTATATGTTTTGAAATGCCTCATCCTCAGTTGATCAGTCATTTCCTAAGAAAGTCACTAACTAGGAAAGGAGGGGAGCCCAGAAAAATCCAGGCCCAACCCATGGGCTTATCCTAGTGAGTTAACCTTAAGAGGGCAAAACTTATAAGAGGGACCAAGTGCGTTTTCTTAATGAGGGTCAGTGCTGGTCAGAGTCTTTGAGAAGTATCCTTCCATATCCCCATATTAAAAAAATACAGTTTTATTGAGATATAATATACATACCATACAATTCACCTCCCCCCCCATTTTTTTAATAGCCGCACTTGCAGCATATGGAAGTTCCTAGGCTAGGGGTCTAACCGGAGCTGCAGCTGCAAGCCTATGCCACAGCCACACCAAATCCAAGCTGCTCAGTTCACCCCTTTAAAGTATATAACTGGATGCTTTTTAATATATTCAAGGGGTTGTGCAACCGTCGCCGCAGTCAGTTTAGAGCTTGCCATCACCCCCAAAGAAATGGCAGACCACTTAGTCATCTCTCCCCCCAGCGCCTGCATTTCTGCCAGCCTCAGACCACCGCTGACCTGCTTTCTCTATAGATTTGCCTGTTCGGGATGCTTCATCTAAATGGGATCATAGGCTGTGTGATCTTTGTGACCAATGTCTTTTGATGAACGTAATTTTTCCAGGTTCATTCCCATTGTGTCACAGCTTCATCCAAACTTGTTCAGGCTGTACCAGTGCTTCATTTCTTTCCACTGCCAAGTCACGCCGGATGTTTGTTTAGCTGTTCAGCGGTTGATGGACATTTGAGTTGATGTGTCCATTACTTGGCTCTTATGAATAATGCTGCTGTGAACATTTGTGTGCAAGTTTTTGTGTGGACTTACGTTTTCATTTTCCTAGGAGCAGAATTGCTGGTTCATGCAGTAACCATGTTTAGGTGCTGAGGGACTAGCAGACTAGTTAGCCACAGTGGTTGAACTATTTTGCACTCCTGCCTGCAGTGTATAAGGGTTCCAGTTTATTCACATTCTCACAAATAGCATTGCTATTATCTGCCATTTTTTTTTTTTTTTTGGCCTTGCCCACTGCATGTGGAAATTCCTGGGCCAGGGATTGAACCTGCACCATAGCAGTGGCCCAAGCCACTACAGTGACAGCATTGGATCCGTAACTCACTGCTCCACAAGAGAACTCCCTTATCTGACTTTTTAGACTGTAGCCATTACAGTGGGTGTAAAGTGGTGAAGTGGATTTGCAGATTTGCACTGTACCTTGGGTCTGTATTTCCCTGGTGACTTTCACTGTATCTTGTCAGTCTTTTTTTTAAAAATACATATTTATTTACTTTTGGTGAGAACACTAAAGTTCTACCTCGTTAGCAAATTACAATGATATAATGTTATTGACTATGGTCAGTATGTTTTACCTTAGATTCTCAGACCTTATTCATCTTATAGGTGGAAGCTGTACCCTTTTACCAGCCTCTTCTTTTTCCCAGCTCCTGGAAACCACTCTTTACCCTTTGTTTCTTTGAGTTTGGCTCTTTTTCTCCTATTGCACATATAAGTGATAACACGCTGCTTTTGTTTTTCTTCGTCTGGCTTATTTTACTTAGCAAATTGTCCTCAAGTATTGTCCGTGTTGTTGTAAATGGCAGGCTTTTTTTTCTGTCTCCTGGCTGAATAATATTCCATTGCTATGGATGTAAATTTCTGCTTTGATGGACACTTAGATTGTTTTCATGTCTTGGCTATTGTGAATATGCTGCGGTCAGCATGGGAGCGCTGTTATCTCTTCAATATCCTGCTTTCATGTCTTTTGGGTAGATACCCGGAAGTGGCATTGCTAGGTCATATGGTAATTGTATTTAATTTTTTTAACAAAATATAATTGATTGACAATATTTTATTAGTTTCATGTATATAGCAAAGTGATTCAGATATATATGTATGTATTTAAGATTATTTTCCATGCTAGGTTATTATAAGGTATTGAATAGAGTTCCCTGTGGTATACAGTAAATCTTTATTGCTTACTTATTTTATTTATAGTAGTGTGTATCTATTAATCCCATACTCCTAATTTATCCCCCCCTCCCACCTTTTCCCTTTGGTCACCATGAGTTTGTTTTCTATGTCTGTGAGTCTGTTTCTGTTTTGTTTGCAGATCCATTTGTATTATTTTTTTAGATGCCACATATAAGTGATATCACTTAGTATTTATCTTTCTCTCTCTGGCTTACTTTACTTACTATAATCATCTCAAAGCCCATCCAGGTTGCTGCAGTGGCAGTATTTCATTCTTTTTTATGGCTAAGTAGTATTCTGTTGGGTACGTCTCCGTATCACGCCTTCTTAAGCCAGTTGTCTGTTGAGGGGCCCTTGGGTGATTTCCATGTCTTGACAATAAAGTTTTAACTTGGGCGTCGAGGTGTCCTGCTGCGGGTTAACATTTGTACAGGTGAGCAGAGTGTGTCTGCTAGAACCTTCCTCTCCTCGGACAGCCTCACATCCACGGGACATCCTTCATCTTTGAGCTATTTCTCTCTGTAGGGCTGGGGGTGGGAGTGGAGCATGCCTGAGCCACTGACCAGGCCTTCACTCTCTTAGCTAACTTCAGAGGTGGTGGCCTTCTGCTTTATTGGCCATTCTTTTTTTTTTTTTTTTGTCTTTTTAGGGCCGCACCCAAGGCATATGGAAGTTCCCAGGCTAGGAGTTGAATTGGAGCTACAGCTGCTGGGCCTACTTCACAGCCATAGCAACGCCAGATCTGAGCCGCGTCTGTGACCTACACCAAAGCTCATGGCACCGTTGGATCCTAAACCCACTGAGCGAGGCCAGAGGTCAGACCCGCATCCTCATGAATATTAGTCGGCTTCATTACCACTGAGCCACAATGGGAACTCTTTATGGGCCATTCTTAATTATTACATGACCCACAAGAAACATGATTTAAGACAATTTGCTTTTAAATAAAAAATTCAGGAGTTCCCGTCATGGCTCAGCGGAAACGAATCCGACTAGGAACCATGAGGTTGCGGGTTTGATTCCTGGCCTTGCTCAGTGGGTTAAGGATCCGGCGTTGCCATGAGCTGTGGTGAAGGTTGCAGACGCAGCTCGGATCCTGTGTTGCTGTGGCCAAAGCGAAGGCCGGCAGCTACAGCTCCTGTTAGACCCCTAGCCTGGGAACCTCCATATGCAGTGGGTGCGGCCCTAGATAAGGCAAAAAGACAACAACAACAACAAAAACCCAAAAAAACAAAAAAAATTCAATGACAGATGTTGTCCTGTCATAACTACAACCTAAGTTATAGAAGTTTCTAAGATCACAGATATTTTTATGAAGACACTGTAGATCAAACCCACAGAAGAAAGGGTGGATTTTTCCAGTTTTGCTGTGCACTCAAGATGGAATAGAGAAGCAGAGCTAAATCCTTGGAAATATGTTTTTTTTTTTTTTTAACTTTAAAATTTCTTTATCTCGGAGTTCCCGTTGTGGTGCAGCGGTTAACGAATCTGACTAGGAACCGTGAGGTTGCGGGTTCGATCCCTGGCCTTGCCCAGTGGATTAAGGATCTGGCGTTGCTGTGAGCTGTGGTGTAGGTCGCAGGTGCAGCTCGGATCCTGCGTGGCTGTGGTTGTTGCATAGGCCGGCAGCTACAGCTCCGATTGGACCCCTAGCCTGGGAACCTCCATATGCCGCGAATGCGGCCCTTAAAAGCAATAAATAAATAAATAAATAAATAAAATTCTTTATCTTGAGAGAGTTGTAGATTCATACACAGTTGTAAGAAGTCCTACTAAGAGAGCCCATCCTCTGGCTGTTTAGTGTGAGAAAAAAGGAAGATTTACGGAGGGACTGGAAAATAACTCTGGAAGCGTGCCAAGAATTCAAACAATTTCTGCTGCCATCAGTTCCCTGCTTTTCCCAGGATAAGGACCATATGACCCAACAATCAAATAAGCTGCTTCCGAGGAGGGGTTACTTATTGACAGCAGCTCTTCAGGGCTGCGATTTGTTTTGGCTCGAAGCAGACAAACCTAATAACAGTAGCCTCTCTCTTCCTTCTCATCTTCCTTCTTAAGGGTCAGCTGCTAATACTGAATCTTTCCTGCCATGCCTGCGGCTGCTGCCCCGAATCCACTGAACTTTTAAAAGGAATTAAGTCTGCCAAAGATCTCATTTTTAACTTGGACCTACACACACGAGGAAAAAAAACTTCTCTAAATGACGCAAAGAATCTGAATACACCGATGATTATAAAATTGGTCAGTGTAGTACCCGGCGTATCGTTTGAGTTTGGTTCTTTGTTGATTCCACACATAGTTTTAGAATTCTAACTCTGTGTTAGGCATTCTTTGAGATGCTAGGGGTACAATTAGAGAAAAAAAAAAAAACACACAGAACATTTCTGCCCTCATCTAGTTTACATTCTCCTGAGGGGAGACCAAAACATTTCAGCAGAAAACAACAACAAAAAAGTAAAAAAACTGGATACAAAGTAGGAAGGGGGGCCAAAGTGGGGAGGGAAGAAGAGTGGGGATGGATTCCATTAAAATTTTTTAGGCGTTTCCATTGCGGCTCAGAGGGTTAAGAACCCAGTGTGGTGAGGTTGGGTTCGATCCCTGGCTTCCCTCAGTGGGTTGAGGACCCAGCATTGCTGTGAGCTGAAGCACAGGTCACAGATGCGGCTCGAGTCCCACATTGCTGAGGCTGTGGTGTAGGCCAGCAGCTGCAGCTCTGATTCGACCCCCTAGCCTGGAAAGTTCCATATGCTGCAGGTGTGGCCATAAAAATAAAATAAAACAAAATATTAAGAATACTGTACTGTGTGTAACATTCCCAGAACTTAGCTTATAACCAGAAGATTGTACCTTTGGACGCCCTTCACTCACTTCCGAACCCACCCACATCCCTGCCCTGGCAACCGTCTATCTGTTCTATCTGTAAATGCGTTTTTCTTGTTTTGTTCTGTTGTTTTTATTTTTTTAAGATTTTTATCTTTTCATTATAGTTGATTTTCAGTGTTCTGTCAGGTTTTTTTTTTTTTTAAGATGCTTCAGATGAGTGAAGTCAGAGTATTTGTCTTTTTCTGTCTGACTTATTTCACTCAGTATATGATACCCTTAAAGTCCATCTAGGTTGTTGCAAATGGCAGGTTGTCCTTCTTTCTCCTGGCTGAATAATATTCCACTCTGTGTAAACCACACCTTCTCTACCCATTTATCCGTAGATGGGCACTTTGGTTGTTTCCATGTCTTGGCTGTTGTAAATAATGCAGTGAACATGAGGGTGTGGATGTCTTTTCAGCAATTTTGTTTCCTTTGGATAAACAGCCACAAGTGGAATTTCTGGATGATAGGCTAGTTCTATTTTTAATTTCTCGAGGACCTTCCATACTGTTTTCCATAGGGGCTGCATCAGTTTACATTCCCACCAAGTGCATTAGGGTTCTCTTTCCTCACATCCAGTGGATTCCAGTTTTAAATGAGGTCGGGCAAGAGCCCCCTGGGAAGATGGCATCAGAGCCGGCATGGGCAGACCTTTTCTGTAAAGAGCCAAACTTTGCTGGCCAACTGCTCAGCAACTTTTTATTAATTAATCACCCTTTTTTTTTTTTAAGGGCTGCACCTGCAGCATACAGAAGTTCCTGGGCTAGGGGTCGAATTGGTGCTGCAGCTGCCCGCCCAAGCCACAGTTACAGCAATGCGGGATCTGAGCCGTGTCTGCGACCTATACCATATCTCATGGCAATGCTTGATCCTTAACCCACTGAGTGAGGCCAGGGATCGAACCTGCAGCCTCGTGGATACCGGTCGGGTTCATAACCCACTGAGCCACAACAGGAACTCCTCAACAGCTTCTTAGTGCAAAAGCAGCCCTATGTATTACATACAGGAATGAGCATTGCTTTGTGCCATAAAACTTCATTTACATAAATAGGCAGAAGAATTGGGCCGGAGTTGCAGTTTTGTCAGTCCCTGTACTGGAATACGAATGTGAAGGAGGTGAGGAATCAGACCTTGTGGATGGATATCTGTGGGGAGAGAATTCCAAGCAGAAGTAACAGTCAGTGCAAAGGCTCTGAGGTGGATTTGTGGCTGGCTTGAGATAAGAACGCTAAGAGCCGAGTGTACTAATGGAAGAGGAGATGATGAGGTGGGAGAGACACTGGGGCCAACCCTGTGGGGTTTGCAAGCCAAGGCAAACTCAGTGCATGTTTACTGAGAAGAGTATTCAAGAGAATCATCAATGAGCTGCTTTTTAAGCAGTTGAAGTGTGACATGTGTACAGAAGGGTATGCAGAATTCTCAGCATACAGTGTTCTCAGCACACAGTTTTATAAACTGAATGCTCTGGGGTGACAGCACCCAGATCCAGAAACACAACGGGACTGGCAATTCAGAAGCTCTCCCTATGTCTGCTCTCGGGCACTGCTTCTGGCAGGTGACTGCTGTCCTGGCTTCTAACACCACAGGTTATTATGTCCATTGTTGAGCTTCATGTAACTTTTCCTAAAAGGCATGTGTGGTGTGCTCTCTGTTGCCTGCCTGCATCTGACTCCTTTGGGCTTAATGCTATGTTTCTGTCGTCCTTGTTGCTACCTGTGGTTACAGTTCTTTAATTCTCACTAATATGTAGCAGTCAATGCTATGAATATATATATTTGGCCATAGCATGCAGTGGCTTTGATATAGGATCTCAGTTCTCAGACCAGGTATTGAACCCGGGCTGCAGTAGTGAAAGGGCTGGGTCCTTAACCACTAGGCCACCAGGGAACTCCCCGAACATGCTATTATTGGGTAATTTTTTTCTACCATTGTTGGACATTTGGGGTGTTTCTGGTTGTGACCATTACAAACTGCTTTGTCAGCTTTCACTTAAAAAAACAGCCCAAAGTCTTCAATATACAGGGCCAGCCAAATATTGAGGGACTTTTGGAATTTTTGGACAGCAGTTGCAAACAGGAACAAGACCGGACTGGACCGTTTCACACACTGTCCAGGGATGAAGCTGTTTTCCTGCTGCAGCTCAGGGAGCTCTGAGGCACCAACGCTGCAGCTGCCACAGGCCTCGCTGCGTGCCTGGCGTTCACGGAGCTGGTCTGCTTTGCTCAACTGCTCAAGCCACCTTTGCCCGTGAAACTCCTCTAGCAGATGTTTGTCGGTCTGTTCCAGAAAGAGGCTTTTATGGTGGCGCCTCTGGGCTCCCATGACTGCTTCTTCAACCGTGATGTGTGGGGTCTCGGAGAACCTGTGTTCCCTAAATCTGGAAACCCAAGAGGCAGAAACATAGAACTTCTTTTTTTTTTTATTTTAAAATTTTTCTTTGGCCACCTCACGCAGCATAGGGAGTTCCCAGGCCAGGGATCAGACCTGAGCTGCGACTGAGACCTAAGCCACAGCTGTGGCAATGGTACATCCTTAACCCACTGTGCCTGGCCAGGGATCGAACCCGTGTCCCAGTGCTCCCAAGATGCTTACGCCACCAGTCTCTTTGCATAACAGAGAGAACTCCTCTTTTCTTCCTTCCTTCCTTCCTTCCTTCCTTCCTTCCTTCCTTCCTTCCAACACGAAACTTCTTAAAGCCACGATATTTTCTTCCCTCATCCTTGGGAAGAAGGTACAAATTGAGGCAGCTCAAGGTCAGCTCTACCTGGAGAAGGGAAGACCGTGGCTGTGGATATTCTCCGTGAGCAGATCGCCTTCTGATGATCTGGAAGCTGACCTGCCTGGACCTGTGGGTCTTGTGCTGAACACGCAGGCCAGGCGCACTGCGTGGCTGCAGAGTCATGAGGTGGAAATCTGATCACTATTCGGAGGACCTGGATGGCTCTCCTGTTCCTCCTGGCTCCCCCGGGTCACCTATCCTGTTGCCTCTCTGCTCAGCCAGCACACCCCACTCCCATCTAAGTCATCCCCTCGTGACACCACATGGCCCCGTCTGCCCATCTGGTGGCCGCAGGGCTTGGTTAATCTTAGAACGTGCCCAGGTCACTGACTGGGGCTTTTACAGCCTCCATGTCCCTCCGAGGCTCTTCCTTCCTTCCTTCCTCCCGCCTTCCTTTCTCTCTCTCTTTTTTTTTGATTTTTTTTGTCATCTTAGGGCCGCACCCGTGGCATACGGAGATTCCCAGGATAGGGGCCTAATCTGAGCTATAGCCACCGGCCTACACCGCAGGCACAGCAACACGGGATCTGAGCCACGTCTGTGACCTATACCACAGCTCACAGCAACTCTGGACCCTTAACCCACTGAGTGAGGCCTGGGATCGAACCTGCGTCCTCATGGATACTAGTCAGATTCTGAGCCACGCCGGAAACTCCCTATTCCCTCGTATGTTTTATGCCACACCTTTATCCATTCACTTACCGACAGATATTAAGGTTTTTTTTCATGTCTTGGCTATTGTGAAGAGTGTTGCAGTGAACGTGGGAGTGCAGTTGTCTTTTCAACATCCTGTTTTCATTTGCTTTGCATATATGCCCAGAGTTGTGATTGCTAGATCACGTGGTAGTGCTATTTTTAATTTTTTGAGGACCCCCCCCACTACGTTCTCTAGTTGCTGCACCAATTTACATTCCCACCTGCAGTGCGTGAGGGTTCCCGTTCTGCCGCATGCTTGCGTCTGTTATCTCTTCTCTTCTTGATAATCACCATCCTCACAGCTGTGAGATGGAGTTGGGCCTTTTCAGTCCATGACTTCAACCGTCTCATCTGGGAAGCTGCTTTTCTCACATGTCTCTGGATGTGGATTTACCTGGTTCACCTAGACGGTGGACGTGTGGCCCTCGAGTGCCAGCCATTTCAACCCCAAGTCCAGTTTATTTTATTTTATTTTATTTTGTCTTTTTGCCTTATCTAGGGCCGCACCTGGGGCATATGGAGGTTCCCAGGCTAGGGGTCTAACAGGAGCTGTAGCCACCGGCCTACGCCACAGCCACAGCAACGCAGGATCCGAGCCGCATCTGCAACCTACACCACAGCTCACGGCAACGCTGGATCCTTAACCCACTGAGCAAGGCCAGGAACGAACCTGGAACCTCATGGTTCCTAGTCAGATTCATTAAACACTGAACCACGACGGGAACTCCACCCTTATGTCCAGTTTACACCGCCTCGTCTTCACCATTTGGACTCCGTGTTTGTCACCTGTTGCTACGTAACAGAGGACCGGACACCAGGTGCCTTCATTTCTTAGCCCCCTAGGCTGGAAGCGTGGTGGGCTCCACCGCGTTCTGTGCTCAGGGAATCACAAAGCCACTGCCCAGCTCCAGCTGGACTGGGCCTTTATCTGGAGGTTCAGGGAAAAAATCTCTTTCCAAGATCATACAGGTTGGTGGTAGAAGCCACTTCTTCGTGGGTGTAGACCCCAAGTCCCTATTTCTTGGCTACTCTCAGCTTCCAGAGCTGGGGTGCCTTGAATCCTTCTCAGGCTTTGACTCTGACTTCCCCTCTGCCAGCAGTTGGAGAAAGTGCTGCTTCTAGGCCTCACGTGGTCACGTTTGGCCTGGATAATCCAAGAGGATCTCCCCGCCTGAAGGGCCGCGGGGCCACGTAGCCGCGTGTAAGCCCAGGATGCGCGCTCACCACTGTGGTCGGTTGCGGGGGCGTCGTTAGGGCCATTTTCAAAATTCCGCCTCCGCTGACGGGTTAGCTTCCAGTATCAATAGTATTTGCAATCTCACCTTTGCCCTCATGACCGCTGTGCCTCGGTGATTAGAACAAGGTGCTTTTATTTCCAGGACCTGAGTTCCTCCTTTGTCAGAGGGGCCGTTAGCATTGTGAAGCCACTCGGTGGCCCAGGAGCCAGCAGTGGGACCAGGGATCAGTGTTTCGTGTGTTTGTCTGACTCCGAATGGCAGGGAACCAAGGCAGTGATGGCCTGTTATATCATTACATGGTCATTAAAGCTGAAATGATGAGGGCAGAGCTGTTCAGGGTACTCTGGGTTTGGAGTCTCCTGGACCGTAAGACAGGAAGTGGTCTCTAATGCCTCAGTGCATCTCTGCTGTTCCGGACGAGTCTTCCCACCTCTGCTGGAACCTCCCACGACGGGGAATTCATTACCTTACAATGCAGTCTATTCCATTCTTGAGTAGATCTATTTATTAAAAAAAAGAAAAAATCCAAAATTCCTTCCATTGGCCCATATTGGCTTTCTTCTTACTCTCACCCAGTATACCCATTTGTGGCCTCCAGTCACACTGAATGCCTCTTTTCTCTTAGGAAATATGGTCGTTCCGAGGTTTTAGTGGCAGACACCAAGGCTCAGAACATCTCTTCTCCAACTAGACTCCAGCTGTGCCAGGTACCCTGACACAAAGCCTTCACTTCTGGTGCTGGGGACGGCATAGGAATGCAGGCTCGGAACCTTCTCTGTTGTACTCACCACCGCATCCCCAGCTCCTAGCACTATGCCTTGTGCAGAGTAGGTGCCACTAAACATTTCCTGCTGGGACACCATCTCTTTGGGAACTCACATGTGTACGTGCTCTCCCTGGTTGACGGTGCCCGGTCCAGCCCAGGTCTCTCCCTAGAAACAGTTGGTGTTTTCTGTCTTAGCGTCCTTTCCAGAACAAGGCACATAAAGGGATAAATAAAACAAGTTAACGTTTCAGGTGCCTGAGAGAAGTTACTTCTATAAGCAACACATTTTGGTACTTGATTTAAATTGTACCTAATACAACAAAGAGGAGGTAACTTCATTACAGAGAAAAAGGGCTCGTATTCAACTTGCAATTGGTTTGCCTTCTCCTCTCTGCTCAAGTGCCTGGAGTCACTTAATCAGATGCATCTCTCAATGTGAGCGCTTGCTGCGGGGATGGAAATGAAACTCCACTGACTATAAGAAGAAATCTCTCTCAAGAGCAAATAGATGTGGTTGCTTGTTGCATACCAGTCACCTTGGTGCCGAGAGGCAGCAAATATGGGTATTCCTGGTGGGTATTTACTGGCTGGTTTAACATGCTTAGTTTTGTGTAATATAGTTATTGACACGTATCATTTTTCCTCAGGAAAAAAAAATGTAGGTAGTTATATCTTTAGGAAATTGCAAGTTATAGCCACTAGCCGGGTAGCTCAGCTCTCCAGTCTGCGTGCGTTACAGCGCTCCTGTGGAAGATCATTCCACACGTAAAAATTTCAGGATGCAGTTCTGCTCTCTGAAGAATTAACGTGGTACCTTATACGTAACATAAGGGGTCTTGTCTCGTCTTTACAACAGTTATCTTTCCTCCCTCAACAGATATTTACTGATTCTTCTGATATGTAAAGAAGTGCAGTTTTTTGGTTTTTTTTGTCTTTTTTTTGCCTTTTTCCTAGGGCCGCACTTGAGGCATATGGAGGTTCCCAGGTTAAGGGTCCAATCGGAGCTGTAGCCTCCGGACTACTCCACAGCCACAGCAATGTGGGATCTGAGCCCGTCTGCGACCTACACCGCAGCTCACGGCAACGCCGGATCCTTAACTCACTGAGCAAGACCAGGGATCGAACCCGCAACCTCTGGGTTCCTAGTCGGATTTGTTAACCACTGAGCCACAACGAGAGCTCCCAAGAAGTGCAGTTTTTAAGTGGACTTTTCAAAAGAAACTCTAGTTGTATCATACCAAATCGATAAAAAAAGCATTTATCGGAAATAGTCATTTATTGTCTTTTACTTCTGTTTGATAAACATCAGAATAGATGAGTTCGTTTTTGACAACTTTGCTCTGGACATGATGTATTTCACGCATATTATGCAAATCAATTAAAAAATAGAGCTCCCTCTTCTAGGCGGGAAACTTCAGTTAATTCTTTGTTATCTCTCCCAATAATGTGCCTAATAATTAACTGACAAATGATTATAAAGCTTTGAATTGTAAGTTATGAAGTTACAAAGCTAGAGAGAAGCTGACCCCTAGTCTCCACGCATCTCTTCTCTTCCGAACTCACATTTTGTGGTCTCTAGAATTTTGCATGTTGTTAGGGTCCAAAGAATACATTAATTCTGCAACCTTTTTAGCCAGTTGCATTGACTAACTCAATGATTCAGTCGTTCAGCAGATATGCATTGGGCCTGTCTTGTCTTTAGATCATAGCACTAGGGTTACACAGCTCTGTAAGAGATAGAGGAAACCCGCCTTAAAATATTTTTTAAGGGAAAACATCCATCACCTCATATATTGACGGTGTGTGTGTGTGTTGAGAAATTCAAGATCTATTCGCTCTCTTAGCAACTCTCAAGTATATAATACAGTATGGTTAACTATAGTCACCGTGCTGTCTATCAGACCCTCAGAGAACTTATCTTAAAGCTGGAAGCGTGTACCCTTTGCCCAACATCATTCCATTCTCCCCACTTCTCAGCCTCGGACAACCATCAGTTTATTCTCTTTCCATGAGTTTGGCTTTTTTGGATTCCATGTGTAAGTGAGATCATATAGTATTTGTCTTTCTCTGTCTACTTATTTCATGTAACATAATGCCCTCAGGATTCATCTATGTTGTTGCAAATGGCAGGATTTTCTTCCTTCTTTTTTTTACAGGTGTATAATCTTCCATTTTATATATGTATATATATGTGTGTGTGTGTGTGTATATGTGGCAAAATTTCACTATATATATATATATATATACACACACACACACACACACACATATATAAATACATCCCATCTTTATGCATTCATTTGTCAATGGGCACTTAGATTTTTCCATGTCTTGGCTTTGTGAATAGAGACAGGTATCTCTTAAAGATACTAGTTTCATTTAGAATAAATTACCTCTAATGAGTTTGTAAACCAATAGTTTTCAAAGTGTGGCCACACCCAAGTATTGAAATGTGTGTGTGTGTGTGTGCGCGCGTGTGCTCTCGCACAAACACATGCATGCACTGTCCACATGCGGATAGCCCTGGGATATGCTAGAGTAGGAAGTGGACATCCAGGACGATTTAAATAAAATTGTTGCGCTTTAGTTTTTGCAGCAGCTTTACTTATACAGAAGAATTGTGCAGAACATACAGAGTTTCCATCTGCCCGTTCTCCTCCATCCCCCCACCATTATTAACAGTTTGCATTAGTGTAGTACATTTGTTACAACCGATGAACCAATATCTATATGTTATTATTAACTAACAGCCATAGTTAACACTAGGGTCTCTCTTTGGGTAGTTTGCTAGGTTTTAACAAACGCGTAATATCATCTATTCCTTGTTACAGTATCATACAGAACAGTTTCACTGCCCTAAAAATCCTCTGATTTCTTTCTATTCCTCTCTTGCTTCCTTCCTCCAAATGCTGGCAACCACTGATATTTTTTTCTTTTTTTTTTTTACTGTTGTTTCTATAGTTTTGCCTTTTCCAGATTGTCGTATTGTTGAGATACAGTATTCATCTTTCTCTGACTTGTTTTGCTTAGCGTAATGCGCTCCAAGTTCATCCATGTTACTGCAAATGGCAAAATTTCATTTTTATGGCTGAGTAGTATTCTATTGTATATACATAGCACATCTTCTTTATCCATTCATCTATTGTTGGATACTTAGCTTGCTTCCATGTCTTGGCTGTTATAAATAATGCTGCTATAAACACTGGGGGTTCATGTATATTTTTGAATTAGTGCTTTTTTTTTTTTTTCAGATATATACCCAGGAGTAGAACTGCTGGGCCATTTGGTAGTTCTACTTTTAGTTTTTGGAGAAACCTCCACACTGTTTTCCACAGTGGCTGCACCGATCTACATTCTCACCAACAGTGCACGAGGGTTCCCTTTTCTCTATACCCTCTCCAACATTTGTTATTTGTGTTCTTTTTGCTGATAGCCATTCGGACAGGTGTGAGTTGATATCTCATTATGGTTTTGATTTGCGTTTTGTTGATGAGTGATACTGTCGAGCATCTTTACACGTGCCCATTAGCCATCCGCATTTAGGAGAATTTTCTTTTTAACGAAGCAAACTGGGCACATGAGCTTCATAAAGACACTGTGCAGACAGGAAGGAGTGGAAAGCTGTGACATACTCATGCATCCTGAGTCCTGCATGTTTCAAAAATAATCTTCTTCATCATCATTTGCATTCATTAATGTAGCTAGTTTCAGTCAAGTGTCAGAAATCGTAAGAGCTCTCTGAGCACCCTCATCCCTCCTCTGTTCACACCGAGCTTTTTTTCCCCCTGCAGCATATCCTTCACAGCTCCTCAGTTTTAAAGGACTGGTCCTGTTGGGGTTTTCATCTTATTGTCAGTGCAGTGAGTTTGCAGCTGATTTGCCTACAGGGGAAAAACATCTTGCTATAAGGTATCTTTTGGTGTCATTTTAGACAGTACCTTACACAGAGTTTTTATTTACATAGATGGTCTCCAGGTATTTTCTAGGTTGGGTTTGCTTTGCCTGATGGAGGTCAGTGTCAGTAACAGTCATGATTCACTAACTCTGCCTGTTTTAGGATTTTTGCAGCTTAGTGATAAAAAACAAAGAATCAGGGTCAGCAGGGCCCTGCTGTAGAGCACAGGGAGCTCTACCTAATATTTTGTGATAACCTATATGGGAAAAGAATCTGAAAAAAATGGATGCGTATACATATATACCTGAGTCACTTTATTGTACAGCAGAAATGATCACAGCATTGTAAATCAACCATACTTCAGTGAAACTCTAAAAAATAAAAAAACCCAAAGCAAAAAAAAAAAAAACCCACACCCAAAAGACCCAGAAAATCGATAGAATATTGTCATGTTATAGGTAACACACACTTTGCATGTCGCGCCCCATCTCAAAACTCTTTTTGAAAGCTAATATGGCATATCTTATGGTAAAGCCTTTAAAAAAAAATCTCAGAGCTATTTCTCCCACATTTTGCTTTTATCAGTTTTATCCCATTAGTGATGATGATAATATTACTTGGGAGAGAGGACTGGGAGTCTTGTTTTGGAGTTGTTTTTGCATAGCAAGTATACTTTTTTGGCTCATATGTATGTTTTGATAATATAAATATATATGTGTGTGTGTGTGTATATTGCATGCTATATATATATGTATCGGCCAGGGCATTCCAAGCCAGTACTGTCCAACAAAACTTCCCTGATGATGGAAATTTTCTTCCCGCTCTGCTATGGTAGCCACTAGCCATATGCGTCTATTGAACATTTGAAATGCAGCTAGTATGACCGAGGAACTGTATTTTTCATTTGTAATTAATTTAAATGTAAATTGCACGACCCCCTGTGGTTAGTGGATAAGAAATTTAGGGGAGCATATAGAAAGCTTGTTGAATACTCTTTCCTTTGGCAAATTCATAGAGATTTTTTTGGGAAGAGGAACTAAACTAAGTCAGAAAACCTTTTGTCCCGTTAATTTCAACTATGGAATTTGAGATGTTTACTTAAAAATGTTTCTTGTGCAGTTCCCTAGTGGTTAGTAGTTAAGGATCTGGCATTGTTAACTGTTGTGGCTCAGGTCACTGCTGTGGCATGGGTTTGATCCCTAGCCCAGGAATTTCAGCATGTAGTGGCTGTGGCAAAAAAAAAAAAAAAAAATTCTTGATTTGATTTTCTGTGTCAGGTCTGGCCCCAGATGGTTCTCAAGAAGTTTGTAAGTTCCACCCACTTGTGATGGAACCTGATGGAGGATAATGTGAGAAAAAGAATGTGTACACACACACACACACACACACACACACAAATAAATATAAATATATATATAAATATATATATATACATAGAGAGAGAGAGAGAACTGGGTCACTTTGCTATACAGCAGAAATTGAAATAACATTGTAAATCAACTATAATACAAAAATTTAAAAAAAGAGAAGTTTGTAAGTAATGCACGGGAGGTGTGAGGAACATGAAGTTGCAGTCTCTCTGTTGGCGTGCTCTGTGGGCCAGGACAAAGAGCTGCACAGTTCTGGGCTTCGGCTTCATGAGTTCCTTGGAGAGTACACTGTCAAGAGTTCCAGCTTCAGAGGTGGATGTGACCTGAGCAGAGCCACTGAATGGATTCCCTCTGTTCTGGAGAATTCTGATTTGGAAAGCAGAGAAATCAGGTGACTGTGAAGCTTATGAGTCAGAACTGGCTAGATTATGCTTTGGCAACAACAGATTCACCCCCAAATCTCAGAGACTTAATATCGCGAAGGCTCAGTTCTTGCTCCATCAAAACCTAATATGGGGAGGGGGGGGTGGATGGGACTGGTCGATGCAAACTGTTACATTTAGAATGGATACGCAGTGAGGTCCTACTGTATAGCCCAGGGGACTATGTGCAGTCTCTTGGGTTACAACATGATGGAAGATAGTATAAAAAATAATGTATATATGTGTAGATAGAGAGATAGCTGGGTTACTTTGCTGTACGGCAGAAACTGAAGGAACATTGTAAATCAATTATACTTTAATACATTTTTTTAAATCTAATGTGACTGAGCAACTGTTTAGGACATTTGCCTTCCATGCAGTCACTCTGCGATCCTGGCTGTTGCCATCTTGTTCCGTCCCCCTTTGCAGCCATCAGGTTCCACGCAGGAGAGAAGCAGAGAGTCTGAAGGGTTGCACACCAGCTCTTAAATGCTTAGACCCAGGAAGGACACGGTTTCTTTTGCTTATACTCCAGTGTCCAGTGCTTGACCTTGGCCTTGGCCATGCAAAGGGGCTAGGGAATGTGGAGGAGCCCGTGGATATTTGGTGAGTAGTAAATGCCTTTCCCATACCAGCTCCTTTGCACTAAAACATTCCAGCACTTTAGAATAATTTTGGAATTTTAAACTATTTCCATGAAGTCACTTAGATGCAATTTGGGAGGTTGTGCAAAGAATTTTATGTCTAGGCTTTAGTCCCAGTGTGGGGATTTACTTGGATACTCTGTTCCTCAGTAAATTTGGCTTCTATTTAATTTTTAACATCTGCTGTTACACGCCAATTCACCTTGAGATCTTTTGGGCTCATAGATAAACAAGTTATGATAATAATTTCATTATCCAGTTGAACAGTTTGAGTTCACATCTTTTGGGATGCAGACTAAGATACAAACGGGAAGAATATTGCACTTCATCTTTAAGCTTATACTTATCTTGAACATTACTATGACAGTTTAGAAGCATGCTATGGTTTGTTTTGTTTATTTTTAGTTTTGCAAAGCCCAGTGTACTGCAGATCCTGGTGAAATGCATTTCTCATTCATAACAGCTTTAAAGTGGCAAACATGGGAAATCATTCCATTTTTCCTAAATCTCCTCTTTCCTCAATTATCATTTTTCTGTCATCACGTGGAACTTACACAGATGTGCTTTCTGTCATTATATCCCCAATTTTCCTAATCATGGAAATCTCTAGGGAATTTGTTAAAAATGCACATTCCCTGTTGTCAGTGGATCTAAGCCAGGGTCTCAGAATGTGTATTTTACCAAGTGCTTTTTCTTAAAATATTTATTTATTTATTGAAATATAGTTGATTTATACTGTTGTGTTACTTTCACAATATAGTATGTATTTATTTACTTACTTATTTTTGTAGATTATATTCCACTATAGGTTATTACACGGTAGGGGTATAATTCCCTGTGCTATATGGTAAATTCTGTTGCTTACCTATTTTATGTATAGTTGTTTGTATCTGTTAATCCCATCTCTTAATTTTTCCCTCTCCCCTTTGGTTACTGTAAGTTTGTTTGCTGTGTCTATGAATCTGTAACTGTTTTGTAAACACATTCCTTTGTATTATTTTTTAGATTCTATATATAAGTGATAACATATAGTAATTGTCTTTGTCTGACATATTTCACTAAGCATAATATATTCTCTAGGTCCATCCATGTTGCTGCAAATGGCATTATTTCATTCTTTTTTATGGCTGGGTACTATTTCATTTATATATATATATATATATATATATATATATATATATATATATATAATGTATATATCTTTCTGTCTATCACATCTTAAACCTATTGTCTGTTGATGGGCACTTGGGTTACTTCCATGACCTGGCTATTGTAAATAATGCTACCATATATACTGGGGTGCATGTGTTTTTTCAAATTAGAGTTCCAGGTATATACCCAGGAGTGGAATTGCTGGATCATATGGTAATTCTATTTTCAGTTGTTTAAGGAACCTCCGTACTGTTTTCTATAGTGGTTGTACCAGTTTACATTCTTACCAACAGTGCAAGAGGGTTCCCTTTTCTCCAGACTTTCTCCAGCATTTATTTGTAGATATTTTCACGATAGGCATTCTGCCTGGTCTGAGGTGATACTTCATTGTGGTTTCAATGTGCATTTCTCTAATAATTAGCAATAGACAGGTGCTTCTTGATAATTCTAACACTGAGATAGTCTGGGGACTCTGCTTTATCTTAAGGTAACCAAGTTGGTCTAGGATTGGGAGGTTGGATTCTTGTCTAGTTGAGAATAGAATTCTTGTTACCTAAGCAAGGTTAATGACAAACCCTAGCTAGTGTCCTTGACAAAGTACAGTTGACAAGCTGGTTTGTGTTTCATCAGTTTCCCAAGTTCAGTCATTGGTGTGCCATTTTCACAGTTTTTGCATGGTCTCATAATTTGTACAGTTATTTGTTTAATATTATTTTCCCCTTACCAGCTTATTTTTTTCATAACCCAACTTATTTAAATAGGGATTTTTATGCTGTGAAATCATAATTTTACCATTAAAAATTTTTTGTTCCACTTACAATTATTTCAGGCACTCATTGTGGAGCCTGCATCGTACTTGGGAACATGGTGTAAATTAATTTGTTGTTCCAGTGTAAAAAGGTCTACTTTAAAGAACCAGTTTATAGATTTGTTGGCTGAATTATGCCCTGTAAGCTTGAGATATACAAACATGCTTGTCAGAATTCAAGCATTTATATTTCATTTGGAGCCATCAGTAGCCTTTATCAAAGCGGAACATTTTTGGTTACACTAATAAATGCTCAGAGCTCATAGTAAATGATCATCAAAACTCTCCTTTGTGAATGTGAGCATTTGTTCGACCCAGCCTTCAGCTGGCTGTGCCCATCTCCGTGTTTATTAATGGTGAGCACAAAAAAGGACCATTTTCAAATGGGCTTTTAAAAAAAGTAAATACGAAGTCCATTCACTGTGATTTCTATTTCAGCAAAGATGCCCGCTAAGTACCTGTGTATGTATGTTCAAACATGGAATATTTTCCATATTCTGCAGAAGGTTCTGTAAGGTAAATTGAAATATGTACACTCTTGGTATTGTTGGCAATTTGAAAAAAATATCTAATAATTCCAACTGAACTGAGAGCTGCATCCTTTCTATTTTCTTGTATTGACCATCCATCTAACATCGTCTTTGGACCCCAGGTCCCCCTCAGATACCACCTTGAATGGAAATTTCTCTTCTCCCAGGCTTCTTAACCCATTCCCGGCAGGCTTTTCTCCTCCTTTCAAGGGCACCAGTGGCTTCTGCTTTATTCAGTTCCGGGGCTGATTCTCAGATCTCATCTTACTTGACCTCTGGCCTGATGTGGACACAGACGACTTCGCTCTTTTCCTGCAAACTTATTCTCACTTGGCTTCCAGGTCCCTTCCCTCCACCTTGATTTCCTTGTGCCTCTGGGTCTGGTCTCTGCTTCTCCGTCTCCTTGGCTGGGTCCTCTTCATCTCTCTTCCTCTTTACATTGGACTCAGGTAAAGACAGTGAGGGAAGGAAAAAGATACATGTAGAGAGATGTTTTGCAGCATAATTTATTTAAGGAAACAATTGGTAACAATAGAATGGTCAAATGTGTTATTAAATATCCACGTAATGGAATATTGTATAACTGGTAAGGCATTTTTTTCCCCCGAAGAATAATTAATAATATTGTAAAAGCAGTGATCTTTTAAATACAAGTAGGATAGTCAACTGTGTTTGTATAATTATGCAATTTTGTAAGAAATCTCATACATACCTATTCATACATAGTCATGTATGTCACATATATGCACAGACAAAAAGCAGGTGTAAATATATTGTCATTTTGAAAGATGTTAAATATTTGAAAATTTCCAAAAATAATATGTATAACTGTTACAAAAATTTTTTTTTTTCTTTTTAGGGCCACACCTGCAGCATATGGAAGTTCCGAGGCTAGAGTTCAAATTGGAGCTGCAGCTGCAAGCCTACACCACAGCCACAGCAATGCAGGATCTGAGCTTCTTCTGAGATCTGCGCTGCAGCTTGTGGCAAAGCCAGGTCCTTAACGCACTGAACAAGGCCAGGGATTGAACCCACATCCTCACAGACATGTACTGGGTCCTTAACCTGCTGAGCCACAATGGGGACTCCTATAAAGAAAAATTTTAAAATAATGTTATTGGAGTAAAATTGACTTATAAGGTTGTGTTAGCTTCAGGTGTAGAGCAAAGTGAATTAGTTATATATATATATATAATGGCATATATATATGCCATTCTTTTTCAGATTCTTTTCCCATATAGGTCATCACAGATCACTGAATATATTTCCCTGTGCTATACAGGAGGTCCTTGTTACTTACTGATTTTGTATATAGTTGTGCGTATATGCCAATCCCAACCTCCCAATTTATCTTTCTCCTTGCTGTTTCATTTTTGGTAACAGTAAGTTTGGTTTCAAAATTTTTGAGTCTGTTTCTGTTTTGGGAACAATTCTTTTGCCTCATTTTTTTTTATTGGCTTTCACATATTAGCGATCTCATGGTATTTGTCTTTTTCTGACTTACTTCATTTAGTATGATAATGTCTAGGTCCATACATGTTGCTGCAAATGCCATTATTTCATTCCTTTTCATGGCTGAGTAATATTCCATTGTGCATATGTACCACATCTTTATCCACTCTTCTGTTGATGGACATTTAAGTTGCTTCCATGTCTTGTCTATTGTAAATAGTGCTGCAGTGAACATTGGGGTACACAAATCTTTTTTTTTCTTTTTTTTTCTTTTTAGGGCTGTACCCATGGCATATGGAAGTTCCCAGGCTAGGGGTCGAATCGGAACTACAACTGCTGGCCTACACCACAGCCACAGCAATGCAGGATCTGAGCCGTGTCTGCAACCTACACCACAGCTCACAGCAATGCTGGATCCTTAACCCACTGAGCAAGGCCAGGGATCCAACCCACAAACTCATGCTTCCTAGTCGGATTTGTTTCTGCTGCACCATGATGGGAACTCTGAATCTTTTTGAATTATGGATTTCTCTGGATAAATGCCTAGGAGTGGGATTGCTGGATCATACAGTAATTCTATTTTTAATTTTTTAAGGAACTTCCATACTGTTCTCTATAGTAGCTGCACCAATTTGCATTCCCACCAATCGTGTAGGAGGGTTCCCTTGAAAAGAAAATGATTTTTGTAAAAGAAAGCAAAACTTAGATTGGAGAAAGTCCAGCTTCCATGGCTGGATTTCCAGGGAAGAGTATGGCAAAGGGGACAATGGAGAAACATCCCAGATTTTCTTGAATCATGTCTTTTGATGTTTCCTTAAAAAAAAAAAACTGGCATAGAGTCCAAGTATATCATGCACATTTACATTCTAATGTTAGAAGAAAAATACATGTGGAAAAACTTGATGTGATTTTTCTGAATATCCATTATTTTAAAATATTTTGCTTCTAGAGGAGCCAGGGCAGAAAGGAGGACAGCTGTGGAAGAAACCCTCTATGCTATGCTGCTGGAGTCACTGGCTTTAACTTGAGCTTGAGGTTGACTCCTTCACTGACCAGGATGGAGTCTTAAATACCCACACAAACGTGTTCTGACATCTTTGATGGGAAAGTTATGGAATGTAGATATCTTGAAGGAACGCAGTAGGAAAGCAGAGTTTGGTGCACTGCATATGGGGCTAGTTTGGGGAAAAACAAAATAAGCCAAACCCCATGCCATATTTACAGCCTAATGAGATGAGATTCTTGATGGATGGGTTGCATGTGCCTTATTATCTCCATGAAGTTCTTTTGAATTGACCAGGACTCAGGATGTGGTTGTTACCTTTTGGTGAAACTCTCTTAGCATATCAGTTTTAGGTTCCAGTGGAAAGATGTGTCAATCAAATCATCATCCATTCAGGGACATTCATGAATGGAGGGCTGAATTGTCCTGCACTGACCTAGGAGAATGATACAAGTCTTGACTTAATATATATGGGATTTTTTTTTTCCCTTGAGCCTAGGGGCTAGCATGCAGTGGCTTGATATGGGATCTCAGTTCCCAGACCAGGGATTTGAACCCACACTGCAGCTGTGAAAGCACAGAATCCTAATCACTGGGCTGTCAGGGAGCTCCCACATATACATTTTTAAATTAAAAATTAAATGATATATATTTCACAAATACACACACGAGTAGGTAATAACAGACACCATCATGACCATCCAGTGTGAGAAGCAGCACTTTAACAAGTATGTTTCAAAAGTATTAGCAAGTGCTTGAACCCATTCCCTGGATGCCTCTCCTTGTTCCTGTGCCTTTTCTACCCTCTCCAGCATCACCCTCCATCCTGAATTTGGTGTGACAGGCGCACAGTAGTTTGCCCTGTGGAGGATAACTTTTCCAGGCAACTGTATCCAGTTAAGTAGATGAGAGCTCAAAATACCACTTCCTGACCGAGTGTAATTGTAATCGCCTTCCTACCGGTGGTGGGAGTCAGGAAGCCTCCAAGGTGGCTTTCTTGGCTGACTTCCCCTTTTCCATCATGCTGGCCCCCCAAGGATTAGCGTGGAAGAACAAGGGTCAGCTAAAGCTTTTAGAGTTGATGTGGCAGACAGAATCTTCCAGACAAGTGACCCCTGACCACTCATCACAGACTGAGAGTGCTGGCTGGTGCCCTCCAGCAAGTGGCATCTCCCTCTGGATATATGTGGGGGTGGGGTCACTGGCTGAGGCTTGTCCTTATGTGTGTCCCGCCAGGGCCCTGACAGAGAACATTAAGGGTCCAGAGAGTCAGGAAACCCAGCAAGCATCGTCTTTATTGTCTCCAATCACATTTATGATCTTTTCTTGATCAGGGTTCAGTTTGTCATTAAAACTCTCCCCTCTTACCCCTGGCGGCACAGTGAACTCATCACTAAGTCCTTTTATCTCAAGTTCCTGTACTCAGAGGTCATAATCCAGGTAGCTAAGAGGATGCAGATTGGGTGCAACAGTACTTTCCAAAACAGTCTAGGTTGGAGTTCCCTTCGTGGCTCAGTGGTTAACGAATCCGACTAAGAACCATGTGGTTGCGTGTTCGATCCCTGGCCTCGCTCAGCGGGTTAAGGATCCGGCGTTGCCGTGAGCTGTGGTGTAGGTTGCAGACGCGGCTCGGATCCCGTGTTGCTGTGGCTGTGGCGAAGGCCGGCGGCTACAGCTCCTGCTAGACCCCTAGCCTGGGAACTTCCATATGCCATGGATGCGGCTCTAGATAAAGGCAAAAAGACAAAAAAAAAAAAAAGCAGTCTAGGTATTCCACTAAAAAAGAGGGTTTCGCCAGGGGTGCAGGCTTAAACTCCTCAAAAATGGTGGAACATCACAGAACGGTCCATATACCAATGCTTATTGTGATTCTCCAAGGGCAAAATATATACGTGGTGATTACCTAAGTCATCTGACATGGAATTTTATAAAATGAAGCACCCATGAAATGATAGGCTTGGGACAGACTTTGAAATCTGCTGGAATGTAATATTTACTTTTCATGCATTTTTTTTTCACCTGTTATGCTTGCTTTCTAAATGACTGTCCCCAGAAACAACAAGAATTCTGTGTGTGGGGTGGAGAGGTGCTAAAAAACTGGCTCTTTCGCAAACTGGTTCATCAGTCTGTCGGTTTGCACATTATAGAAAGCTCATTAAAGGCATTTAAAAAAGGGTTTTGGTTTTCTAGCATCCAGGTCTACATTGTTTCTTTTTTTCCCACCCCAATTTTTTTTTTTTTATTAAAGTATAGTTGATTTAGAGTGTTGTGCCAATTTCTGCTGTATGGCATAGTCACCCACGATATAGTTCCCTGTGCTGTACACTAGGATCTTGTTGCTTATCCATTCTAAATGTAATAGTTTGGAGTTCCCGTCGTGGCGCAGTGGTTAACGAATCCGACTAGGAACCATGAGGTTGCGGGTTCGATCCCTGCCCTTGCTCAGTGGGTTAACGATCCGGCGTTGCCGTGAGCTGTGGTGTAGGTTGCAGACGCGGCTCGGATCCTGCGTTGCTGTGGCTGCGGCGAAGGCCGGTGGCCACAGCTCTGATTAGACCCCTAGC